>JBBBDQ010030723.1:0-27097 GCA_037127315.1 Ascarosepion bandense | reverse complement strand
ATGGACGAGATGTGGTGTTGCCAAAAGAAAATTTGCTAAAGCCCCGAAGGAAATATATTGGGGATGGTCACCATCAATTGTTGATTGAACAACAGCATAAGTTGTCCACTCAGGCCCCACGCCGAATAAAAAAGATGCAAAAGGGAATAAATGAGAGTAAATAAGAAAAAAAAAAGTCAGAATTAAGGGTAGGAGATCCCGTCTATTTTCTTGAAAATACGATTTTCAAGAAAATGAGCGAGGTAGATAAGTAGATCAAACTGGCTGGTCACCTTCGTGATCGATCTAAACCCATATGAGACATGGCTAAGTAAATTGGAGAGTGAAATAAATGGATTAGTCCCAGCCAGGTCAAGAGTGGCATAGAATTACCCCACAGAAACGGGGTACCATAATTTGCTGTAATCTTTAGAGTCGGACATAATTATGATGGAAGGCCAGTGTAAAGGGATGAGAAATGGAATTATGACAAACTAGAGAGAAAAGAGCAATAGTCTCCATTGTAGGGAAATCACTGCATCTTTTATTTGGGACCGTCACAGAAGATGAGGTTAGAGTCATAATACAGAAACTGGTAGATTTGAAGAAAAATCAAAGGGTCCTAACCAAGGTGGCAAAGAATAGCTTATCAATATAATATATATATCAAGTCTATCTACTCATATTAAGTTCTCAAAAAAAAAAATAGAATTAAAACTAATGCAATATCTATCATTTATGAATTTATCTAATCTAAACTTATTTAAAAATGGAACTTTCTGTGTGTGTGGGGGGTCTGTGTGTGTATGTCCATTACCTATAGACTCCGAAACGGCTGAACCGATTTTCTTGAAAATTTGCACAGTTGTACTATAAGCGTCTGCGAGTGTTCTTAGCTAGGTTTTGTGTCAAGGTATCCCCGATAAACATCGAAAAGCGATAATCGAAAAAATCGTGTTATAGAAGCAATGGTCCGATTTTAATCAAATTTGATACACATCATGGACAAAGACATAAGAAACGATATTCGGAAGTTTCAAGGTTGCAGTTTTTACAATTCTTACAATAGTGCAGAAAATCGATGATATATATATATATCAGGCAAGATGTCTCTGTGTGTGTCTGTTTATCTACCTGTATGTCTGTATTTTTTCAGCCCTTTTACTTTAGTTTTTACTTCGGGTTTTGGCTCTAAGTAGGTATAAGTAGGTATAATTGTAGTTCTTAGTCTCAACCATGATACCATTTACTCAGAGGACTTATTTATTATTAATAAAAAACTTATTTGATATCGATACCAGGAAATCAAAATTTGACTTACATCCATTCATTTTTCTTTCAGTCTACGGTTTCGCTTTAACTGGAAACAACTGTTGCTTTTTAGTCTTTCGTGCCAACGTCCAAAGAGTCTGAGCTCCAGGACCATGGATTATTTTCAAGCTTTCATTACACCCGAGTAACGCCGGGCTATACTGCTAGTAAAGAAATAAATATGAAAACCATTATTTATTGATAATTTTTCAGATATTTAAGATATGAGAGGGTAAATAAGAAAAGAAAGGATTCAGAATTAATGGTAGGAGATCCCGTCTATCTTAAAATTCACTCAAGGGAAGGGGGAACTGGATCAGAGATTGAAGCGCTATTATAGAAGAGTGGAGAAAACTGGACGGGTATCATTTGTGGTCTGGGATCAATTGACAGACGTACGAAAAGGGTCCATGTTTTATTTGGGACCATAACGGAAGATGAAGTTAGAGTCAGAAAACGAAGATTAGGAGAGTTGGAGAAAAATCAAAGGGCCCTAAAGCAGGTGGCAAAGAATAGCTTATCAATATTGAATGCAATGAGGCTGGAGTTGACGAAGAATAGAGTGAAAATAATTCGGTTGGTCACCAATTTAAGGGAATTAAAACAAAAAATGGCTAATACTACTGAGGCGGTAATGAATGAGGTACAGGAATTAAAAAAGGTTTGTACAACAGTCTTATAAGTTGGCAGCTATCCTTAACAAAATAGGTCAGGTTAGTCAGCCCCTAACAAAAACGTGGGGGCTCAACTAGACATGTTGTCTTTGGGTCACTTGTCCCCAAGTATAGTAACGTCTGGACATTTTAGTGAATTTTTAATCAAGATACAAACTGAATTACCTCACCATTTAAAGTTACCGGTGGAACCCTCTAAGGAATTTTTTTTTAATCATGTCACCCCAAGCAAGGCATTCCACTGCCACTATAGCGCAGGGGGTTACACAGGGTGATAGACGAGTTAGGATGTACATAGGGGGAGAGTTGGAAAGAATGGGTGTGGGTTAGTGTGGTAGGAGGTGTCTATTGACCTTACATTTAAACTCCTGGAGGCCATAGCCCTCGGGGAAGCAAGCATGCGGAAGGGAATTCCACAGGCGGAAATTATGAAAATATTATAGTACCCTGGGTTGTATAAATTTGTTGGACGATAAAAAATTATTGGTTGTGGTGTCCATATCTTTACTAGACAGGGACAGTTTGTTAGAGATATATCAGGTTATAAATTTACCTATTCCGTATCCCCGACCAAAAGAAGGCCTGGGGACAATAGCCGGATACAAAGTTGGAACAGGGCATATAACTCACTGAGCCCTATCTATGTGACCAGTGAACGCCGACTTTGTATACTCGATTTATTTGCATATAATAGAAAAGTGGTTGAAGAATATTGCCAAATCGAGATATTAACTGATACTGTCCTACCGCAAGCCATTAGTATAACTGATGGAGTTTGGGTAGTGGTCACTCAGAAAGTTTCTCGCTGAAAGTAAGTTATTATGTTTATTTATTTATTTATTTTAATTATTATTTTTTGCTTAATTCTATGGTCATTTGAACAAGTATTTTTGTACACTACGCCTCCTTGGTCTCACACTTTCAGCGGACCTCAAATGGAATGACTATATCGAATCCATTGCTAAATCCGCTGCTATGAAAGTCGGTTCTCTGTGTAGGGCCCGGAAGTTTTTTCCGTCTAAATCTGTCCTGCACATTTACAAATCTACCATCCGCCCGTGCATTGAATACTGATGCCATATCTGGTCGGGTGCCCCTGCTGTTCTCCTCGGGCTTCTCGATAAGGTTCAGAGGAGGGTCTGAAATGTGATAGATACCGACTTGGCAGACCGCCTGCAATCTCTCTCCCACCGGCGAGACGTGGCTTCCCTGTGTCTCTTCTGTAAATACTTTCACGACTTCTGCTCCGATGAACTTAGATCACTGGTGCCCCCTAAATACGAATTTGCACGAGATACTAGATTAGCAACTAGATCCCACACTTTTACAGTGAAACCGATAAAATGCAGCCGTAACTTCTACTCCAACAATTTCTTTCCTCGCACTTCCCGACTGTGGAATTCTCTTCCAAACGATTGCTTCCTCGACGGCTACAATCTCCAGGAGTTTAAATGTAAGGTTAATACACACATCCTAACACACTAACCTGCTCCCATTCTATCAAGCACTCTTCCCATCTGCCCGACCCTCATCCTCGCTATCCTTACTCATCTGTCACCTTTCTCCTGACATTCCCTATGTCTATCCACTCCTTCTCTTTACCTTCCCCTATGTAGCCCCATGCGCAATAGTGGCAGTGGAATGCCTTGCTTGGGGTGAGATGATTAAAAAAAAAAAAAAACATTTTCAAAGAAATTTCTAAGTTAAAACTTAGTTAACTCACCACTTCTTTTTTACCTACTATCGCCCGGTTTCGCACTCCACCCGCTTCTTTTGAACAGGAGTAAAGGTGATCACCTTGTTTCCTGTTTAGGAAGGGGTTCCCGGTCTTTCTACCTCCTCCTTCGGTCTTAGTGTTAGTTCAGTTGGAAACTCTTTGCAGTTATAGACTATGCTGGCAATGTCTCTCCATACTGAGGGTACCGGGTTGGCAGTTTCCTGGTTGGCATGTCCATCTCCCTACCCCCATATTACCAGGGTGAATAGTATTACCAGGATGAAGCCAGTATTAAACAAATACCCTAGGGTCACGATAGAGGGAATACCGGAGATATTAAAGCCAACAGATATAATTAATATTGATCAGTTAAAAGACAAATTAAATACTTTGGGTAAAGAAGATATGAGTTGAAAGGATAGTAAAGTTGAAATAGGGAATACAGCTATGAATTCGGTCCAAACAAAATTTATGATGTTAGCAACAGAAGAAGCTGGAAAGTGCAGAAACGAACATGTACCTCACTGAGTCCTATCTATGTAACCAGTGAACACCGACTGTGTATACTCGAATTATTTGAATGTAATAGAAAGGGAGTTGAGAAATATTTCCAAGTCGTTATATTAATTGATACCGCATGCAATCAGTATAACTGATGGAGTTTGGGTCATAAGCCCATTGATCTTTTCAGGGTATGTGAAGGAGAACCCACAAAGACGATAAGGGTGAAACCACCCTTATCTTTGATAAAATTGCCTCTGGAGTGTTCTGCAGTTGGCATGTCCATCTCCCTACCCCCATATTAGAAGGCTGAAAAGAAACTTGAAGAAAAAATCTCAATAATGAAGTTAATTTACAAAATCTTAAATAATTGCACACAGTTATGGAAGCCAATCATAAACAAATACCCGAGAATCACGATAGAGCGAATACTGGAGTTATTAAAGCCAATATAAAATTAATATTGATAAGTTAAATGGCAAATTAAATACTTTGGGTAAAGAATATATGAGTTGAATGGATAGTAAAGTAATTTTGGTAAACTGGTCAGTGGGGAGCACTACTTCACTGGTCGTTGTTGCGGTGGTCGTAGTAGTGTGGGAAAAATACAGAGAGAAACGAAATAACGAGGCCTCGGTGAACGTACAGCAGACAAAGAGGGAAATATCCTTTAGCGATCCATATCTGAACAGAACAGATCCAGCAGGGGAGGACGAGATCTAATTGAACCTGACCACAGGAGCTGAAGAAGAACCGACTCCTGTCAAGAAGTCACTGAAACCTCACCTTGAAGACTGGAGGTTGGTAACAAAACAAAAATGAGCCCTAAGAGATACATACATAACCACACACACACACACACACACACACACACCTGAAGAAATATGGAAAAGAAAAATATTCAAAGAACAACACACATACACACATACACACACACACACATATATATAGATATATATTTAATGTATCGAGGCAGCAAATAATTTTGTAAACATATGCTGTTAAATATAAGAGACAATGAATGTCTATTATGTTTAATCATGAGGCGTTCTAAACGTCTAATTTAAATGCTTAGCAGCAAATCAATAAATAATTATCCAAATGTTGGAGAATTTTTGTCTTTATTTTCAACTGAAATTAAAGCAAAAATACGACGTTTAGAACGGCTCATGATTAAACATAATAGACATTCATTGTCTCTTATATTTAACAGCATATGTTTAGAAAATTACTTGCTGCCTCGATACACTGAATATATATATATATATATATATATATATATATGAAAAAGATCCACACATAACGTGGAGCATTGTAAAAACAGCCAAGCCTTACAATGGTGGACAGATATGTAGACTGTGCCAAGAAGAAAAATTAGAAATTATGACATACCCAAAAAAAGAAGAACTGTTAAATGAAAGAACAGAAATTATAACAAAATGCATCCACATTAAGAAATACCTCTTAGATTCATACAAACATGGATGAAAACGTCATAATTCGTTTGAATTTAAACAATGCGCGTTCATAAATTCCCTGCCACGTGAACGTTCAAATAAAACACCGTTACAAGTCAGTCAGTCAGTTAAGTGCCATACGTGAAACACGCTTGGGCGATTATGTCTCGAAAGAGACATGACTGACTGGGCAGAAGATTATCCCGCAGTAGGTTGCTATTGCTTTCTGCGGTAGACTGGTTGCCAGATAAGACTATAGAACCCAATTTGTACTCCAATTTAACTCACAGCTGGAGGGAGAATAGAGATTATACTACAATATTATATTAAGTATAATTAGTGGGGGATCAATTTATTACTTCATATCTATAGGAAACAGATCCCCCACTTTATGCCCAATAGAAATTTTAATTGTTTCCAACTATTATATTCAGTCAGTCAGTTAAGTGCTATACGTGAAATACGCTTGGGCGATCATGTCTCGAAAGAGACATGATTGAGTGGGCAGAAGATTTTCCCGTAGTAGGTTGCCATTGCTTTCTGCGGTAGACTGGTTGCCAGCCAAGGCTATAGAACCCAATCTCTGCTGTTGTTTAACCCATAACTGGAGGGAAGGGCCGGATTAATACCTTTCCCAAGGGTATTTGCGCGTAAGTGAATGAAATGAATTCAACTGGAATTCGAACTCGGCACCCCGATTTCTCGTTCCGAGTGTGTGTGTGTTATATATACATATATAGATACGGTTAGGTGAAACCTAGGTAGGTTTGTTGGCTCTTTAGGTTATCTATTTTGTCAGCAAATAATTTTCTAAACATATATTTTTATATATAAGAGACAATGAATGTCTATTATGTTTAATCATGAGCCGTTCTAAACGTCGTATTTTGTCTTTAATTTCAGTTGAAAATAAAGACAAAAATTCTGCAATATTTGGATAATTTTTTATTAAATTGGTTCTAAGCTTTCGGCTCACATGAGCCATTTCATATTAATAACCTCTCTGAAAATGGCTCATGTAAGCCAAAAGCTTATATATATACCTTATACACACATATATATGTACCTTATACATATGTATATATATATGTACCTTATACATATATATGTACCTTATATATATATATATATATATATATATATATATATGTACCTGATACATATATATATATATATATATATATGTACCTTATATATATATATATATATATATATATGCACAAGTATAGTGTAGGTATGGATGAATCAAATTCCGTGTCAAAAGACACGAAAGTACTTAATACAAAGTAGAGCGAATAATATTTATTTAAAATTTATTAAATGAATAATCACTACTAAAGTAGCTATTTTGTTTCGACACTTCTTGTGTCTTATCAAGTAGTGGTACTGAAGTTTTAAATACTCTTCAACTCAAAGTCAACCTCATCACTTAATAAGACACAATTAGTGTCGAAAATATCGCTACTTTGGTAGTTGTATTATAACTAATTTATGTAACAAATTTTAGTTATATATATATATATATCCAGGTAAAGATGATCCAAGATTCTGAGTTCCCTTTTTTTATTATTTTCTACTTTTAATTCATAATTATATGATTATATATATATATACTTTTAATTCATAATTATATATATATATATATATATATATATAGCTTCATATATATATATATATATATGCTTCATATATATATATATATATATATATATATATATATATATATATGAAGCATAGGATTAAAGAAGTATATTCATTGCCAGATAATGAGGCGCGCTGTTTCGTTCGACTGGTGCAAGGTGACATGACCCGAATCAAGAGTTCAGTTTTTACGTCCATTTAATTCATAGCTGACCGATGCCTCAAATGAATATATCTTTCGTTTATGTTAGATAAGTTTGTTCGTTATTAGTAACCTCCTACTTTAGGTTCTAACATACAGACGAAGGAGATACATCTGAAACAAGCAACACTACTCTTGCTCAAAAGACCAACGAGTAGTATGAACCGAGCCATAGGTAAGTTTATCTACCCCTATTAAATTCTCAAAATAACAGAATTAAAACTAATGCAATATCTATCATTTACTGATACCTGAAATTAATAAATCTTCAGTTCATGTTATATGGGTTTGTTCGCTATTAGAAACTTCCTACTTTAGGTTCGAACACACTGCCGTGTGAGACCAACATAAATCTGAACAGCGTGTTAGCAGAACTGACCTAGCAAAGCTCTTGTGCACCACAAAACCAAGCTACTCTTTGTCGCTGTAAGCCCCTCGGTTAGTCAGGTAAGTACCTTACGTAATACATGTTTGGGCCGTCAATCAAGGCTATAGAACTCAATCTGTCCTACAGCTGGAGGGATAAGTGGTTGATTAATACATTTTCCAAGGTTATTTGCGCGTAAGTGAATGCAAAGAATTCAACTGAATTCGAACTCGGCTCTCTGATTTCTCATTCCGAGTCGATATCCATTGCACATCCATACGGGATATTATTTATATGCATATTTTAAAAATTGTAAAAGTTGCATTAAAACAAAGAAGAGAGTAGAGGATTGTTATGTAATGTTTGTCGTTCAGTATGGCAACGAATGCTGGACAGTTTCATCAAAGATGAAAGAAAGCCTTGAAGCAAATATGTTTCTACTGAAGGATGCTGAGGATAAATTGAACTGAACATGTGATCAACAGCACTGTTTTGTCGGGAATTTTTTTTTTTAATCATTTCACCCCGAGCAAGGCGGAAACACCACTGATGTGCAGGGGGTTACATAAATGTAAAAAGATTAATTAGAAAAGAGTGAGGAGTACAAACTAGTTAGAAAGGAACAATAGAAAGCAGGTGCGATGACAGATACATAGGTGGAGAGAAAGGGAAGGTTATACAGGGGTGGGGAGAGAGCTAGAGTCCAGTGGTTAGTAGATGAGTCAAAAAGAAAACGGATACTTAACATCAGGAAAAAAACAGCTGAGATTTCTGGCATACGTTGTGAGGTAAGATGGCTTGGAGAATCTGATACTCACATGACAGACAGAGGGAAAGAGAGACAGGAGAAAGCAGCATATTTTATGCAAATAGATGAAAGAGCATGTTTAGGTTTAAGAAACAAGAGAAAGTGTGTTATGTACTATACGGGATAGTAAATTATTGTTGATTTCTAAAAACAGATAATGACGTGCTACTGAGGCAGTTTGAATAGTTTTTTAGAAGGAGAGTGCTGACTCATGTTCTCTCTGGACCAACAGACACCACACTCATCTACAGACGTATAAAGATTGTTCAGATAATACCTACCTGCTCGCCAGTCCCTCAGCAATAAGACTTTGGTAACGTTCGTGCAAACCATATATTGACTCACACATAACATCTGGTTACATATGTAAGGCTTCACGATAACAGCTACAAAAAATGATTTTTCCGATTAATCAAAAATTTAAACATATAAATCCACACACATAGATATCATGATATATATATAGTGTATCGAGGCAGCAAATAATTTTCTAAACAAATACTGTTAAATATAAGAGACAATGAATGTCTATTATGTTTAATCATGAGCCGTTGTAAACGTCGTATTTTGGCTTTAATTTCAGTTGAAAATAAAGACAAAAATTCTCCAACATTTGGATAAGTTTTTATTAATTTGGTTGTGTGACGTCATAGAACCGCATTGCAAATTTGCGAACTGCGTTTGTTATTTTTGGTAACTATTGCCGTTGCCTAGCGGAGTTTTATGTCAACACAAAATAAAATCGTCGGTGATGATGGATGTTATTGTATTACCGTCTTAATAACCTCTCTGAAGATGGCTCATGTGAGCCGAAAACTTGGAACCAAATTAATAAAAAATTATCCAAATGTTGGAGAATTTTTGTCTTTATTTTCAACTGAAATTAAAGCAAAAATACGACGTTTACAACAGCTCATGATTAAACATAATAGACATTCATTGTCTCTTATATTTAACAGCATGTTTAGAATATATATATATATATATGTGTGTGTGTGGGGGGGGTGTATAATTACATTATGACATGTAAAAACTACTACAAATTTGTGTATTTTGTTTTGACATTAAAAGAACAATGTTTCATAAGGTAGTTAACAATGATGGTAATAAGCATATTTATTTAAAAATTTGAATTTTTAAAAACGAACTTCCCTTTCCATTTCTGGAAAAAAATTCCATGCAAAGTAAAAAGTTTTAATAATGGGAAAATAATGAAAGAAGAGGCAAGAAAAGGGAAGAAAATAAGATGAGAGAAAAAAGAGTCAGAGGAAATATACAGAGAAGTAGAAAATGAAGATGTTATTAAAGAGAAATCAAATGAAAACAGATAAGAAGGAGAATTTAAAATTAGAACGGAAATGGGGTGCAGACAGATATTAACACATAGTTACAATGTTGCAATTCAGATTTCTTTGCATTTTTTAAAATGAAATTCTATACACAAAACAGAAATATTATTCATAGAACGTAAAATAAAGGATATTTAAAGAAGCAATACAAAGATGAATATTCATTCGACCTGATATTATACATTAGAATAAAAATAAAAAAAATGGAGAAAGAGCTATATATAAATGAAAATTTGAAACTAACAAATGGTACAGCAACAGAAAAATTTAAAATACAAGAAGCTAATTGATGGCTAAACATATTAACAGTAAATTATTAAGTGCAATAATATACCTAAAAGCGATAAGTAGATCACAAATAGTAAAATTAAAATAAAAAAGATAAAATAACATAAGAAGAAAGTTTATATAGTTAAAGGAAATTAGCAAGATAATAAGATTAATACAATAAAATGTCTGGATAGCTGGAAATACTGAACCGTAGAGCTATTAAACTAATTCGGAAATCAGTTCGATATTCTGTACATAACTTCAGTTTTCAGAGTGTAAACACAGTAGAATTACATTTTTAAAGATTTTTCTATATTTCTGAGATTTATTTGTCAACACGTCTGTTAACGTTTCTATGGAGATTATTTTTTTCCTTTTTTTCCTTTTTCTTTCCTTTCCTTTCTTACTTTTCTTAGCTTACTACCCTGTCAACCACCCCTTTTACTTCTGTCGTTTCTTTATCTTTCCCCTTCCATTTCTTAGAGACAGACAAGGCTAAATTTTCACTTACAACTCTTAACTTAGTTTAAAAGCAAGGTTTTCCAAAAATCTAAAAATAGACATTGATTTTTGTCGACTTTCTTATTAATCCCACCCCTTTAATTTTTTCTGTGATGTATATTTTTTTGTACTTCCTTCGGTAAAATATCTCGGTTTATTTTAAAATAAAGAAGTTGCCGATGATGCGTGAAATTTGTTTTAGGGATTTCATGTTAAATATAGAAACTAACAAGTGGTACAGCAAGAGAAAAATAATAAATACAAGAAGCTAATTGATGGCTAAACATATTAACAGTAAATTATTAAGTGCAATAAAATACCTAAAAGCGATAAATAGATCACAAATTGCAATAAAATTAAAACAAAATAAAATAACACAAAAAGAAAGTTTATATTTATATGCCAGAATTATATGCAAATCGATTTTTTTTGTTCTAGCTCCGATAGTTTTTAATAACATTTAATGAAACTTGGCACGTTATATGACAACACTAACACATGCTCAGATCTAAAATTCTAAGCTAATCTGCGCAATAGTAAGCAAACGGCAGCCATTTTGGTGACTTGCAGCCTGTTTCAGCATGCCATATTTATATTGTTTCTGTGATGTATATATTTTTGTAACTTCCTTCGGTAAAATATCTCGGTTTATTTTTAAATAAAGAAGTTGCTGATGATGCGTGAAATTTCTATAAGGGATTTCATGTAGAAATAGCCATACAACATATTTGAACATCGAAATTTATTTTATTATATATATATATATATATATATATATATATATATATATATATATATATTAAAATTAGAAACTAATAAGTGGTATAGCAAGAGAAAAATAAATATGCAAATTAAAATAAATGCAATTAAATACCTAAAAGTGATAAGTAGATCACAAATAGTAAAATAAAAATAAAAAAGATAAAATAACACAAGAAGAAAGTTTATATAGTTAAAGGAAATTAGCAAGATAATAAGATTAATACAATAAAATGTCTGGATAGCTGGAAATACTGAACCGTGGAGCTATTAAATAAATTCGGAAATCAGTTCGATATTCTGTACATCAGTTTTCAAACTGTAAACACCGTGGAATTACATTTTTCAATATTTTTCTATATTTCTGAGATGCGTTATTTACCCTGCGTGCCAGAATTATATGCAAATCGACTTTTTTGTTCTAGATCTGATAGTTTTGTACTGCATTATTGTTGTTCTCAAATTACATATTCCTAAAATAATCAATGTTCTAATTTTCTGTCACCACTTCATCATATTTGACACGTTAGCAATGATTTGCATATAAAGTTGGCACGCTGAAACAGGCTGCAAGTCACCAAAATAGCTGACATTTGTTTACTATTGCACAGATTAGCTTAGAATTTTAGATCTGCACATGTGTTAGTTTTGCCATATAACGTGCCAAATTTCACGAATTTTTTTAAAAAACTATCGGAGTTAGAACAAGAAAATTGATTTGCATATAATTCTGGCACGCAGTGTATATGATTATACATTGTTCGGATATCCGGAAGTAACATGACTCATTGAACGAGTACAGTTTACCCGAGTGATCAAAATAAAAGGTTCGCTTCCAATTTCCAGTCACCTGAAGAAGGTCGGAGCCTTCAACGTGTGAAGTATCGTGAATATCACAATAAAGATGAACATCTTTAAATAATTACATTTTTTGTTTATTTTTTTTACTTTATTTGATTTTATTTGAACAAAAGAAAAAAAATTTTAAATGTATCAAAAATTTAACCATGTTACAAAACTATCTTTTTTTAATTTATTCGATTCTATAACTGGTCGTATAATCGGGGTTCGTTTAATAGGAAAGTTGCAAAATGAAAAGCATGCTTTTCAGATCGTAAAAATAAAATGAAAAAAAAAAAAGAATTCTTACCTGGAGTTTTCGCTATAGAAATAGTGTAATCTGTAAGAAAATGCAATAATATCTTTTAGTCTGTTATATATATTTCCATGAATCCGTATCTTCGCAGAGCAATTATGAACTAAATAACAGGGTAATGAGTTCTCGAGCCTTCGATAGTAACCAGTTTCAGTAAAGGAAAACACTGAATTTTAAACTCTGGAGAAAGCAACGGAAATGGATTTTTTTTAATCATTTCACCCCGAGCAACGTGGTAACGACACTGATGTGCAGGGGGCTACGTAAGAGTGAAAAGATTGGAAAAGAGAAAGCCGGAAACCACATCCTAAGCAGGGAACAAGGGATGAGCCTCTACACCTGTTCAATAGACGTGGGTGGAGTGTGAACCGGGCGATAGTTTTCAGTATTCTATACGGGAATATTTTGTTATTAAAATAAACAAAGTAAAAGGTATCTGTGGAGAGTCATTATTGCCTACCTCGTGATGTGACATGACATTCGTCTCCTTCTATGTGCCTTGTCCTTTCAAGACGTAGGCGATCATGGCTTTCCACGTCTCCCTATCCCTGGTGGCTCTTAGCACGCCTTCTCCTGTTACACCATGCAACCCTCGTTCCGTCATCCAGTTGATTAGGTCCTTCAAATATGTTATCCGCTTCTTTCTCCTGTCTCTTTTTCCCTCTATCTAACCTGTTAGTATCAGGTTCTCCAAGCCCTCTTTCCTCATTGCAAGTCTCAGATACTTCAGCTGTCTCTTCCTGATGCTCAGTATTAATTTCCTTTTCGTTTCCATCATTCCAAAACCTCATCATGCTCGTTCCCTGATATCTGCAGCATCCTTCTGTAGAACCACATTTCAGTTGCTTCAAGTTTTTCCTTCATCTTTGATGATATTGTCCAACATTCACTGCCATATTGAAGAACCGACATCACATAGCAATCCAGTACTCTCCCCTTTGTTTCTAGCGAAATTGTCCTGTTTCTTAATACTTTACTCAACTTCTGGAATGCTTCCTTCGCCATGCCAATTCGCCTTCGGATCTCTGTCTCGCACTTTCCGTTTTCTGTTATAAAACTTCCCAGGTATTTAAATTTTTGTACCTGCTTGATTTTAGTATCACCGACCTGTATTCGCCATATTAGGCTGCCCTTTTTACTGATGACTATGCATTCGGTTTTCTTGCAGTTTATTTCTAGTCCTTTCTTTTTACTTTTTTCAGCTACCTTCTGTAGGAGGTCTTGTAGTTTCCTTTCTGTGTCTGCTACCAGCACTGTGTCATCTGCGTACCTTAGGTTTTTTAAATTGTGACCTCCAACGGCGAATCCAGGCATAACTTCTAGGGTCCTCAAAATATTCTCGCTGTACAAATTGAACAGATCCGGTGAAAAGATATGTGGTGATACCAACCGGGCAACAGCGAGAAAAACGGATGTTGGCTCTAAGCCGACCAGAAGGCTAATGAATAAAAATCATTCCCACGCAAGTGGATCCGCACAGATGTTCCAGTTGAAAAATAAAAATTAATCAAATATCAAATTATCATTTCGCGAACCTACGCGAATTTTATTTACCAGCCAGCGGGAAGCCCGGAATCAAATAAAAGGACGAAATCCAAAACAAGCTGCGTTTTGATCCAAAAGGCAGATATAAAAAGCGGAGAAAAAACATCGTTAGACAGACGGGAAAACGAGAGAAGAGTGTAATTAATATCCCCTTGACTTAAGTCGAGCGGCTACTATGCTGACCTCTTTCCTCCTCTCTGTCTCATAAGTACTTAATGACCTTTTCAAAGGCATTCCTCAAAAGTACTAACTGACCTTTTCAAAGACATTCCACACAAACCAATTTGCAGACCTACTGACCTTAGAAGTGGCAACTCCTAAATGAACATTCTTTACCTACAAGACGCTTCCACATTACTAAGCCTTTTATCTTTTCAGCATTATATTTTCCATGAAGACTTTAACCTCTGTTGGACTTATATTCAAGTATTATTTTAATTGTAAAACATTAATTGAAATGTGTATATATATAAATGTTATTTTATACTCAAATTGCCTTTCTTGATTTTATAATCATTTTATGAATTATAGTGGGCTATCTTCCCACAAGGCCAAATTCCGTTAACTTGCTACGGTATACTACTACCCTTCGCTAGAACGGAATCCTACTACTACTAGAAAAGAATAAATAAGAGAAGATATACCCGCTATAGATACATTAACATATGAAAAATTACAGCCAATCCTCACTTAAGAACAGAGTTCTTTTACAGCTATTTGATCCATAGAGAGGTCTTATGCCTGACAGCTATTTCAGCTATGATACGCATGTAATGGATTTGTTTTATTCAGTTTCAGATAGTTTTAATGCTAAACAATAACATCGTTGAATGTAGGATGCTTGTATACATTCTGAGTGGACGAAAATACAGACAATACGAATTTTACATCTGAAATAAAATACAATTAAATATTTATAGTATTTTAAGCAAGGCGATAATGCTACTAAGATGCAAGGGGCTACTGGGATTAAAAGGCAATGACAAGGCTTCATAGAAGAAACCAGATCCCCAATTATAGACAAGAAACAAGGGATAAACCACTACTCCTGTTCAAAAACCCGGGGAAGAGTGAATTATATTTGCATGAAGAAACACGAAAGAAAGAGAACATTATTTCAGCTATGATACGCTTGTAATGGATTTGTTTTAACTAGTTTAAGATAGTTTTAATGTTAAATAAGAATGTCGTTAACGATGGGATGCCTGTATACATTTTGAGTGAACGACAGTCAGACAAAAGGAATTTTACATCTGAAATAAATTAAATATTTATAGTATCTTTTATCAATGTATTTTGTAAGCAAGATGATAAAGAGACTAAGATGCAAATGGCTACTGGGATTAAGAGACAATGAGAAGGCGTCATAGAAGAGACTAGAACCCCAATTCTAGACAGAATACAAGGGATAAACCACTATTTCTTTTTAAAATGCGAGGGAGGTGCGTTATATATATTTGCATAAAGAAACTCGAAAGAAAGAGAACATTATAATCGGAATATAAGACGCGGAATATTACCCCAAAATTTAACAGGTTATATTTTCCCTTCCACCAGCTCAATCTCTTATCCTCTTTAACAATGATTCTTCCGGGTTGTGCTTTACGACACGCGGATGGCAGCTCTAATAGGTGGCATTGGAACTCGCTCTAGTTAAAAGCCTGTACCCCGACAACAGCTGTATCGGATCTACCTCGACGAAGAGCCTAGGTCTGCTAACGAATGACCGGGAACGAGACTCGGTCTAAACTTTGACTGATTATATAAGTTTCTGTAACCTTTCGAACTGATTTCTAAATACTTATACAGTACAGTAGTGTGTTAAACAATAAACGTTATAAACAAATTCTAAAATCAACTCCATGTTCGAATTGCATTCAGTAAATAGAGCACAAATCGTTTTATTTTTCATTTTAAAAACTAAAAACAGCAAAAATTATTTAAAATGTATCTAAATTCTTGTAACCTTTCGAAATGATTTCTAAATAGTCATACAGTACAGTAGTGTGTTAAACAATAAACGTTATAAACAAATTCTAAAATCAACTCCATATTTTGTACTATAGTTCGAATTGCATTCAGTAAATAGAGCACAAATCATTTGTTTTATTTTTCATTTTAAAAACTAAAAACAACAAAAATCATTTAAAATGTATTTCAACTTGTTCCCAATATTACAAAGGTATATTTTTAATTTTGTAATAATATATCTGGTCGTATACTCGGGGCTCAGGAATGTCGTTAGATGAGGAGTGTGAATTTCAAGAAATTATAAAAAATGTGGCTTATATTGAAAATAGAATAAAGGTATTTTATCTGAAATTTATTCGATGGAAAATCTCCAACTACGAGAAAATACATTAAAATATTTTTAGCATGACGAAACATGAAATGCGAGGAACATTATTCGGTCACCATAGTTTCCGGTTTATAGATCTCACAATTATACGGTAAATTTATTCGATTAGCATATTTTTCAGTGGTTAAGTCATGCAATTTTACCTAAAGTTTATTCGATTAGCATATTTTCCGGTGTATAAGACGCACAGTTTTACCCAAAATTTACTCGGAATAGACAATTTACAAACACAACTCCATATTTGGTACTATACTTTGAGTTGCATTCAGTAAATAGAGCATTGGTCTTCTTTTTTTTTATTTTACAATAATTTTTTCACTGTCTGTCTTGTCTTTGATATTTCCTGTGTGTGTCAAATTTTCCAAGCCTTCTTTCCTCATTGTTCTTTTTGTTTCCATTTTCCTTAAAACCTTGTTGCTTACATGATCTCACCATGGTATTCTCAGTATGAAAGGGATAATTATTACTTTTCTCTGTTTTTTTTTTTAATCATGTCACCCCAAGCAAGGCATTCCACTGCCACTATAGCGCAGGGGGTTACATAGGGCGATTGGGTATAGGAAATGTCAGGAGGGTGATAGACTAGTTAGGATGTACATAGGGAGAGAGATGAAGAGAATGGGTGTGAGTGTGTTAGGTGTCTATTGACCCTACATTTAAATTCCTGTGATCATATAACAGGAGTCATTGTGTCAGAGGTTGTTTGGCTTACTGTTATATAGGAGGACACTGTCAATTTTAACCATGGCTGGTGGGTTAAGTTAAATGAACCTTTAATGGTGACAGTTGTGGTCATAAAGCACTATTTATAGAAATGAATAGTAAGAAAAATCACTTATTGTATTTTTGAGGAGAGGGCACAATATGTGGTATCTAAAGATAAACTTTTCTTTTTCAATATAACTTGGCGGCTGAGCCTCCTGACTTTTGTCTGAAGGTTGCTGGATGAGTCACTGACTAAAAACTATCAACGTATATTGTAAAATTTATGTTACAAAAGAATATTTTTCGTTTTGTGATTTTATGGCTGGTCGTATGATCGGGGTTTATTAAACAATAATGTCGCTTCGTCCATGCATGGAATACTGCTGCCATATATGGTCAGGCGCCCCTGCCGTTCATCTCAGTGTTCTCGACAGGCTCCAAAGGAGAATCAGTAATGTGACTTGGCGGCTCGACTACAGCCACTTCCCCACCGACGAAATGTGGCCTCCCATTGTCTGTTCTATAAATACTTTCATGGTTCTGCTCGAACGAACTTAAGTCACTGGTGCCTCCTCAACAGGTGTTTACTCGTGCAACCAGATTGGCAACTGGGTCCCACCCATTCACAGTTAGGTTAGCCAAATACAGACGAAATTCTACTCTTGCAGCTTCTTTCCTCGAATTTCCCGCCTGTGGAACTCACTCCCATATTCTTGCTTTCCTGACGTCTACAACCTCCAGGAATTTAAATGCAATGTCAATACTCATCTATCAACCACTTGACTCTAGTTCTTTCACCACCCCGTATATTCTTTCCTTTCTCTCCACCTTTGAAACTGTCATCACACCTGTATTCTCATCCTTCTATTGCTGCTTTCTAACTGGTTTGTTTTCCTCTTCACTCTCTTCTAATTAATCTTTTTACTCTTATGTAGCCCCCTGCACATCAGTGGCATTACCGCCTTGCTCGGGGCGATACGATTAAAAAAAATGATGAGTAACTGTGGATTTAATTCTCAATCGAATGAAGGTATTTTATCTGGAATTTCTTCGAAAAAAATCAACGGCGAGAAAATGTATTAATTATTTTAGCATGACGAAACAAGAAAGGCTAGGAACATCATCCACCCACCGTAGTTTCCGGTGTATAAGACGTACAATTTTACCTCACATTTATTCAATTAGCATGTTTTTCGGTTTATAAGATTGTTGTGGTCTGTTAGGGCCAGGAAGAAAGACACAAAATGAGGAAGGTAGGTTGAACTGTGGTGATACCGAGCAAGCGAGGAACCGGATGTTTGCCCTCAGAGATCCAGAAAGCAAATGACCAAAACTGGTCTTTGCGCATCTGGGCTCCACGCAGAAGTTCCGGAGGTTAACCAAAAATAAATAAACATCAAATTCCTTTTACGGACCTGTAGTGGAACTCTGTATCCTGATTGGTCATCAAATCGCAAAATTCAAAATATGTCAGAGAAACGATTTTTCCATAGCTAAAAATCATTCTGTGATCCACATCACGTGACTATTCAATATTTAAGGATGGTCTCTAACCGGTCACGGCGGTCATTCCAGAGGAGGTGGCTTGCTGACACACATCAAAGATGTCACTCTCAGCTTCAAGTGACCCGGACATCTATATCTCTCTCTATATCTCTATATCTCTATATCTCTATCTATATCTCTATATCTATATCTCTATATCTCTATATCTATATCTATATCTCTATATATCTCTATATATCTATATCTATATCTATATATCTCTATATCTATATCTCTTTATCTATATCTATATATCTATATCTCTATATCTCTATCTCTATATCTGTATCTCTATATCTATATATCTATATATCTCTATATCTCTATATCTATATCTATATCTCTATATCTATATCTCTATATCTATATATCTCTATATCTATATATCTCTATATATCTATATATCTATATCTATATCTCTATATCTATATCTCTATATCTATATATCTATATCTCTATATCTCTATATCTATATCTATATCTCTATATCTATATTTATATCTCTATATCTATATCTGTATATCTATATATCTCTATATCTATATCTCTATATATCTATATCTCTATATCTATATCTCTATATCTATATATCTCTATATATCTATATCTATATCTATATCTCTATATATATCTATATCTCTATATCTCTATATCTATATCTCTATATCTATATCTCTATATCTATATATATCTATATCTATATCTCTATATCTATATATCTATATCTCTATATCTATATCTCTATATCTATATATCTCTATATATCTATATCTATATCTCTATATCTATATCTCTATATATCTATATCTCTATATCTCTATATCTATATCTATATCTCTATATCTATATATATCTATATCTATATCTATATCTCTCTATATATCTATATCTCTCTCTGTCTCTCTCTCTCTCTGTCTCATTACTGCTACAAACAGTTTGTACGAACACTTAATTCTTCAACCTCATCATTGAATAGGAACTCATTAACTTCTTAATGTTTCTAATCTTACATTAACTCTTACCACTTGTTATTTGTTATTCCTCCCTTTAATAAATTTCTATTTTACATTCAAAGTGCATGTTTTATTATTCCAGTCTTCTACACTAATCTACACATTCCAACTGCCGACAACAAATCTTCAGATGAAAACCCTTCCGATGAATATTATTCAACAGAAAATCCTGTAAGCTGTAGGGAGTTCGATTAAGAAAGACACAAAGCTGAACAAAAGAAACATGAACCAGCGTATTAGAATAACAGAATATATATACAAAAACAGTCCGAACTGTCAGGTTACACTGTGTCTCGACTGCCTCCTCTAGGAAGTCTCGCAGATTAATATTTATGAAAGAGGAAGAGTTCATTCCAATGTAGATAGGGCACCATAACAAAGATACACATTTTTTGCACCCACATTTAACCGATCATTTTCCCTAAAACCAAAGATAACTCCTTCCTACATCATGTCATCTCTGTAAATCACGACAATTCAAACACCCGGCACCAGAACTACATCTAACAAAATAATATCTATCGGAACAACTTCTTTGAATTTCGGGGTTTGCAAATACAGAATCACAAATCTTTTTATTGATTTATCTATTATTTTATCTTGTTGGAAGTTTTGAAAATTCTATTTCACACATTTTACTTCCAGTCATAGAAAAACACAAAACAAAAAGACATTCTATGTACTCTTCTATGTTATTGTACCAATCGCAGTCTTCTTATTTCATATAAATAAATGTGATAAATGCAATTTCCGGGTTCGGGGGAATAAAATCTCGAAAATTTATTCTGCAAATGGTTTGTCGGTCAAATAACGCAAGAACTATATATTATGGTCATTTTTAAAGGAAAGAGTATTATAAATTATATATTGTTCTCTATTCATGAAGTGCAATGCCCAAAATATGACAACGTAAAACTGGACTAAAGGAAAAAACCGACGTTAGCTTAACCCTGTCGATCAACTGAGCCTCGATTTTACGGACAGTGCAGTCTCAACATCGTCCTACACGCAATATTCCATGTCATTATAAACAGAGGAGTTGGGGGGGGGGCAGGCATTGGAGCTAGTGGAGTAGTACATTTCACATGCCAAATACTTAACTGCTTTCCGTTATTACATTTACTGCACACACTATTTTTCACATACATACATACATACATGTTTCACCCCAAGTAAAACATTACTGTCAATGGTGCGAAGGGAGTTACAATGGGAGGAGAGGAAAGAAACAAAAAAAGAGGAGGCACAGATGATGTCGAAGAAAGGATAAGAGGAAGATAGGCGTCAAGGAAATAGAAAATAGCAATTGACTTTCCACACAATCTGTTCGAGGTTGTAGCTATCAGAGAAGCAAGTATAGGGGAACAAAGTTCCATAAGCAGGAAGTCTGAGAAAATAAACTGCTAGAGTAAAAATGGTGGTTATATTTGCCCATTTTGACGATAAAAGGGTGGAACCTAGTTGCCAATCTGGCAGCATGAGTAAATTCATGTTGATGGGGTACAAGGAAATGAAGCTCAACAAAACAAGCCGTGAAAATAATTCTAGAAAAGACAGAGGGAAGCCATATTTCATTGGTGAAAATATAACCGAAGTCGAGCTGCCAAATTCAAATCGATTCCATTGCAGATTCTCCTTTGGATTTTATCGAAAACCCCGAGATGAATAGCAGGAGCACCCGACCAGATATAGCAACAGTATTCAATGCACGGACGAATGGTAGATTTGTAAATGTTCAAGATGGATTCTTATGAGAAGATCTTACTGGCTTGGCCCATTGACCCAACCATCTTAGCCATAGATGTAGCTATTGATTCAATGTAGTCATTCCACTAAAAGAGTGAAGCCAAGGAGGTGAAGTGTATTGCTTTCTGGGAGACTAGTGGCATCCATACTGATTGAAGGTAGGAAAGCTTCTCTATGGTGGTTAAAGGAGAGCAGCTTCATTTTGAAAGCATTAGAATTTACGAGTCGTTTCTTACCTCAATCCATCACAGATTGAAGGACCTTTCCAAACGAAGAAGCGAGGTTTATTTTATCAGCCTTAATAAATTTCTCATTGAGACGGAAGTAGATGGTGGTGCTATCAGCATAGATGACTACTTGGGAACTGATTACATCAGGAAGATTATTGATGAAGATCAGGAAAGGCGTAGGAATTATGATAAAACCTTGTGAGACACCTGCGTTCACATGAGAGCATGTGAAAGCATGCCATTCAAAACGATTTTTTTGAGAATTTCAAGATGAATAGCAGGAGCAACCGACCAGATGTGGCAACAGTATTCAATGCACAGGCGAATGATAGATTTGTAAGTGTTCAAGATGGATTTTTATGAGAAGATCATACTGGCTCGGCCCATTGACCCAACCATCTTAGCCATAGATGTAGCTATTGATTCAATGTAGTCATTCCACTGAAAGAGTGAAGCCAAGGAGGCGAAGTATATTGCTTTCTGGGAGACTAGTGTCATTCATACTGATTGAAGGTAGGAAAGCTTCTCTATGAAAGGAGAGCAGTTTTATTTTGAAAGCTTTAAAATTTAGAGCCATTTTTTACCTCAATCCATTACAGATTTGAAATCTTTTCCAAAAGAAGAAGCAAGGTTTATTTTGTCAGCCTTACTAAATTTATCATTGAAACGGGAGTAGATGGTGGTGCTATCAGCATAGATGACTACTTGGGAACGGATTACATCAGGAAGATTATTGATGAAGATCAGGAAAGGCGTGGGACCTATGATATAACCTTGTGAGACACCTGATTCCACATGAGAGCATGTGAAAGCAAGCCAGTTTAGAACGACCTTCATTTTATGATAAGACAGGAATGATTGGATTAAATCGAATAGTATTTTAATTAAAATAAAAAAGAGAAAAACAGAAAAAATAAAGAAAGAAAATCAAATGATGAAAGAGAAAGAAAGAAAAGAAGAAAGAAACAGAAAACAAAAAAGGAAAGCACAGAAAAAAGAAAGAAACAAAGGAAAGACTACAATGAAATAAAAAGAGGTAAATAAACTGAAAAGACAAAAAGAAAGAAAGTCAAAAAGAAAAAAAATGAAAGAGAGCGAAAAAGAAAGAAAGTAACAGAGAAAAAAGACAGAAAAACCAAGGAAAGAAAAGAAAAACAAAGAAAATTCTAAAGAAAGAAATACAAAGAAATAAAAAGAATGAATAAACGAAAAAAGAAAAATGAAAAAAAGAGAGAAAAACATAAAAAAACAAAGAAAGACAAAGAAAAAAGAGCAAAAGAAAATGTAGTATCGTATGCAAATGAAGAAACCAGTATATAGAGAGAGTAAGAGGAGAGACCAGTAAATATAGAGAGTAAGTGGAGAAGTATAAGAGAAAATAGTCTGTCGTCATAGAGGACAGGCAGAGCTGTGCTATGACTACGTCGATATGCAAAACAACAGAAAGAAAACAAAGAAGTAAAAAAAAGAAAAGGAAAGGAAAACCAAACAAATCTGAGAGAGGTTATATGGTAACACATTCAGGTGTTTATTCGTGCAACCAGACATCACTCTTTCTTCAAATCTTTTTACTCTTATGTAGCCCCCAAATCTTTTTACTCTTATGTAGCCCCCAAATCGTTTTACACTTATGTAATTCCCTAATCTTTTTACTCTTATGTAGCCCACTAATCTTTTTACTCTTATGTAGCCCCCTAATCTTTTTACTCTTATGTAATTCCCTAATCTTTTTACTCTTATGTAGCCTCCAAATCGTTTTACACTTATGTAATTCCCTAATCTTTTTACTCTTATGTAGCCCCCTAATCTTTTTATTCTTATGTAGCCCCCAAATCGTTTTAATTTTATGTAATTCCCTAATCTTTTTACTCTTATGTAGCCCCCTAATCTTTTTACTCTTATCTAGCCCCTTAATCTTTTTACTTTTATGTAGCCCCCTAATCATTTTACTTTTATGTAACCCCTTAATCGTTTTACTCTTATGTAGCCCCCTAATCTTTTACTCTTATGTAGCCCCCAAATCTTTTTATTCTTATGTAGCCCCCTAATCTTTTTACTCTTATGTAGCCCCCAAATCTTTTTATTCTTATGTAGCCCTCTAATTTTTTTACTCTTATGTAGCCCCCAAATCTTTTTACTTTTATGTAGCCCCTTAATCTTTTTACTATTATGTAGCCCCCTAATCATTTTACTCTTATGTAACCCCTTAATCGTTTTACTCTTATGTAGCCCCCCTAATCTTTTACTCTTATGTAGCCCCCAAATCTTTTTATTCTTATGTAGCCCCTTAATCTTTTTACTATTATGTAGCCCCCTAATCATTTTACTCTTATGTAACCCCTTAATCGTTTTACTCTTATGTAGCCCCCTAATCTTTTACTCTTATGTAGCCCCCTAATCATTTTACTCTTATGTAACCCCTTAATCGTTTTACTCTTATGTAGCCCCCTAATTATTTTACTCTTATGTAGCCCCCAAATCTTTTTACTCTTATGTAGCCCCCTAATCTTTTTACTCTTATGTAGCCTCCAAATCTTTTTATTCTTATGTAGCCCCTTAATCTTTTTACTATTATGTAGCCCCCTAATCATTTTACTCTTATGTAACCCCTTAATCGTTTTACTCTTATGTAGCCCCCTAATCTTTTACTCTTATGTAGCCCCCTAATCATTTTACTCTTATGTAACCCCTTAATCGTTTTACTCTTATGTAGCCCCCTAATCTTTTACTCTTATGTAGCCTCCAAATCTTTTTACTCTTATGTAACCCCTTAATCGTTTTACTCTTATGTAGCCCCCTAATCTTTTACTCTTATGTAGCCCCCAAATCTTTTTATTCTTATGTAGCCCCTTAATCTTTTTACTTTTATGTAGCCCCCTAATTATTTTACTCTTATGTAGCCCCCAAATCTTTTTATTCTTATGTAGCCCCCTAATCTTTTTACTCTTATGTAGCCCCCAAATCTTTTTACTTTTATGTAGCCACTTAATCTTTTTACTTTTATGTAGCCCCCTAATTATTTTACTCTTATGTAGCCCCCAAATCTTTTTATTCTTATGTAGCCCCTTAATCTGTTTACTCTTATGTAGCCCCCAAATCTTTTTACTCTTATGTAGCCCCCAAATCTTTTTACTCTTATGTAGCTGGACTTCTGTGTCGACACACTTGCATTCATTACACACTATAAACAAGAGATATCAATCAGATCCCTTGCTCTAATATAGCCGGAAATATAATTCCAAAGAGACTCGTGATAGAAATCCAGAAACCAATCCCAATCAGTGCCTGTCGATAGGTAGCAAGATCAGGAAAGAAAAGGCAGAAAGTTATAAAAGTGAAACAGAGCAAGAATTGAAAAAAAGTGAAGATGAAAAGAGAGACGAAGATGAGGAGGAAAATGAAGAGAGTTCGAGATCACTATTAAAGAGAAAACATAAAAGACAATACGAAGGACAATACAGAACAAAAATAATAAGAAGTAGTAAGATAAAAACAAGGGTGTACGACCCCTCCGATTCAGGGAGGTGTAGTATCTTATGCAAATGAAGAGACCAGTATATATAGAGAGAGTACTTGGAGAAGTAGAACAGAAAATAGCCTGCCGTCAGAGGATACGCAGAGCTGTGCTATGACTACTGCTACTCACACTGATATGTAAAATATAACAATAGCGTCGCCGATAGGATCGATAATTTCACTGAACAACCCTGAGCATGTAGAATCATGGATGAGAACTTTTGCAGCGTTTGCAAGAGCAAAGAAATTAAAAACTGAAAGCCCGAGGAGGAGGAAACGAGATAACCGATTTATTTCTTGCTACAACTGTGAAGAAAATTTCTACAATGTGTTATTCGAGCGAGTTACAAGAAATGACTTTTGAGAAAATTGGCGAAGTTGTAAAAAAGAACATAAGAACGAAATAAAAGATTTGTAATATCGGATGTGAGTTGTGGCGCAGTGGATATCGGCTCGGAACGAGAAATCGGGGAGTCGAGTTTGAATTCCAGTTGAATTCATTGCATTCACTTACGCGCAAATACCCTTGGGAAAGGTATTAATCCGTCCCTTCCCTCCAGTTATGGGTTAAATAACAGGGTAGGACTTGGGGACCCTGGCCTAAAAAATACAAATCCCAATGAATCTTGATACTAGAAAAGAAAAAGTATTACTAGACACAAAAATTTATATAAAAAAACAACAATTTATTGTTGAAAGAAATAGGTATTACCAACAAAAAAAAAATTAGTTGGCAATAAATGACCCGCCGAGGTTGATATGCCATAAAACAAAAACAACCAAAAATAATTAAATGTAAATATTGTGGAAAAAATCATACGAGAGACAACTATAAATGTCCAGCTTTGAGAAGAGTATGCACAAATGCAAATAAAAAAAAGTGATCAGTTTTAGAATGTATGCAAATACAAAAAGCAAACGAAAGTAAAAATTGTTCAAACTCCCTCTGAAGAATTTGGAGTATTTACAATGAATGCACAAAAAGAGATAGAGAAAAAGTAAGGATAAATGGCCAAGTATTTGACATGCAAGTTGATACAAGCAGTGAAATGTCGCTGCTACCAAAAAACAAACTTCTGAAAAAAATCAGGACAAACAGAATTAAGAAAAGCCAGCGTACAACGAAAGCAATTTGATGAGACGACCATAAAAATATACTTTCAAGGCAATTTTGAAAACGACAAATGTTCTGAAATAATTACCATTAGTTGTAGCATGTAAAAATGATCACGGATTTTTCTTGATTGATGAATTAAAAGTAGACACAGCAAGGCTAAACAACTCCATAAGTCACTGGTGCTTCTGCAACAGGTGTTTACTCGTGCAACCAGACTGCCAACAAGGTCACGCCCATTCACAGTTAGATCAACCAAATGCAGACGACAATTCTACTCCTTCAGCTTCTTTTCTCGCACTTCCCGCCTGTGGAACTCTCTTCCATATTCTTGCTTTCCTGACGGCTACAAACTCCAGGAATTTAAATACAATGTCAATACTCATCTCTTAACCACTTGACTCTAGTTCTTTTTCACCACCCTGTATATCCTTTCCTTTCTCTCCACCTTTGCAAGTGTCATCACACCTGTATTTCCATCCTTCTCTTGCTCCTTTCTAACTGGTTCGTCTTCCTCTTCACTCTTCTACTTAATCTTTTTATTCTTACGTAGCCCCCTGCACATCATTGGCGTTACCGCCGTGATCGGGGTGATAGTTTTTTTTTTAAATCTATCTATCTATCTATCTATC
>JBBBDQ010030722.1:0-7500 GCA_037127315.1 Ascarosepion bandense | reverse complement strand
AGATATGTGAATTATATTGAAGGGAAAGATAGATAGATAGATAGATAGATAGATAGATAGATAGATAGATAGATAGATAGATAGATAGATAGATATGAATATATTGAAGGGATAGATAGATAGATAGATAGATAGATAGATAGATAGATAGATAGATAGATAGATAGATAGATAGAATATATTGAAGGGATAGATAGATAGATAGATAGATAGATAGATAGATAGATATGAATATATTGAAGGGATAGATAGATAGATAGATAGATAGATAGATAGATAGATAGATAGATAGATAGATAGATAGATAGATAGATAGATATGAATACATATTGAAGGATAGATAGATAGATAGATAGATAGATAGATAGATAGATAGATAGATAGATAGATAGATAGATAGATAGATAGATGAATGAATATATTGAAGGGATAGATAGATAGATAGATAGATAGATAGATAGATAGATAGATGAATATATTGAAAGATAGATAGATAGATAGATAGATAGATAGATAGATAGATAGATAGATAGATAGATAGGTAGATAGATAGATATGAATATATTGAAGGGATAGATAGATTTTGAACTCGACTATATTCTGTAAAAAACGGTTTAATTTCTATTTTTGTCTTCAGAAATTGAATTAAATCAACTTTACAGTGTTAGCTGCTTGTGGTAAGTCAACCGGGATTCAGTCCATTTTTCAGTCTGTTTTTGTGAAATTTCTTGGAAATTATTTTATTTATTTATTTATTTTTTTTTTCGTCTTTTGGCCGTCTTTGTTTTTTTTTTTTGTCACTTAATTTGTGTAAATAATTTTGCTATTCAAGGGTATTTTCGACTAATGATAAATAGCATCACGGTTCAATTATTTCCATTAGTTTTGTCTTGTAGAAGATTTAAATTTCTGTCTTCGAGAGATTGAATTCTTAACGGTTTGGTAAGCGAACGCAAGCAACATAACTCGACTATATTCTGTAAAAAACGGTTTAATTTCTATTTTTGTCTTCAGAAATTGAATTAAATCAACTTTACAGTGTTAGCTGCTTGTGGTAAGTCAACCGGGATTCAGTCCATTTTTCAGTCTGTTTTTGTGAAATTTCTTGGAAATTATTTTATTTATTTTTTTTTTTTTTTTTCGTCTTTTGGCCGTCTTTGTTTTTTTTTTTGTCACTTAATTTGTGTAAATAATTTTGCTATTCAAGGGTATTTTCGACTAATGATAAATAGCATCACGGTTCAATTATTTCCATTAGTTTTGTCTTGTAGAAGATTTAAATTTCTGTCTTCGAGAGATTGAATTCTTAACGGTTTGGTAAGCGAACGCAAGCAACATAACTCGACTATATTCTGTAAAAAACGGTTTAATTTCTATTTTTGTCTTCAGAAATTGAATTAAATCAACTTTACAGTGTTAGCTGCTTGTGGTAAGTCAACCGGGATTCAGTCCATTTTTCAGTCTGTTTTTGTGAAATTTCTTGGAAATTATTTTATTTATTTATTTTTTTTTTTTTTCGTCTTTTGGCCGTCTTTGTTTTTTTTTTTGTCACTTAATTTGTGTAAATAATTTTGCTATTCAAGGGTATTTTCGACTAATGATAAATAGCATCACGGTTCAATTATTTCCATTAGTTTTGTCTTGTAGAAGATTTAAATTTCTGTCTTCGAGAGATTGAATTCTTAACGGTTTGGTAAGCGAACGCAAGCAACATAACTCGACTATATTCTGTAAAAAACGGTTTAATTTCTATTTTTGTCTTCAGAAATTGAATTAAATCAACTTTACAGTGTTAGCTGCTTGTGGTAAGTCAACCGGGATTCAGTCCATTTTTCAGTCTGTTTTTGTGAAATTTCTTGGAAATTATTTTATTTATTTATTTTTTTTTTTTTCGTCTTTTGGCCGTCTTTGTTTTTTTTTTTGTCACTTAATTTGTGTAAATAATTTTGCTATTCAAGGGTATTTTCGACTAATGATAAATAGCATCACGGTTCAATTATTTCCATTAGTTTTGTCTTGTAGAAGATTTAAATTTCTGTCTTCGAGAGATTGAATTCTTAACGGTTTGGTAAGCGAACGCAAGCAACATAACTCGACTATATTCTGTAAAAAACGGTTTAATTTCTATTTTTGTCTTCAGAAATTGAATTAAATCAACTTTACAGTGTTAGCTGCTTGTGGTAAGTCAACCGGGATTCAGTCCATTTTTCAGTCTGTTTTTGTGAAATTTCTTGGAAATTATTTTATTTATTTATTTTTTTTTTTTTCGTCTTTTGGCCGTCTTTGTTTTTTTTTTTGTCACTTAATTTGTGTAAATAATTTTGCTATTCAAGGGTATTTTCGACTAATGATAAATAGCATCACGGTTCAATTATTTCCATTAGTTTTGTCTTGTAGAAGATTTAAATTTCTGTCTTCGAGAGATTGAATTCTTAACGGTTTGGTAAGCGAACGCAAGCAACATAACTCGACTATATTCTGTAAAAAACGGTTTAATTTCTATTTTTGTCTTCAGAAATTGAATTAAATCAACTTTACAGTGTTAGCTGCTTGTGGTAAGTCAACCGGGATTCAGTCCATTTTTCAGTCTGTTTTTGTGAAATTTCTTGGAAATTATTTTATTTATTTATTTATTTTTTTTTTCGTCTTTTGGCCGTCTTTGTTTTTTTTTTTTGTCACTTAATTTGTGTAAATAATTTTGCTATTCAAGGGTATTTTCGACTAATGATAAATAGCATCACGGTTCAATTATTTCCATTAGTTTTGTCTTGTAGAAGATTTAAATTTCTGTCTTCGAGAGATTGAATTCTTAACGGTTTGGTAAGCGAACGCAAGCAACATAACTCGACTATATTCTGTAAAAAACGGTTTAATTTCTATTTTTGTCTTCAGAAATTGAATTAAATCAACTTTACAGTGTTAGCTGCTTGTGGTAAGTCAACCGGGATTCAGTCCATTTTTCAGTCTGTTTTTGTGAAATTTCTTGGAAATTATTTTATTTATTTATTTTTTTTTTTTCGTCTTTTGGCCGTCTTTGTTTTTTTTTTGTCACTTAATTTGTGTAAATAATTTTGCTATTCAAGGGTATTTTCGACTAATGATAAATAGCATCACGGTTCAATTATTTCCATTAGTTTTGTCTTGTAGAAGATTTAAATTTCTGTCTTCGAGAGATTGAATTCTTAACGGTTTGGTAAGCGAACGCAAGCAACATAACTCGACTATATTCTGTAAAAAACGGTTTAATTTCTATTTTTGTCTTCAGAAATTGAATTAAATCAACTTTACAGTGTTAGCTGCTTGTGGTAAGTCAACCGGGATTCAGTCCATTTTTCAGTCTGTTTTTGTGAAATTTCTTGGAAATTATTTTATTTATTTATTTTTTTTTTTTCGTCTTTTGGCCGTCTTTGTTTTTTTTTTTGTCACTTAATTTGTGTAAATAATTTTGCTATTCAAGGGTATTTTCGACTAATGATAAATAGCATCACGGTTCAATTATTTCCATTAGTTTTGTCTTGTAGAAGATTTAAATTTCTGTCTTCGAGAGATTGAATTCTTAACGGTTTGGTAAGCGAACGCAAGCAACATAACTCGACTATATTCTGTAAAAAACGGTTTAATTTCTATTTTTGTCTTCAGAAATTGAATTAAATCAACTTTACAGTGTTAGCTGCTTGTGGTAAGTCAACCGGGATTCAGTCCATTTTTCAGTCTGTTTTTGTGAAATTTCTTGGAAATTATTTTATTTATTTATTTTTTTTTTTTTCGTCTTTTGGCCGTCTTTGTTTTTTTTTTGTCACTTAATTTGTGTAAATAATTTTGCTATTCAAGGGTATTTTCGACTAATGATAAATAGCATCACGGTTCAATTATTTCCATTAGTTTTGTCTTGTAGAAGATTTAAATTTCTGTCTTCGAGAGATTGAATTCTTAACGGTTTGGTAAGCGAACGCAAGCAACATAACTCGACTATATTCTGTAAAAAACGGTTTAATTTCTATTTTTGTCTTCAGAAATTGAATTAAATCAACTTTACAGTGTTAGCTGCTTGTGGTAAGTCAACCGGGATTCAGTCCATTTTTCAGTCTGTTTTTGTGAAATTTCTTGGAAATTATTTTATTTATTTATTTTTTTTTTTTTCGTCTTTTGGCCGTCTTTGTTTTTTTTTTTGTCACTTAATTTGTGTAAATAATTTTGCTATTCAAGGGTATTTTCGACTAATGATAAATAGCATCACGGTTCAATTATTTCCATTAGTTTTGTCTTGTAGAAGATTTAAATTTCTGTCTTCGAGAGATTGAATTCTTAACGGTTTGGTAAGCGAACGCAAGCAACATAACTCGACTATATTCTGTAAAAAACGGTTTAATTTCTATTTTTGTCTTCAGAAATTGAATTAAATCAACTTTACAGTGTTAGCTGCTTGTGGTAAGTCAACCGGGATTCAGTCCATTTTTCAGTCTGTTTTTGTGAAATTTCTTGGAAATTATTTTATTTATTTATTTTTTTTTTTCGTCTTTTGGCCGTCTTTGTTTTTTTTTCGTCACTTAATTTGTGTAAATAATTTTGCTATTCAAGGGTATTTTCGACTTTTACTAAGTTAAAACTTTGTAAGCCTCAGTCACTTTTTCCTTGTTTTTTTTTTTTTTTTAATTGGAGTAGATAGTTTCTACTATCGCCCGGTCTCACACTCCACCCCCTTCTTTTGAATGAGTTTAGAGGTGATCACCTTGTTTCTTGTTTAGGAAGGGGTTCCCGGTTCATCCCCTTTCTCTGGTCTTGGTGTTAGTTCAGCTGGAAGCTCTTTGCAGTTACGGAGTATGGTGGCAAAGTCTTTACATTCTGAGGGTACCGGGTTGGCAGTTTCCTGGTTGCTGCTTCCGACTGGTAGTTAGGAGCCCGAACTCTTGCGTAGCGTCTTGAGAGGCCGCTCTGATCAACAGTTGAATAATACCGGGGTTCTTGTAGTGCCATATCGCGCATGGACGGGCGTCCCTGCATGAACGTTCGGTGGGCAACCCCGAGGCCACATTATGTTGTAGGCCGCGCCAGTCTCCATCCTTCACAAGTTGCAAATGATTGACCGACTGATTCTATTCTAAGACCACTCCTTTAACTGAATTACTATGGAAAAAAGCAAACATAATAACAAAACTAAACCAGCTCATTTGAAAACGCCCAAACCTGTCTGCATCTCTTTCACTAACATACGCGGCATCCGCACCAACTTCCCCAGCGTAGATTCTTTCCTCCATAATAACTCACCTGATATATTAGCCCTATGTGAAACTAATCTTAACCCTTCTATCCCCTCATCTGAGTTCTGCGTTCCTGGCTACCTTCCCCTCTTCAGGAAGGACTCCAATGTTCATATGCATGGGCTTGGTGTCTATGTCAGCGAACACCTTCCCTTAGCTAGGGTGTCATCTTTTGAATCCCCAGATCATTCTTTCATGTGCTTCCGCCTCTCACTTCTCAGCTCGATTAGCTATCTCTTCTTTCTGTACCGCTCTCCTTCCTCCCCTGATTGTTCGTTACTTGACATCATTTCTGACAATATTGACAAAGCCATTTCTACCCATCCCTCTGCCCATGTATTCGTGTTTGGTGACTTTAACGCCCACCACACCAAGTGGCTGAAGAACGCTGTCACTGACCCTGCTGGTGTCCACACCATGAACTTTTCAATCACCCAATCCCTTACGCAAGTAGTGGACTTCCCCACGCGTTTCTCCGACAACCCTAACGGAAGGAACTCACTTCTAGACCTCTGCTTCACTTCCATCCCAGACTCTTGCACTACCAGACAACTCTGCCCACTTGGAAACTCTGACCACACTGTAGTGTCCGTCAATATTTCACTCCACTCCCGCCCGACCCATGAAACACAGACAAGTAGAATATCATACTGCTATCAAAGAGCAGACTGGGATTCGTTCCGAGACTTCCTCTGTGACATCCCTTGGAACAACGTCTTTAGTCTTCCCATCGAAGAATGTGCATCCGAGGTCTCCTCCTGGGTTAAGGCTGGCATTGATGCCTTCATCCCTGCTAGGAAATTCCAGCTTAAATCTCATTCGTCTCCATGGTTCTCACCCGCTTGTTCGGCTGCCATTGCCCACCGGAATCATTTCTTCCGACTTTATCGTAACTATGCGTCGGAACAAAACAGGCGCCTTTTCACTTCAGCTCGTAATAAGTGTAAAAGGGTACTTAACGAAGCTAAGATGTTGTTTGCTGCCAGAATGAAGCAACGCATAGCATGCTCTAAATTCGGCTCTAAAGACTACTGGCGACTCTGTAAAAGAGTACTTAACAAGAGCAAGTCCACAATACCCCCGCTAATCAACAAATTTGAGGTCCTCACCTCCCCAGCAGATAAGGCTGAATGTTTTGCCCGCAGATTCTCGAACAATTCGAGTCTGGACTCGTCTGGAGTTTTTACACCCGACTTCTCACCTAGAACCGAGGCACAACTGAATGATGTCCACATTACACCTTCGCTTGTCTCTAAGATAATCTTAAAACTTGACCCTCACAAAGCGAGCGGTGGTGACGGAATCCCAACCATAGTCTTAAAGAAATGTGCCCCTGAACTCTCCTCTATCCTTTCTAAGCTCTACAACCTCTGCCTATCTGCTTCCTGCTTTCCTGCCTGTTGGAAATCTTCCTCTATAGTTCCTATATTTAAAAACACTGGAGAACCCTCTGACCCTGCAAATTACCGCCCTATCAGCCTTCTTCCGATCTTTGGCAAAGTGTTCGAAGCCATTATCAACGCCGAGGTGGTTCAGCATCTCACAGCACACAGGCTCCTCTCGGACAAGCAATATGGTTTCCGCTTCACCAGGTCTACTGCTGATATGCTAACGACCATCACCGAGTACATATACCAGGCACTCGACAGGAATGGCGAAGCTCGAACCGTTGCATTGGATATATCTAAGGCGTTCGACAGAGTTTGGCATGCTGGCCTTCTATGTAAACTGCGGAGCTATGGTATAACTGGACATTTGTTTGAACTAATCCAGTCATTCCTCTCTAACCGCACAATGAAAGTGGTATTAAACGGACATGCCTCTCAGAACTACCATACAAACGCAGGTGTCCCCCAAGGCTCCATCTTAGGTCCTACACTCTTCCTGATATATATTAATGATCTGCCTGATTCCATAAGAACCCAAATAGGTTTGTACGCCGATGACACCACAGTTTACTCTCGCCTCCAACAAAAATCTGGTGTAGGCGTCAAAGCTAAACTCGCAGCCGAGATTGAAAAAGACCTCCAATCCATATTGGACTGGGGTAAGAAGTGGCTAGTAAATTTTAATGCTTCTAAAACGAAGCTACTGTCAATTAACCATCATCGACAATCTCACCTACCTCCCATTAGCATGGACCAGGCTTGCCTCCCAGAGAGTAAAACACTACGCCTCCTTGGTCTCACACTTTCAGCGGACCTCAAATGGAATGACTATATCGAATCCATTGCTAAATCCG
>JBBBDQ010030721.1:0-11534 GCA_037127315.1 Ascarosepion bandense | reverse complement strand
ACTGACTTGAGGCTCTAATCGATGCTGAATTTGTTATGCATCTCACATCGCAGGGACTACTTTCAGACAAACAACATTGGTCTTCGTTTTTTCTAGCTCAACTGCTTGTGGACAGACAATAATTGCCGAAAGAGTATATCAAGCTCTAGATAAGAATGTATGTATGTATGTATGTATGCCGCATTCACCCTAGTCGGGTTGAGCGGGATTCCTCCCTGACGGAGCAAGTCTCATTGGGATTTGTTTAAGGGCAGGGTCCCAAGTCCTACCCTGTTATTTAACCCATAACTGGAGGGAACCGACGGATTAATACCTTTCCCAAGGGTACCAGTGCGCAAGTGAGTGCAGTGTGCTCAACTGAAATTGGAACTCGGCTCACCAATTTCCCCCTCCGAGCCGACATCCACCGCACCACAACGCACATCCGTGAACGCTAACAGCACCTGGTGTTCCCAAGTGGTCACCCACGTAAGTACTGACCAGGCTCAACGTTGCTTAACTTCGGTGATCGAGCGGGAACCGGTGTATTCAACGTGACATGACCGTTATATAAGAATGATAAAGCTCTGTTTGTTGTTTTGTACATCTCAAAATATTTCCACAGGTTTTGGAATACAGGTCTTAAAAAGTTAAAAAGATACGGTGTCGACGGACGAATTTTTTAACTGGTAATGAAAGTCACCTTGAATGGCCACTCTTCTATATTCTTTTGTGCTAATGAATGTCCTATCTCTAGGGATTTCTCTTTGATTCCCACTTTTTAATTTTCACTAACGACCTTCCCGATTGCATTAGCTCTCAACTTGGTGCAGTCTCGATAGAAAGGCTGATCAGAAAAATATGGTTAAATTGGAGGCTAGTGAAAAAAAAAAAAAACGACTTTCAGTCTGTTGTTACCTAAAACAAAGGATTACTTGGGTGACTCGTTACATCTTCTCGGGCTAATGTTTTCAGTGGATTTAAAGTGGAAAGTTCAGCTGCTAAGAAAGTAGGTTCACTGTGTCGAGTGAGACAATTTTTCTCTCCAGTAGAAAGACTATACTGAATCCATTGCTAGGTCAGCTGAAAAGAAAGTTGGTTCACTGTGTCCTGCGAGACAATTTTTCTCTCCAGTAGAAAGACTATACTGAATCCATTGCTAGGTCAGCTGAAAAGAAAGTTGGTTCACTGTGTCCTGCGAGACAATTTTTCTCTCCAGTAGAAAGACTATACTGAATCCATTGCTAGGTCAGCTGCTAAGAAAGTAGGTTCACTGTGTCCTGCTTGATATTTTTTTCTGCAGAATCTATCTTATATATCTATATGTCTACTATACTTTGAATACTGCTGCTGCAAAGTCCGGATCTCCTTGCATATATCGAAAGATTCTAGATAAAATTCGAAGAATCAGCAATATTATTGGTTCTGATCTAGCGTCTCGGCTTCAGTCAATTTATCACCGCCGTAAAGTTGCCTTTCTATAAATACTTTCGTGGTAATTGTTCGGGTGAGCTCTTCGTTATGGTACTTGGACTTTATTAATTTACTAGACTGGGGACGGAGTCTTATCAATTTACAGTTGAGTTGCTTAGATATAACCATAATTTCCATGCGAACACTTTCTTTTGTCGCTGTTCTCGCTTTTTGAACTCTTTTCCAGCTTCACACTTTCCAGAAAAGTGTAATCTTTAAAAATTTAAATGCAATGTCAATCGCCAGCTACTGTCTTTCTGCAACTCTGCTACCGTTACGTCCTTAATAATTTTTCTGTTTTCTAATTCTTATATATATATAAATCATATATCTAAACTTATTTATAAACGGAACTTTGTCTATGTGTGTGTGTGTGTGTCTGTGTGTGCGTGTATCCGTTACCTATAGACTCCGAAACGGCTGAACCGATTTTCTGGAAAATTTACACAGTTGTACTATAAGCCTCTGCGAGTGTTCTTAGCTAAGTTTTGTGTCGAGGTGCCCCCGATAAATATCAAAAATCGATAATCGAAAAAATCAGGTTAGAGAAGAAGTGACCCGATTTTAATTAAATTTGATACACTCATAGACAAAGACATGAGAAACGATATTCAGATGTTTCAAGGTTGCAGTTCTTACAATAGTGCAGAAAATCGATAATATATATCAAAGGCAAGATGTTTATGTGTGTGTCTGTTTATCTGTCTGTATGTCCTTTATACAAATCCACAATTTTTTATCCGATTCTCACCAAACTTCACACAAATATTCTTTAGGCTGAGTTTGAGCTCCAGGACCATGGATTAGTCTTAAAGCTTTCATTACACCCGAGCCACGCCGGGCTATACTGCTAGTTAATATATAGAATATATTTTAACATAAATTTATCTCGCTTGTGGAACTCTCTTTCGGCTCAATGCTTTCAGTCAACTTTAATCTTCAAAATTTTAATGCATTGTCAATCACTATCTACAGTCTTTCTGTAACTGTTCTTTTGTTCTCTATCCTTAATAATGTTTCTGTTTTCTAATTCTTCTACGCCCAGTAATCCATTATGTCTAAGTGGCTTTGCGGCCTTGCTTGGCTGGAACTCGATAAAGAAATAAAATAAATAATTTACTTTCATAGAATCGAATGCTTTCTCCGACGCCCTCTGTATCTTGTTCTTCTTCCTTTCTGTTCTATTCTCATGCAGCTCTCTTCACACCAGTTTTTTCCATCCTTCTCTGATCCATTTTCCAACACCTTCTGTGATTTGTTCCTCCTCCTTTTCATTCTCCTCTTATGTAACATCTTAACGCACCATTGACAATACTGTCTTGTCTGGGATGAAACGATTATAGAAAAAGATAAGGTATTTACCTTATTTACATTGTTCGGACTGTTGTCTTCTTCTTTATTGCCATATTCACGGCGTTTCGGCCGTTGTAAGCTCCTATTGTCTTCATTTGAGTGGAATTTTGAACCGAACCCTTTATTAATTTTTAACTTTTTTATTTTTTAATGGTTCCTGCTTGAATTTTGAATCGAACACATTATCCTCAAACCCACATGGCCCAGTGGATAAATGCGTTGGTTGGATTCAGTGACTTGACCCAAAGAGCTGCGAGTTCGATCCCTGGTGACAGTAGTGGCCAACAAAAACTTAGTGAGTTGCATTAAATGGAGATAAGTAAGACATTCGGAAGTGGCATGATTCATGGAAACAGAACAATCTACCACAGTGATCGAAATAAAGGGTTCAGTTCAAAATTCCGGTCACATATAACGGCCGAAACGTTGTCAATATGATAATAAAAGATGAGGTGAACAGTTCAGACTATATATATAATCATCCGCATACAGTCTTGTTTCGTTGTATCACAGCTCATCAGTACGGCTACACACACACACACACACAAACACACACACACACACACACACACACACACACACACACATATATATATATATATATTTATATATAGTGTATTGAGGCAGAAGATATTTAAATAATAATAAATAAATTAAGCTCATCATATATTACAACAAATTTAAAGCAACTGACCTCATATTCATAGTTTCTAATAACCCTACAACCACACAACTAAATCCTCTACAAAAAAACAATGTAGTGTATCAATTTACATCCCCGTTTAGAGATTGTATCTCTGGTACTAATAATAAACCCGCTACATATATTGGTTTTACTACAACCACACTCTCTCGTAGATTTACCTGCCACCAATCTGATCATAGTTCAATTAAACAATATTTCTAAGAAAAATATAGCCATCTATGTAATATTAGACAGATTTTAGTCGATAACACAATAATACTCACACATACACACAGTAAAAAGAACCTTCAGATATTGAAGGCCATCTACATTAAATCAAAGCAACTCGTACTCACTAAAACCACATTTCAATCTGGCCGCAACACCTTACATTGCATTTAGACACATGCTTCTGTTGTTAACATCCTGGTCTCTCACGTGGTGTCACGTCATAGATCCGCATTACAATATTTATTATCTGGGTTTGCTATTCGGTGACTGTTGTCGTCGCAGAGCAATGTTTTACGTCAGTACAAGATAATATCGTGTTTGATGGTGGACGTCTTTATATTAATGTCCCTGTAACCACTCTGAAGGTGGCTCATGGGAACCGAAAGCTTAGAACCTGCGTAATAAAAAAATATCCAAATGTTGGACAATTTTTGTCATTATTTTCACCTGAAATTAAAGCCCAAATTCGATGCTTAGAATGGCTCATCATTAAACATAATAGATATTCATTGTCTGTTATATAGGTACCTCCATTACGTCATTGAAAAAAAAACAGCATAGTATGATTAAAAAAGGTCCCAAACATAATAAAACAAACTTTTTCCCTCAAAATGTTTATATTATTTTAAAGAGGGTAGATCAAAATAGTTTTTAATTATTTTTAAAATTTTTCTAATCCTTTCTAACATTTTCGAAATTTCGTCAGAATGTTTTGTTTTGAAAAGTTTTGATTGATTTAGCGGCTAAGAAACATTTTACTACTGTTTTACAATGGACACCAAATGATTGCATTTGCCACTTTTTTAGGTTGCAAACACATTAATTTGGAAATTCTTGCAAAAATCAAATAATTGTCGGATTTTAATGAAACTTTCAGTATTCATTCACAAATGAATGAAATAGTTTTGAAGTTATTATTTTTTAAAAATCTTGATAAAAATATTTTTTTTTTTACCTCTGTTACCCCCACTTCACGTAAATCCATGAAATGTTAATGAACTTTCCGAGGATGTCAAACTTTTTTTTTATTAGTTCAACGCAGAACTCATTGAGGAATATAATTCACCTATTTTTTTTTATCTTAAGTTGACAATCACTATCCGAAAACCTTCTCCGAAGAGTAAAATAAAAAATGCAATAAAACTCTGATATAATTAAATTTGATAATCTTTTTATTACTGGAATAAATAATAACTATTAAGGACGTTATACTAAAAAAAAAATTTTTTTCGATTAATAATAAAATTTTAAAACAATTGTTTTCATTTTTTTAAATTTTTTTATTATTAAATAATTTAATAATATATAAGCTTTTAAAAATATTTTAAAAATCTCCAAAAACTTGTCGGCGAGTAGAGTTTTTAGTTAAGAGCTGATTATCATATTGCCTATCTAAAATTGAAAAGTTTAATAAAATTCGTTTGACCTGAATATTTTAGATTAATTAAATAAAAAAAATTTTGTGTGTAAATATGTTCATTTACGTTCCACTTTTGAGTAAGTACGATGTTCCATAGGAGTCATAACATGTTTCCATAATTAGCTACTATAAAAATTAAATTAGATATTTTTACCATGCCTTAAACTTAGTGATATATTAATATGAAAAATACATAAAAATGTTAGTAAATAACATAGAATAACTTAGTTTGGTTATTTTGATTTCATTCTTTCTTATTAAAGTTATTTTAAAAGAAATTTAAATTTTTAAATTTTTATTCAGAAAGCATATTCAAATATCTGGCTATAAATTAAAACTAACATTCTATTAAATATTATATAATTGCTGAAATTATTATTTTAAATTTTACTATTTAGTTAAAAACCAAAAAAAAAAAAAAAAAAGAAATTAAAATGTTATGTGATTTTGGCCCGTATTGTCGCCATACTTTCCGTCTGATCTCATAAATCTTTTAACACCTCTGCATTACGTAATCGTTGTGATGACAGATACGGCTACCGTAGTTAAAAAGTTTGTTTTTATTGTAAATTTCTGGCAGAAAGGAATTATTACTTGATTGAAATCAGATAAAGGCAAGTTTCAATTTTAAAAATTGACTTAAATGACGTGTCAGCGAGGTATATTTTATTTTTGCAAGATTTTTAAAACAGAAATTTGGCTACTGTTTACATAGTGTTGACAGAATGTGTCAATAAATAAAAAATGGTGGGAAATTTAACTTGAATTTGTCCGATTTCAATAAAAATTAGATTAAAATCAATATAATTTCGGTTTAAAAAATACCAGTGTATTTTTTTTTTCGGGAATTAAAATTTAATCTCCTGGCTTTCAATTAAAGCTAATTTTAAAGTTTGAAGATTAACTTATTTATTTTTTAAAATTTAAATTTAAATTTAGGTATCAAAGCAGACTGAAGGTGCCTAGTTATATATATTGTTACGTCAGGTAACAGAATTATGTGAAATAATACAAAACAACGTAATAGTATAAAAGTAGGTGTATTGACAGGAAAGAGAAGTATTTACAGGTGAGGTGAGGATTAGTAGAATACAGAACAAGGTAATTAGTATACAGTATCGTCGTAGAGACGTGATAGATTGACTAGTAGAACACATCCGGTGCAATACCGGAAATACCCGACTGACTCGTTCACTCGACTTCCTTATTCGATTTCCTTCCTCGGAGTATAATCACTACTATTTTATATAGTGATTCGAATAGTCTATTTCCGTGGAAAGGTAGAGAGCGCCCCAACATATATATACATTTGAAGTCATTATATAAAACTACTATACAAGTTTTCTAATTCTGCATTAAAGATACTAACTTGTTCATCTCTCCACCTGAATTTTTTTTCTTTTTTCAAAATAAATTAAATTGAAATTTCTGGTTGGCTAAACTTGCATTAAATTTTTGATAGTAAAAAAAGTTTGCTCGTTATCTAGATTAATCTTTTGACGATGAAAAAAGCGTAAAGGAGGGACAGAAAAACCGTATGAAAAGAAAAGAAAAGAAAAGCAAAGAAAAGAAAAGAAAAGAAATTTCTCTTACAAACTGATGTCTTTGAAGACTATTGACGTCTAAAAGGTAAATCTTATTCTATATTAGCGAATCATGGGAAAGAGATTGAAACACGTGGTTTAGGGTTAGATTAATCTTTTGACGATGAAAAAAGCGTAAAGGATGGACAGAAAACCCCTATGAAAAGAAAAGAAAAGAAAAGAAAAGAAATTTCTCTTACAAACGGATGTCTTTGAAGACTATTGACGTCTAAAAGGTTAATCTTATTCTATATTAGCGAATCATGGGAAAGAGATTGAAACACGTGGTTTAGGGTTAGATTAATCTTTTGACGATGAAAAAAGCGTAAAGGATGGACAGAAAACCCCTATGAAAAGAAAAGAAAAGAAAAGAAAAGAAAGAAAAGAAATTTCTCTTACAAACTGATGTCTTTGAAGACTATTGACGTCTAAAAGGTTAATCTTATTCTATATTAGCGAATCATGGGAAAGAGATTGAAACACGTGGTTTAGGGTTAGATTAATCTTTTGACGATGAAAAAAGCGTAAAGGATGGACAGAAAACCCCTATGAAAAGAAAAGAAAAGAAAAGAAAAGAAAAGAAAGAAAAGAAATTTCTCTTACAAACTGATGTCTTTGAAGACTATTGACGTCTAAAAGGTTAATCTTATTCTATATTAGAAAATCATGGGAAAGAGATTGAAACACGTGGTTTAGGGTTAGATTAATCTTTTGACGATGAAAAAAGCCTAAAGGAGGGACAGAAAACCTCTATGAAAAGAAAAGAAAAGAAAAGAAAAGAAAAGAAAAGAAAAGAAATTTCTCTTACAAACGGATGTCTTTGAAGACTATTGACGTCTAAAAGGTTAATCTTATTCTATATTAGCGAATCATGGGAAAGAGATTGAAACACGTGGTTTAGGGTTAGATTAATCTTTTGACGATGAAAAAAGCCTAAAGGAGGGACAGAAAACCTCTATGAAAAGAAAAGAAAAGAAAAGAAAAGAAATTTCTCTTACAAACGGATGTTTTTGAAGACTATTGACGTCTAAAAGGTTAATCTTATTCTATATTAGCGAATCATGGGAAAGAGATTGAAACACGTGGTTTAGGGTTAGATTAATCTTTTGACGATGAAAAAAGCGTAAAGGATGGACAGAAAACCCTTATGAAAAGAAAATAAAAGAAATTTCTCTTACAAACGGATGTCTTTGAAACTATTGACGTCTAAAAGGTTAATCTTATTCTATATTAGCGAATCATGGGAAAGAGATTGAAACACGTGGTTTAGGGTTAGATTAATCTTTTGACGATGAAAAAAGCCTAAAGGAGGGACAGAAAACGTCTATGAAAAGAAAAAGAAAAGAAAAGAAAAGAAAAGAAATTTCTCGTACAAACGGATGTCTTTGAAGACTATTGACGTCTAAAAGGTTAATCTTATTCTATATTAGCGAATCATGGGAAAGAGATTGAAACACGTGGTTTAGGGTTAGATTAATCTTTTGACGATGAAAAAAGCCTAAAGGAGGGACAGAAAACCTCTATGAAAAAAAAAGAAAAGAAACGAAAAGAAATTTCTCTTACAAACGGATGTCTTTGAAGACTATTGACGTCTAAAAGGTTAATCTTATTCTATATTAGCGAATCATGGGAAAGAGATTGAAACACGTGGTTTAGGGTTAGATTAATCTTTTGACGATGAAAAAAGCCTAAAGGAGGGACAGAAAACCTCTATGAAAAAAAAAAGAAAAGAAAAAAAAGAAAAGAAAAGAAATTTCTCTTACAAACGGATGTCTTTGAAGACTATTGACGTCTAAAAGGTTAATCTTATTCTATATTAGCGAATCATGGGAAAGAGATTGAAACACGTGGATTAGGGTTAGATTAATCATTTGACGATGAAAAAAGCCTAAAGGAGGGACAGAAAACCTCTATGAAAAAAAAGAAAAGAAAAGAAAAGAAATTTCTCTTACAAACGGATGTCTTTGAAGACTATTGACGTCTAAAAGGTTAATCTTATTCTATATTAGCGAATCATGGGAAAGAGATTGAAACACGTGGTTTAGGGTTAGATTAATCTTTTGACGATGAAAAAAGCCTAAAGGAGGGACAGAAAACCTCTATGAAAAAAAAGAAAAGAAAAGAAAAGAAATTTCTCTTACAAACGGATGTCTTTGAAGACTATTGACGTCTAAAAGGTTAATCTTATTCTATATTAGCGAATCATGGGAAAGAGATTGAAACACGTGGTTTAGGGTTAGACTAATCTTTTGACGATGAAAAAAGCCTAAAGGAGGGACAGAAAACCTCTATGAAAAGAAAAGAAAAGAAAAGACAAGAAATTTCTCTTACAAACGGATGTCTTTGAAGACTATTGACGTCTAAAAGGTTAATCTTATTCTATATTAGCGAATCATGGGAAAGAGATTGAAGCACGTGGTTTAGGGTTAGATTAATCTTTTGACGATGAAAAAAGCCTAAAGGAGGGACAGAAAACCTCTATGAAAAAAAAAAAGAAAAGAAAAGAAAAGAAATTTCTCTTACAAACGGATGTCTTTGAAGACTATTGACGTCTAAAAGGTTAATCTTATTCTATATTAGCGAATCATGGGAAAGAGATTGAAACACGTGGTTTAGGGTTAGATTAATCTTTTGACGATGAAAAAAGCCTAAAGGAGAGACAGAAAACCTCTATGAAAAAAAAAGAAAAGAAAAGAAATTTCTCTTACAAACGGATGTCTTTGAAGACTATTGACGTCTAAAAGGTTAATCTTATTCAATATTAGCGAATCATGGGAAAGAGATTGAAACACGTGGTTTAGGGTTAGATTAATCTTTTGACGATGAAAAAAGCCTAAAGGAGAGACAGAAAACCTCTATGAAAAAAAAAAGAAAAGAAAAGAAATTTCTCTTGCAAACGTATGTCTTTGAAGACTATTGACGTCTAAAAGGTTAATCTTATTCTATATTAGCGAATCATGGGAAAGAGATTGAAACACGTGGTTTAGGGTTAGATTAATCTTTTGACGATGAAAAAAGCCTAAAGGAGGGACAGAAAACCTCTATGAAAAGAAAAGAAAAGAAAAGAAAACAAAACAAAAGAAAAGAAATTTCTCTTACAAACGGATGTCTTTGAAGACTATTGACGTCTAAAAGGTTAATCTTATTCTATATTAGCGAATCATGGGAAAGAGATTGAAACACGTGGTTTAGGGTTAGATTAATCTTTTGACGATGAAAAAAGCCTAAAGGAGGGACAGAAAACCTCTATGAAAAAAAAAGAAAAGAAAAGAAAAGAAATTTCTCTTACAAACGGATGTCTTTGAAGACTATTGACGTCTAAAAGGTTAATCTTATTCTATATTAGCGAATCATGGGAAAGAGATTGAAGCACGTGGTTTAGGGTTAGATTAATCTTTTGACGATGAAAAAAGCCTAAAGGAGGGACAGAAAACCTCTATGAAAAAAAAAAAGAAAAGAAAAGAAAAGAAATTTCTCTTACAAACGGATGTCTTTGAAGACTACTGACGTCTAAAAGGTTAATCTTATTCTATATTAGCGAATCATGGGAAAGAGATTGAAACACGTGGTTTAGGGTTAGATTAATCTTTTGACGATGAAAAAAGCCTAAAGGAGGGACAGAAAACCTCTATGAAAAAAAAAAGAAAAGAAAAGAAAAGAAATTTCTCTTACAAACGGATGTCTTTGAAGACTATTGACGTCTAAAAGGTTAATCTTATTCTATATTAGCGAATCATGGGAAAGAGATTGAAACACGTGGTTTAGGGTTAGATTAATCTTTTGACGATGAAAAAAGCCTAAAGGAGGGACAGGAAACCTCTATGAAAAGAAAAGAAAAGAAAAGAAAAGAAATTTCTCTTACAAACGGATGTCTTTGAAGACTATTGACGTGTAAAAGGTTAATCTTATTCTATATTAGCGAATCATGGGAAAGAGATTGAAGCACGTGGTTTAGGGTTAGATTAATCTTTTGACGATGAAAAAAGCCTAAAGGAGGGACAGAAAACCTCTATGAAAAAAAAAAAGAAAAGAAAAGAAAAGAAATTTCTCTTACAAACGGATGTTTTTGAAGACTATTGACGTCTAAAAGGTTAATCTTATTCTATATTAGCGAATCATGGGAAAGAGATTGAAACACGTGGTTTAGGGTTAGATTAATCATTTGACGGTGAAAAAAGCCTAAAGGAGGGACAGAAAACCCCTATGAAAAGAAAAGAAAAGAAAAGAAAAAAAATTTCTCTTACAAACTGAAGTCTTTGAAGACTATTGACGTCTAAAAGGTTAATCTTATTCTATATTAGCGAATCATGGGAAAGGGATTGAAACACGTGGTTTAGGGTTAGATTAATCTTTTGACGATGAAAAAAGCGTAAAGGATGGACACAAAACCTCTATGAAAAAAAAGAAAAGAAAAGAAAAGAAATTTCTCTTACAAACGGATGTCTTTGAAGACTATTGACGTCTAAAAGGTTAATCTTATTCAATATTAGCGAATCATGGGAAAGAGATTGAAACACGTGGTTTAGGGTTAGATTAATCTTTTGACGATGAAAAAAGCCTAAAGGAGAGACAGAAAACCTCGATGAAAAAAAAAGAAAAGAAAAGAAATTTCTCTTGCAAACGTATGTCTTTGAAGACTATTGACGTCTAAAAGGTTAATCTTATTCTATATTAGCGAATCATGGGAAAGAGATTGAAACACGTGGTTTAGGGTTAGATTAATCTTTTGACGATGAAAAAAGCCTAAAGGAGGGACAGAAAACCTCTATGAAAAGAAAAGAAAAGAAAAGAAAAGAAAACAAAAGAAAAG
>JBBBDQ010030720.1:35000-53233 GCA_037127315.1 Ascarosepion bandense | reverse complement strand
TATATATATATATATATCTCGATGTACTCGATGTTTGCAATTTTATGCGTGTATTAGAAATATTACATATTTGACACTTCAATTTATATATATATATATATATATATATATATATATATATATATATATATATACTGCCAGAAAGAGTAATTTTTTTAATTAATAAGATTTTTAGAGTATTTAAGCTGGTAGACGAAAATAAATAGATATACACTTTAATAAATAAACGGAATATGGGTATCAACAAAAATAACATTTAAAGGGATAAACACACACACACACACACACACACACACACACACACACACACACACACACACACACATATATATATATATATATAGGAAGAGTGAGACAGAGATAGATAGATAGATAGATAGATAGATAGATAGATAGATAGATATCTCATATTTCTAGAACATTCAGGCCGGTAGACAAAAATAAATAGACATAATATTTATTAAATAAACGGAGCATCTACTCAAATATGAGTAACCACTAGAAATAACATTAGAAGTGATAAACATATATATATATATATATATATATATATATATATCAAGGCCTGTTTCGCAGTATCTCAGCTCATCAATGCGACTACATTAAATGCCCACCTCAAGCCCTGACCGAAAGCCGACTGATTTATCAGCAATTAGAGATCCGCACCCGAAGCCCTCGGCGGACGTTCGATAAAGGAAGGTTTCAAAGCGTGTAACATATTTCCACCAATGTGAATTCTCCAGCAGTCGAGAGTGCTCAGTCTCGAAAGAGAGCATCGCATAAAGCCATAAATAACTGCTGTTTATGAAATTTTGCCCTATCTAAAGTGCTCAGTCTTTAGGGAGAGCATAAAAAATAAATAAACCATCCGCACACACACACACACACACACACACACACACACACACACACACACACATATATATATATATATATATATATATATATATATATATATCTTCAGGTAAAGAGAACCAACAGTTTTACAATTCCGAGGTCTCCGGCATTTACTTTTTTTTCAATCAATACAAGTGGATAATTCTAAATGAAAATAGAATGGTTCTTTTGTTATTATTAATTTTCAAAATTTTGCAACGTAGCCAGGAAGCCTTTGCTTCGGCCAGCAAATAAGAAGAACAGACTAGCATAGGGAAGAGAGCACAAAAACTGGACAACAGAACAGTTCATTTGGTGCACATGTTATTGTGCAGTATTAACAAAAGAACCATTCTAGTTTCATATAGAATTATCCACCTGGAAATATATAATTTTTTTAAAACGGGGGTTGCCTAACAATTATGACCGGTAGTATATATATATATATATATATATATATATATATATATATATATATATATTTTAAACATATACTGCTAAATACAAGAGACGAAGAATGTCTATCATGTTTAATCATGAACCGTTCTAAACATCGTATTTTGACTTTAATTTCAGGTGAAAATAAAGACAAAAATTCTCCAACATTTGGATAATTTTTCATTACGTTGGTTCTAAGTTTCGGCTCACATGAGCCGTCTGCAGAGAGGTTACAAGGACGTTGATTAAAAACATCCACCATCAAATTTCGGAATTTAATTCATTAGATGCCCATTTCAGCGAGAAAGTTCTCGCTTCATCAGCAACGGTGGAAAGCAAAAACTTATTAATTCAAATATGTTACAAAATTACTATACCGGAAGAAGCCCCATAAAATATCCATACATAGGAAGTTAAAAATGGGGTGGGATTGAAAAAAAAATTTGAATTTGTCAGCACACTGTAAGAAAAGGATAAAGCATACACAGAGATTCGTGGCTCGATTAAAAAAAACAACTTTACAATACGTCGGTAAGAATCAGTATATATATATATATATATACATTGATTGTTTAATTACTTAGTTTTTGGTCATAATAAGATTAGAAAAGTGCACATTTGTATGAAAAAGTGTTCAATACAATTATATTGTAGAACTTCTGAATATTTTCGATTTGTAAACGAGTTATTACGCGACCCAGGTTTCTACTATAAGTGGTGTCTTCAGGCAGTTTTCAGTCACTGATTTTACTATTTACCGTTTTTTGAAGAGCGCTCGCGTAACGGGGGCTTTTTTGAACGTTCACGAGGCAGGAAATGTTTAAACTCGCAATTTTTAAAATTACAAGAAAATTATAATCATCCATGGTTGTGTGAACTTAATAGGTATTTTTTAGTATGGTTACACTTAGTCATAATTTCTGTTCTTTCATTAAATAGTTCATTTTTGTTTGGGAATAGCATAATCTCTAACTTTTCTTCCTGAAACAATTTACACATTTTGCTTCCGTTTTAAGGCTTGGCTCTTTTTACTATACTCCACGTTATGTCTTGGTCTTTTCCATATTTTGATTTCAATTTCCATACGTGGCTAGCCAATTTTGTACAGTTGTGCATACATACATACATACATACATACATACATACATACATATCCGAGTGGGTACAGAACGAAGAAAGAATTTTTTTCCGTCCAAAATATTAATTTAAAACAGTGCCCGATATATGATGTATAGAGCTGTGAATATTTATTATAAATTATGTTTTAGAACATGTACATTATTTTTAATATATGTCCTCGACAATCATATGTTTGTTTCAACGTTGGGTGCCCAAAGTTACTTCGGGAGGTAAAAGCAAAACTGAATTCGTCTGCTCCCTATATTTGGTTCATTGTTGTTGTGGGAGGTTGGTTGGGGTTATTGATAATGAAGGGAATGTGTCTTGTGTTGTCTGTTAGAGTTTTGAAGAGCCTGGTGTGTAAGTGCTAAATTGTTGATTAATGGTATTATCTGTTGGAGTGTACGTTTTTATCGGTCGGGTATATCTTTTGGTTAGAATTTCGCAGAGATTGGTGTGTGTGGGGGGGAGGAGGTTATTACTTGGTCAGTTTTGTGTGTTTGTGTGGGGTTTTCTTGTGTGTGTGATTGGGAACTTATCTTGGTTGTTGACCTTAAGAATTTTTAGGCGTCTTGCTTAGCTAGTGTTTGATTTATTTGTGTCTGTTGTTACCAGACAAATTTTATTTATTCTCTTTCATTTAGTGGCCAGGCTGTTTTATATATATATATATATATATATATATATATATATATATATATATATATATATATATATATATATATATATATATATATATATAAGAAAAACTCTTCAGAAATGAATTGAGTTCTCTCGGTGACTGGCGTGTGTATACACAGCTTATACACAACACGTTAAAATTTCCATTCTCTGATTCCATGCGTCGATGGCTTAGGGAGTAGCGACTCCGACTGACACCAATTCGATCGAGTTTCGATCCGGGCCAGAAGCAAGTGGATGCGTCTAGCCACACTGATGAGCTGTGATACAGCGAAACAGGCTTGTATGTGGATGACTAATATATATACGCGTGTTTTGAAAATAAAAACAGCAGTCCTGTCTCTATATAGGCCAATATATAAATTTTACGATTATGATTGTTAGAATAACCGAAATTTCAGACATTGTTTTCATATCATTTTGTTTATTCGCGTAGTTCGCGCGCATTTGTGTTTTTCGTAACAATTACATCATATCGCCCTTATCACATACGCCAGCTGAGATGAGGCGTTTTGATTCTCTGCAAAGATAAAATACATTATCTCATAACTCTAGGAACTTAACTCACTGGTACCCCCTATATATGAACTTACTCGAGCGACAAGATTAACAACTAAATTGTAAACGCAAATTCTACTCCAACAGCTTCTTTTCTCGCACTACCCGCCTCTGGAATTTTTTTCCGATTACTAGCTTTCCTGACAGCTAAAACCTTCAAGAATTCAAATGTAGAGTCAATAGTCATCCCCTATCTCACTAACTTGCATCCTCACTCTCATGCGCCTTTCTCTGTTCCCTCCACTCTCATCAGTATTTTCATTTTTCTCTTACCCACTTCCTGACACCCCCTGTAACCTGACACTCTTTCTCATAACTTTCCTCCCATGTAGCCCCCTGCAAAACAGTAGCGGTAAAATGCCTTACTTGGGGAGATATGATTATAAAAAATATTCTATATTATTATAATGTGGATATAAAATGGGGGGGTCAATTCTACACAACAATCAATATATAAATTGATCCCCCACTTTATGGCAACAGTCATTTTTCTCTTACCCACTTTCTGACACCCCCTATAGTCTGTCACTCTTTCTCATAACTTTCCTCCCATGTAACCCCCTGCAAAACAGTGGCGGTAAAATGCCTTACTTGGGGAGATATGATTATAAAAAATATTCTATACTATTATAATGTGGATATAAAGTGGTGGGGGGGTCAATTCTACACTACAATCAATATATAAATTGATCCCCCACTTTATGGCAACAGTCATTTTTCTCTTACCCACTTTCTGACACCCCCTATAGTCTGTCACTCTTTCTCATAACTTTCCTCCCATGCAACCCCCTGCAAAACAGTGTCAGTAAAATGTCTTGCTTGGGACGATATGATTATAAAAACACATCAGCCATTATGCATTTATAAAGCACTCTCTGAAATTGCCCTCTTGTTTATGATTTTGCTTTTCAATAGAAGAATCTGATCTTGTTTGCGTGAATTACTTATAATTCTTTCCCACGGGGAGGGGGAAATATTTCTCCCTTCGCCTAACCAATATATCCAATTCCAAAGGTGAACTTCAAATGAAAAATCCTATAATTGTCTTTTAAGTGATACTGATTAATCACCGAGACGAAATGAAGGTAACGACCAGAAATAATTTAAAAATTGTCTGGTGACGGCTCATATATATATATATATATATATATATATATATATATAATAGATTGTCCACGTATGTTTCTAATAGGATATTGTAAGAAATTCAAGAGATGGATTTCATTTTTGATCTCTTGAATTTCTTTCATCGGCTTAATAATTATATATATATATATATATATATATATATATATATATATATATATATATATATCGTATATATATATACGAATTCATGATGAGAGAGAAAGGATCGAGAGTATCTAACCAAGATATATAATTATATCGAATCGACGTGGTAGAAACAAATAAGTGAGTAAGCTTTATATATATATATATATATATATATATATATATATATATATATATCAGCATGCATTGTGGGTATAGAAGAATCCAAAGGAGTATCATCTAGAGCATATATATATATATCTATATATATTGTAATTTTGTTATTACAATTGTTTATAAAAGCATTATATCAATACACAAAAAATTTCGTGTTTCAGTAAAATACTGCTTTTCTTCAGAGGACATGTTAAAATAAATGGTGAAAATGATTTATTTAGAAACTACAAGATAAATTTATGGTTATTTATCAAATGAACGGGTGATAGTTGAAGAATATGCTTGTAGGCGTGTCAATATTGTTCAATCCAAAATGAGAATTAGGTAAGTATGGAGTTGAAAATTTGTTTCGCGAAAGGATGCAAAATGGCCTGTTGTCAAGGCGTGTCACTTTTTAATTTTATCTGGGTAAGATACATTGTCGGACTATACAATATTTAAATGGGCAGAAAATAGTTTTTAACACCAGGCTGGATTTTACCATTTTAAAAATTAGATTTTGTACTACCTCATGAGTAAAAGAGCCGGAATATTTAGGTTAGTATTAGGATTAAATAATTATGGAATACTAAGGTTTATTGTAGTTAATAAAACCAAATAAGTATTGTGTGTCATTTATTTTAGTAAAATATTTTTTAATTTTTAAGTTATATTTGAGCATAGCTTATAAATGAAACATTGTAATTAATTAAATTTTAATAAAATTATTTTCGATGTTTACATAAAACTATTATAATGTGGTTATAAAGTGGGGGATCAATTTTACACTACAATCAATAAATAAATTGATCCCCCACTTTATGACAACAGTCATTTTTCTCTGACACACTTCCTGACACCCCCTGTAATCTGTCACTCTTTCTCATAACTTTCTTCATATGTAAAACCCTGCAAAAAGTGGCAGTAAAATACCTTACTTGGGGAGAGATGATTATAAAAAACATCAGCCATTATGCATTTATAAGGCACTTCATCTCTACAATTCAGCAGACATTTAACCTTAAACATCTGCAGCTTTTTTATTCAGGTGACGAGTTGCCAGGAGCAACAGGAGCAAACATACTAAGAGCCACAAGCGATAGGGAGACGTGGAGAACCATGATCGCCTACGTCCTGAAGGGACAGGGCACATAGAAGAAGAAGAAGAAGAAGAAGAAGAAGAGTGCCGATGTCGTAGAACGACATACAGATGCTTGTTTTTTTCCAGAAGTTTCCGTTTTACAAGGTAACCAAAAAATTTATGTACGTTTTTAAAGGAAAAAAAGAAAACGCTTCACAGTATATGTAACTTATATTTAGCCTTCGAAGTAATCGCCATCGGCACCCAGAACCTTCTGCCAACGAGTCTCCAGCTGTTCAATGCCCTTGCTGTAGAACTCGGGGAGCTTTGACGCAAAGAAGTCCGTCAAGGCTTTGCGCAAATCTGCTTCATTAGTGAAGGATTTCCCAGGAAGATGATTATCCAGTGAGTGGAAGAGGTTGTAATCAGATGGCGCATGGTCAGGTGAATGAGGTGGACAGCACAAAGTCCCCAACCCAAGTTGTTGTATGGTATCCCTTACCACGCGACATGTGGCCTGGCGTTGTCATGGAGGAAAAGCATACCTTTGCGATTCACCAGTGCTGGCTCCTTCTAGCGCAATGCCTGTTGCAGACGTTTCAATTGATGCGAGTATAGGTCTCCAGTGACCGTTTGGCCCGTTGGTAGCAGTTCATAATGAACCACTTGACGACCTGCCCACCAGACACAAAGCATAATCTTGCGTGGGTGTATAGGGGGTCTTGCGGTATGAAGGACAGCATCCTGAAAAGACAACCAATATCTGGAACGCTTGGGAGTTTCGTACAGAACCCACTTTTCATCACTGGTAAGCACTCGATTGAATAAGGATACGTTACGGTGGCGAGAAAGCAAAGATACGCAGGCTGCCACTCGTTGTCCGTTGTGGACCTCCAACAGCGTTTGCGGAACCCACTTGCTTAGTTTGTACGTCTTACCTAGGCCCGTGCAGGTAAAGTCTAACTGTTTCATTGGAAACGTTGAACTGTCTTGCAAGTTCACCACTTAGACTGCTGTTCTCTCCAATGGCCTTCTTCAGGACTCACGAGTAATTTTTTATTTATTTCGCTCTACCTAAGTATTGAGCGCTTTTTGTTAGTTGATTACTCGTATCAGGGTTTTTTCTTTGGGCTACGTGTTGACTCGGTTCGAACCCTTTTGACTGAAGTTCATGTACTTAGATCTTTCTTTTCATTTTTTTTTAAAACCGTTTTTTCCCTTCTTCGTAGATTCATGGAAGGTTTTTCGACACGAGTATAGTTATCATCTCATATATATATATATATATATATATATATATATATATATATATATATATACTAGCAGTATAGCCCGGCGTTGCTCGGATTGAATGAAAGCTTTAAAACTAACCAATGGTCATGGAGCTCAGACTCTTTGGACGTTAACACGAAAGACTAAAAAGCAATAGTTTTTTCCAGTTAAAGTGAAACCGTAGACTGAAAAAAAAAATGAATGGATGTAAGTCAAATTTTGATTTCCTGGTATCTATATCATATTTTCTGCACTATTGTAAAAACTACAATCTTGAAACTTCTGAATATCGTTTCTTATGTCTTTGTCTATGAGTGTATCAAATTTGATTAAAATCGGACTACTCTTTTATATAACCCGATTTTTTCGATTATCAATTTTCGATATTTATCGGGGGTACCTCGACACAAAACCTAGCTAAGAACACTCGCAGACGCTTATAGTACAACTGTGTAAATTTTCAAGAAAATCGGTTCAGCCGTTTCAGAGTCTATAGGTAACGGACACACACACACAGACACACACACACAGACACACACACACAGACAAATTTCCATTTATAAATAAGTATATATATAGCCAGAATATTCTGTTTGTTTAAATTAAAAACAACAGAATATTTATTATGTGATAAAACTTAAATAAAAGCGAAACATGTTAGATTGAAAACCCTCTTCTATTTTTTCCTTAAGTTATCATTCAGTCGGATTTCAATTTATGTGTGCTTGTTAACCATGCACAAAGCGAGCCTGTAGTTTATAATGCAACTCTGGTGAGCAGACCTTGGTTACGGTTTCTGGGAAAGAAGACACAATTTTGACATTATCAACAAGATGAACAACACCTCGGTTACAATGGATCGTGATTTTCTGATAGCGTATATCCAACTTCAATCCCAAACATGAGCTAACCCGTGCTAAGGTCTTCAGATATTTTTAAATGTGCCGCTTCCTCCAGCGTTAACGACCAGTTTGTGATTCCGACTCGGGTCTCACAGTCGGAAAACGAGTGTTTTCGCCACTTGGCCACGCGACCTCGATGACACACATAGTGAAAAAGAAACTTAAAAAATTTAACGTATGAACAGACAACGCGTTTAAAATATTAATTCTTCACAATGATGAATTGCATTAATCTATCGAATAAAGCATCTATTAAATTATTAACTTATCGTCGAGGTGCATTGTGGGTATCGAGGGAATAATTAAATTTGCTCTACAAAAAAATACATCATAATTCGATCTTGTCGATTGATGGCCTGGGTAAAACATTGTCGAAGCTAAATATTGCAATGTTTGATGTGAATTTCTTTGGATATCAGAAACATCTTTAAAAATCAATATTAACTAATTGGTTTGTTTTTTATGGCTTATTAACCTTACACAGGTTATTTAAAGCCAGAAAATAGTTTTTAATTGTAATAAGGTTTTTTTTTAAATAATTTATTGATACACGTTCTACTAATTAACCCATAGCTGTTGGAGATGAGGGAAAGACGGATACATACTTTTTGTATGTGTTTTTGTGCGTAAGTGAATATAATGAAACCGATTGAATTTCGGAGAGCCGTGTTCCAATTCGGAGAGTTGTGTTCCAATTCTGAACAATTATCCATTACACTATCCGCACATCTAAGCTTAAAACACTTGGTATTCCGAAGCGGTCACTCATCTAGGGACTGCGGAGGCTTGACGTTGTTTAACATCGGTGATAGTAAGTCTTTCAGTGTGATTCGGCTTAAGCTTTTAAAAAACAAGAAGAAAAATGGCTAATGAGTAAAAAAAGGATTATCAAGGGTTAGGAATGAATGTAAGGGACATTATATGCATAATGAATGTAATAACAGGGACATTATATGCATCGTGGAAGCAAAAAAAGGGAAATTATACTTATAATGAATGTAAGAAGCGGGGTATTATATGCATAATGCATGTAATAACAGGGACATTATATGCATCGTGGAAGTAAAAAAAGGGAAATTATATTTATAATGAATTTAAGAACCGGGGTATTATATGCATAATGAATGTAATAACAGGGACATTATATGCATCGGGGAAGTAAAAAAAGGGAAATTATACTTATAATGAATGTAAGAACCGGGGTATTATATGCATAATGCATGTAATAACAGGGACATTATATGCATCGTGGAAGTAAAAAAAGGGAAATTATATTTATAATGAATTTAAGAACCGGGGTATTATATGCATAATGAATGTAATAACAGGGACATTATATGCATCGTGGAAGTAAAAAAAAGGGGAAATTATATTTATAATGAATGTAAGAACCGGGGTATTATATGCATAATGAATGTAATAACAGGGACATTATATGCATAGTGGAAGCAAAAAAAGGGAAATTATATTTATAATGAATTTAAGAACCGGGGTATTATATGCATAATGAATGTAATAACAGGGACATTATATGCATCGTGGAAGTAAAAAAAGGGAAATTATATTTTTAATGAATTTAAGAACCGGGGTATTATATGCATAATGAATGTAATAACAGGGACATTATATGCATCGTGGAAGTAAAAAAAGGGAAATTATATTTATAATGAATGTAAGAACCGGGGTATTATATACATAATGAATGTAATAACAGGGACATTATATGCATCGTGGAAGTAAAAAAAGGGAAATTATATTTATAATGAATTTAAGAACCGGGGTATTATATGCATAATGAATGTAATAACAGGGACAGTATATGCATCGTGGAAGCAAAAAAAGGGAAATTATATTTATAATGAATGTAAGAACCGAGGTATTATATGCATAATGAATGTAATAACAGGGACATTATATGCATCGGGGAAGTAAAAAAAGGGAAATTATATTTATAATGAATTTAAGAACCGGGGTATTATATGCATAATGAATGTAATAACAGGGACATTATCTGCATCGTGGAAGTAAAAAAAGGGAAATTATATTCATAATGAATTTAAGAACCGGGGTATTATATGCATAATGAATGTAATAACAGGGACATTATATGCATCGTGGAAGTAAAAAAAGGGAAATTATACTTATAATGAATGTAAGAACCGGGGTATTATATGCATAATGAATGTAATAACAGGGACATTATATGCATCGGGGAAGTAAAAAAAGGGAAATTATATTTATAATGAATTTCAGAACCGGGGTATTATATGCATAATGAATGTAATAACAGGGACATTATATGCATCGTGGAAGTAAAAAAGGGAAATTATATGCATAATGAATGTAATAACAGGGACATTATATGCATCGTGGAAGTAAAAAAAGGGAAATTATACTTATAATGAATGTAAGAACCGGGGTATTATATGCATAATGAATGTAATAACAGGGACATTATATGCATCGTGGAAGTAAAAAAAGGGAAATTATATTTATAATGAATTTAAGAACTGGGGTATTATATGCATAATGAATGTAATAACAGGGACATTATATGCATCGTGGAAGTAAAAAAAGGGAAATTATATTTATAATGAATGTAAGAGCCGGTCTATTATATGCATAATGAATGTAATAACAGGGACATTATATGCATCGTGGAAGTAAAAAAAGGGAAATTATATTTATAATGAATGTAAGAACCGGGGTATTATATGCATAATGAATGTAAGAACAGGGACGATATATGCAAATGGATGTCAGAACAGGGTTGTTATATGCATAATGAATGTAAGAACATGGATATTATATAAATAATTATATGCATAATGAATGTAAGAACTGGGACAATATACGCATAACGGATGTAAGAATAATGACGTTATATGCATAATTAATGTAAGAACAGAGATATTATTTGCATAATGAAATGCATTGTTGTTTTGCTACAAAATTGAATATATATTGAAAACACTGTGTCTGCTTATTATTAATAAAATCCGTTCATACTCATGGATAATCTTTCGCATATTAAAATTGAAAGATGTCAGAAATGAGCTGTCACGTTGACAGATGTTATTATCATTCATTTCTCAAGGTACCCAAGTACTTTTAATCTCTTTCCAAGATCATCTTCAGGGATGTGAGTTATGGTAACAAAAAATAAAACCGCACAACTGTGTTGCTAAAAATTACTGTAATTTTTTTCTGCTTCAAATATAACGGTTGACAAATTGCTAGCATTCATTAGAACGTGAAAATTATCCAAAATGGAATCGGACTTTTTTTGTAAGCCGTCATGTCATGATCATGCACGTGTTAAAACATGGAAAAACTTTTTTTTACAAACCTTTTAGAAGAATATTACAGTATTCATAGCTGATTTTATTAATTGTCGGTTTAAATTTTTTTTGAAGATTGTCTCAAGTATTGCTGCCTAAATATACTACCTGTGTATAATCAAGTGATGATGATGATTTCAATTTGAAAAGTTTTAAAACTTTCAAAACTAGACAAACTTACTAAATCAGGGAGACTTTGTTACGTATTCAGGGGTGACTAATGATAGCAGACACAGAAAGGAAACTACAAGACCTCTTACAGAATGTAGCAGAAGAAAGTAACAAGAAAGGACTAGAAATAAACTGCACGAAAACTGAATGCATGGTCATCAGTAAAAAGGGCAGCCCAAAATGCCAAATACAGGTCAGGGATACCAGAATAAAGCAGGTAAAAAAATTTAAATACCTGGGAAGCGTTATAACAGAAGACGGACAGTGCGACACAGAGATCCGAAGGCGAATTGGCATGACAAAGGAAGTATTCCAGAAGTTGAGTAAGGTATTAAGAAACAGGACAATTTCATTAGAAACTAGGAAGAGAGTACTGGGTTGCTACGTGCTGTTCGTCCTTCAATATGGTAGTGAATGCTGGACAATATAATCAAAGATGAAGGAAAAACTTGAAGCAACTGAAATGTGGTTCTACAGAAGGATGCTGCGAATATAATCGAGCATGTGAGCAATGATGAGGCCTTGGAAATGATGGAAACAAAAAGGAAATTAATACTGAGCATCAGGAAGAGACAGCTGAAGTTCCTGGGACACGCAATGAGGAAGTAGGGCCTGGAGAATTTGATACTAACAGGCCAGATAGAGGGAAAAAGAGACAGGAGAAAGCAACGGATAACATATTTGAAGGACATAATCAGGGGGATGACAGAACAAGGGTTGCACGGTTTAACAGGAGAAGGCGTGCTAAGAGCCACCAGGGATAGGGAAACGTGGAAAGCCATGATCGCCTACTCCCTGAAGAGACAGGACACATAGAAGAACAAGAATGAAAATACAAGTGATTTCTAATTTTAGGAACATAAGAACAGACTCTAAAGCAATTTATTGGGGCATTAATGTTAATATTTGATTAATAAGAGATAAGCATAATTGATTGACTGTTAGCTTCACTTTAGAATAAAAATAAAAATTTATATATATATACTACCGGCCATAATGATTAATATATATATATATATATATATATATATATATATATATATATTAGAGCGTTCTAGCTATTGGGCGCGTATAATGATATGCGCTAAAAAGTCTGCCTACTTCCACCGAACGCCCATAGCCCAGGGGTAGAGTCGCCGACTGACGCCATTTCGGTCGGATTTCAATTCTGGGTAAAAAAGCAATCGGAGTCTAACCGTACTGATGAGCTGTGATACGGCGAAACAGATCTGTCTGCGGATGACAATATATAGATATATTACTAATTAATGTTAGAATTTTAAATTCTAAATTTAACAAAACATTAGATTTAGATTATTGTAAAGGTATACAAATATGAAACGAGGAAAGGGGATAGACGCACACATATATAAATATATAGATTCTGACCAGAGTACAATTAACCTCTGAAAAACATGCACATACAATAATCCTTACTCATACACACAGTAAAAAGAAACTTCAGATATTGGAGGCCATCTACATTAAATCTAAACAACCTACACTTAACAAAATCACCTTTAAATCCTGTCATAACACGTTACACTGCATTTGAATACATGGTCCTGTTGTCATTTCGCGCTATCACGCGGCGTGACGTCATAGAACCACATTGCAAATTTGCGAACTGCGTTTGTTATTTTTGGTAACTATTACCGTTGCCTAGCGGAGTTTTATGTCAACACAAAATAAAATCGTCGGTGATGGTGGATGTTACTGTATTACCGTCTTAATAACCTCTCTGAAGATGGCTCATGTGAGCCGAAAGCTTAGAACCAAATTAATAAAAAATTATCCAAATGTTTGAGAATTTTTGTCTTTATTTTCAACTGAAATTAAAGCCAAAATACGACGTTTACAACGGCTTATGATTAAACATAGACATTCATTGTCTCTTATATTTAACAGTATATGTTTAGAAAATTATTTGCTGCCTCAATACACTAAATTTAAATATATAGATATCCACATATGGACAAATAGACAAATATATACACATACAAACATTTACTAGTATACATACACACGTACAGATATATATACGCACATATATAAACACACAGAAATGTTTGAACTTTCGTTTTTATCGACGTGTCAATTTATCCGTTAAATTTTAAAGCCAGGTTTGGAAAAACGTCTGCAAAGATTAAATACAAGTAAGAACGAAGTTGCAAGATGGCAAAAGCTTTGAATAAACGAGGTCAGTATAGACACAGTCATATTTCAGTGCATGAACAAAAAAGATAATTAAATATATGCGCACACAAATACACAAGCTAAAAACAGAATAAGTACCTGACTAAAACTCCACAAACATCATATACAGAATAACACTCACACGGATCTATGTGCATACATCTTTTGGCATAAATACACGCAAATAAGCAGAAAAATACTAATACAGAAACCAGTACACACATATATACGTACATAGAGAAGAAAAAATATGTATGTATATATATATGTGTAAATGGGAAGAGATAAACATATAAATAAACATACGCTTTTTAGAATAGTATTTTCTTTGGATACGGAATTTCGTTTCATCCATACCTACCATATACTTATATATATATATATATATATATATATATATATATAGATTGTTTAATTACGTAGTTTTTGGTCATAATAAAATTAGACCAGTGCACATTTGTGTTAAAAAGTGTTCAATATAATTCAATAGTTATTGAATATCGCCTGAAGACACTACTCATGGTAGAAACCTAGGTAGCGTAATATGAGTAGTGTCTTCAGGCGATATTCAATAACTATTGAATTATATTGAACACTTTTTATATATTTTTATATATATATATATATATATAAATATATGTGTGTGTGTGTGTGTGTGTGTGTGTGTGTGTGTGTGTTTGTCTGTGTGTATATATATATATATATATATAATTAGTTAGTTCTTGTTGACAATTAGACCGGTACACAGTTGTATTAAAAAAGTGTTCAATACAATTATAGGTCCTCACCTCCCCAGCGGACAAGGCTGAATGCTTTGCCCGCAGATTCTCGAGTAATTCGAGACTGGACTCGTCTGGAGTTTCCACACCCGACTTTCCACCTAGAACTGAGGCTCAACTGAATGACGTCCATATTACACCCTCGCTTGTCTTTAAGATAATCTCAAAACTTGACCCTCACAAAGCGAGCGCAGGGGACGGAATCCAAATCATAGTCTTAAAGAAATGTGCCCCCGAACTTTCCTCTGTCCTTGCTAAGCTCTACAACTTCTGCCTATCTGCTTCCTGCTTTCCTGCCTGTTGGAAATCTTCCTCTGTAGTTCCTATATTTAAAAACACTGGAGAACCCTCGGACCCCGCAAATTACCGACCTATCAGCCTTATTCCGATCTTTGGCAAAGTGTTCGAAGCCATTATCAACGCCGAGGTGGTTCAGCATCTCACAGCACACAGGCTCCTCTCGGACAAGCAGTATGGTTTCCGCTTCACCAGGTCTACTGCTGATATGCTAACGACCATCACCGAGTACATATATCAGGCACTCGACAGGAATGGTGAAGCCCGAACCGTTGCCTTGGATATCTCTTTAGCGTTCGACAGAGTTTGGCATGCTGGTCTTCTATGCAAACTGCGGAGCTATGGTATAACTGGACATTTGTTTGAACTAATCCAGTCATTCCTATCTAACCGCACATTGAAAGTGGTATTAAACGGACATGCCTCCCAGAACTACCATATGAACGCAGGTGTCCCTCAAGGCTCTATCCTAGGTCCTACGCTCTAATGATTTCCCTGATTCCATAAGATCCCAAGTAGGTATGTACGCCGATGACACCACAGTTTACTCTCGCATCGACCAAAAATCTGGTGTAGGCGAAAAAGCTAACCTTGCAGCCGAGCTTGAAATGGACCACCAATCCGTAGTGGACTGGGGTAAGAAATGGCTCGTAAATTTTAAAACGAAGCTACTATCACTTAGTCATCATAGACAATCGCACCTACCTCCCATTAGCATGGACCAGGCTTGCCTCCCAGAGAGTAAAACACTACGCCTCCTTGGTTTCACACTTACAGCGGACCTCAAATGGAATGACTATATCGAATCCATTGTTAAATCCACTGCTATGAAAGTCGGTTCTCTATGCAGGGCCCGGAAGTTTCTTCCGTCTGAATCTATCTTGCACATATATGTCTGCCATCTGTCCGTGTATTGGATACTGCTGCCATATCTGGTCGGGTGCCCCTGCTGTTCTCCTTGGGCTTCTCGACAAGGTACAGCGGAAGGTCTGTAATGTGATCGATACCAACTTTGCAGACCGCCTGCAGTCACTCTCTCACCGGCGTGACGTGGCTTCCCTGTGTCTCTTCTATAAATACTTTCACGGCTTCTGCTCCGATGAACTTAGATCAGTGCTGCCCCCTAGATACGAATTTGCACGAGCAACTAGATTAGCAACTAGATTCCACCCTTTTACAGTGAAACCGATAAAATGCAATCGCAACTTCTACTCCGACAGTTTCTTTTCTCGCACTTCCCGACTGTGGAATTCCTTTCCACATGATTGCTTCCCCGACGGCTACAATCTCCAGGAGTTTAAATGTAAGGTCAATAGACACCTCCTAACACACTAACTCGCTCGCATTCTTTCAAACACTCTTCGCATCTGTCCATCCTTCATCCTTGGTATCCTTACCCATCTATCACTTTCCTTCTGACATATCCTACATCTAACCACTCCTCCTCTTTACCTTCCCCTATGTAGCCCAATGCGCAATAGTAGCAGTAGAATGCCTTGCTTGGGGTGAAATGATTAAAAAAATATTGTTGAACTTTTGAATATTTTCCATTTGCAAACGAGTTATTACGCGACCTAGGTGTCTACCATGAGTGGAGTGGTGTCGTCAGACGATATTCAATTATATATATATATATATATACATATATATATATATATATATATATATGTGTGTGTGTGTGTGTGTGTGTGTGTGTGTTTGTGTATATATATATATATATATGTAATATAATAATCTGGCCCCACCCGAGGAAGGGATGCAAGCGGGGGCGTTTTCCGGTCGTTGAAAGGAACGGATGTTTGTTTGACCTTATTTCCGGCAGTAGCAGAAATGGCTACAAGAGGCAAACAGAACAGGTGTCTCTGAGAATTACGTGGGCGTGCGTAGGCGAGGCAAAAAATCGGAAGTACCGGTTTGGAGATAAAAAGACCTCGGGCACGGATTTCACGACAGACGAGTCTAGTCAGAGAGAGGAGCAACAGATACGACACCCCCCCGTCAACCCTTGGAAGCGCGCTCTCACTCTCTGTTCCCTAGGCTACACGGTCCATCGTTCATTAATAAAAATATCACTTGATGTTGTTTATTGATATACAACAGACTTGTCTTTTTGGTGCCTATGTGGCTTGCTGTTTTGAAACAACAAAACAGATTGATACGAACTGGTTACCACGGTGAGATTGAAATTCAACGGAATTAAAGCTACCGGATTGAAGACGAAAATAGTAAACAACCAGACGACAGCGAGGAAGGAAGAAAAAGAAAGAAGAAGACGAAAATATCTAGCAGCGCGACTATGGACAATCAGCCAAAGTAAGTGACTCATTGATTTAATAGTGTGTGTGTTCTCTGCTCGTGTTTATAATAAGTCCAGTTAAAAAAAAAAATGCATACTTTTGCCGATCTGAAACTAGAGTTGAAAAATGGATTGTTCGGTAGAGAGATAGGGGGTCAGGAATATATGTAGGGAGTAGCGCATAGGTTGACGGGTTGACGGGGAGGAAGAAAGTGTTAAAGTTGGTGTTAAAGTGACGTGGGGTGTTAAAGTTGACGGGGAGGAAGAAAGTTGAAATATTTGCCTGTCTGTAGGTGTAGGTCATCTGAGTTGGTGATTTGTTTTTTCTTTTTTTGTTAATATTTTACCATATATGTGAAGTGAGTTTAAAGTGGATAATTGGATTAACTTGTTGATAACAATGTTTTCTTTGGTTTATGCAAGAAAATAGTTAATATTTCGTAGAATAAATATTTAATGAAATAATTTTGTTTTGTGTCCTAATTTTACTTAAAAAGCGGCATGAACTTTCCAGACAACCCAATAGAAATATTGACGAACAACTATTCTCAATGTGATTATGAAGGTCAGTTGTATGGTTGAAATAGTTGAGTTTTTCTGATCAGTACTCGAGCCGAATTAAAAAAAACAAAAAAACAATCGATGTTCTACGTACACAAACTTTCCTCAATTGGAGTATTAGCGTAAAATGACCCTCTCCATTTTCTCCATTTGGCCTTGTATTGCATGAACTAAATCAAAATTGGTAAACATTAACAAATTATAAATGTAGCTGAATGCTACCACAATAGGAAAATC
>JBBBDQ010030720.1:0-30000 GCA_037127315.1 Ascarosepion bandense | reverse complement strand
GGACTTATATTTTCAATTCAATTATCTTTATTGTTAATAGCTTAAATGTTCTATGTTTACTGTGTTTTAATATTTACTCTTTGATAATGGCTTATGTGAGCCGAAAGCTTAGACCCGATAAAAAAATTCAACAAATACTGTGATTTTTTGTTGTCTTTTAACGACATCACCATCAAGTATATCAGACGGTATGAACGGATCCTACACAAAATTAATAGACAAAACTTGTCTATATTATTCAATGAAACCTGCATTAATGAAAAAATGCTGCCAAAATACACACAATATATATATATATATATATACTTGCTTTGCCCTGAAGTTTATCATGGGTGTCTGAATGTCTAAAGCTTGCCCAGCTTGACGGTGGGTTCTTCAATAAAAATGGGTGAATTTTTAATCACCCCGGGAGTAGATAGACTAAACTATCGCCCGGTCCACACTCCACCCACATCTATTGAACAGGTGAAGTGGCTCATCCCTTGTTCCCTGTTTAGGACGCGGTTTCCGGTTTTCACTTTTCTAATCTTCTCACTTTTTTTTTTCAATTGGAGTAGATAGACTAAACTATCGCCCGGTTCACACTCCACCCACATCTATTGAACAGGTGAAGAGGCTCATCCCTTGTTTCCTGTTTAGGATGCGTTTCCCGGTTTTCTCTTTTTCCAATCTCTTCACTCTTATGTAGCCCCCTGCACATCAGTGGCGTTACCGCCTTGCTCGGGGTGATATGATTAAAAAAAGAAAAAGAAAAAGTAAATTTTCTTTATTAAGTCTTTCCATAACTTATTTGCAGTGATTTTTTGTGGGCGTGGGGTGGGGGGTGGGGGTTAAGTATGTCTACTCTAACACTTCTCTACACTAAATACGGCTTACTAGATTTTATTTAGCGACACATGAACCCGTATATGTTAATACCGAAATCTAACTATTTTTAACGCAGTTTTATGCATCCAATTACAGATATTTTCTAAAAAAAAAAAAAAAAAAAAAAGAAGATATTCTCAGGGTAAATGTATGTTTTATAAATATATAGTTTGTAGATAATCTGCTGTAGGTGTTTGTCTACCCACTAAAAAAAAAATGTTTGTGTATATATATATTTTTTTTTTTTCTGATGAAGGACGGTCTGAAATATAAAATATAATAATAGAAATAAACATATACTGTCAAAAATATTTTTAAACTTACAACTTTTTAGTAGTTTTTCCTATATATATAAATATATATATATATATATATATATATATATATATATATATATATATATGCAAATTCAGATAAAAGTTAGAGGAGAAATAGCCATTATAAGATATACATCCTTAGCCCCATATAAACAAAGAATGAGAAAAAATTCTAAGCCCAGATGTTTGCTCTAGTAAAGGAAGTTGGTGGGGAATATTGGTTTTTATAGGGTTAAGCTAGTGGAATTTTAGTCGTAATTTCTTTTTTGGTAGTAGGAGGAATGTGGATTGTTCCTTGAGTTAATAGTGGCGAAGTAACTTCTTAGCCAAATTAAAAAAAATACAAAACCTTATTGTGACTAATTAGAAGAAATATATATATATATATATTTTTAATCGTATCACCCCGAGCAAGGCGGTAACGCCACTGATGTGCAGGGGGCTACGTAATAGTGAAAAGATTGGAAAAGAGAAAGCCGGAAACCACATCCTAAACAGGGAACAAGGGATGAGCCTCTTAACCTGTCCAATAGACGTGGGTGGAGTGTGAACCGGGCGATAGATAGATCTATCTACTCTAATTGAAAAAACAAAAACAAAAACAAAGTTAGAAGATTGGAAAAGAGAAATAAAGCCGGAAACCACATCCTAAACAGGGAATAAGGGATGAGCCTCTTAACCTGTTCAATAGACGTGGGTGCAGTGTGAACCGGGTGATAGATAGATCTATCTACTCCAATTGAAAAAAAAAAGTGAGAAGATTGGAAAAGAGAAAAAAGCCGGAAACCACATCCTAAACAGGGAACAAGGGATGAGCCTCTTAACCTGTTCAATGGACGTGGGTGGAGTGTGAACCGGGCGATAGATAGATCTATCTACTCCAATTGAAAAAAACAAAAAAACAAAGTGAGAAGATTGGAAAAGAAAAAGATGGAAACCACTTCCTAAACAAGGAAACAAGGGATGAGCCTCTTAACCTGTTCAATAGACGTGGGTGGAGTGTGAACCGGGCGATAGATAGATCTGTCTACTCCAATTGAAAAAGAAAACGAAGTGAGAAGATTGGGGAATATATATATATATATATATATATATATATATATATATGTGTGTGTGTGTGTGTGTGTGTGTGTGTGTGTAAGAATATAAAAACTAAAGTTGCATTATTAAAAAAATCCATTAATTTCTTAGATACTAATGTACCTAAATGTTTTATTTTTTTCACGTTTTGAATAGAAGAAGTCATCTGTTGGATAAACGTATAAATAACTGAGAGAAATGCAACTACAGTGGTTAGAATGTTGAGTAATTTTAGTAATGTAGCTACCATGGTTGCCAAGGCTGTTACTTTCTCTCGTTTCTTTTGCTGTCGCACACCAATCCCAACTGAACCATCTCAACGATTGCCTTATATAATGGATGGCATCGGTAATTGCTCTGGAGTCAAGAATCTGTTTATAAAATAAATTCGATAGTTTTTTGTTTGCGGGAAAAATCTGCAGGCCGGTACTGTCAAGCAAGAATGACAGATTGTGTGAACGGAAGAAAAGTGATTAGGAATTAGAATTAAGCAGAAAATACTCTCCTACTTGGATGTGTGTTGTAGTGCAATGGATATCAATTCGGAACGACAAGTTAAGGAGCCGAGTTCGAATTCCAGTCGAATTCCTTGTATTCACTAACGCACCTTGGGAAAGGTATTAATCCGTCTCTTTCGTCCAGTTATGGGTTAAATAATAGGACAGATTGGCTTCTATAGCCTTGGCTGGCAACCAGTTTACCGCAGAAAGCAATGGCAACCTACTGCTGGATAATCTTCAGCACAGTCAGTCATGTCTCTTTCGAGACATGATCACCCAAAGCGTGTATCATGTATGGCACTTAATTGACTGACTCTCTTACTTACGAATATTATAGGTCCCTACTACTTGTTTGTAACCCAAACGTTCATAAGTACGTTTTAATAATAAATAAATAGACATTTATTTGTTTCTTGATAATTCCTTTATTGCTGGTACTGATATTGCTTATTAAGCCCAGATCGAATTCCAGTTGACGTCGTTGCATTCATTTACCTTGGGAATTTCCTCCAGCTATGGGCTAAATAGCAGAACAGATTAGGTTCTAGCTTTGATTGGCAACCAGTCTAATGAAGAAAGAAATGGCAACCTACTGCAGAAAAATCTTCTGCCCATGGATCGAAAGAGACATGATTGCCCAATCGTGTATCACGTATGCCAATTAACTGACTGATCTAGATAAAAGTACTGAATAGCAAGACAGATTGGGTTCTATAGCCTTGATTGGCAACCAGTCTGTTGGGGAAAGAAATGGCAACCTCTTACGGGAAAATCTTCTGCCTAGTCAGTAATGTATTGAAAGAGACATGATCTCTCAAGCGTGTATCATGTATGACACTTAACCGACTGATATGGATAAAAGTACTGAATAGCAAGACAGATTGCGTTCTATAGCCTTGATTGGCAACCAGTCTGTTGGTGAAAGAAATGGTAACTTCTTTCGGGAAAATCTTCTGCCTAGTCAGTCATGGATCGAAAGAGACATGATCGTCCAATCGTGTATCACGTATGACTGACTGATCTGGATAAAAGGATTGAATAGCAAAATAGACTGGGCTCTTACTGCAGAAAGAAATGATAATCTACCGCGGGAAAATCTATTGCCCTGCTCGCCATCACTCTTTCGAGACATGATTGTCCAAGCGTGTATAACGTATGGAACTTAACAAACTATTAATTGGTAACAAGAGGCACCCAGTGAGAATCGAAGTCGCTATTAAATGTTAATGATTAACTAGACTATATAGTAACATTAACTTCAAACCCGAAGAGTCCATATATTTACTAAGATTGACACAAGAAGATAACTAAACTATTCGAAAGCGTTTGAAGTGAACAATCCTTTAATTTCTCTACACACTATGTCTAAAAAAGAACGGTCTTGTTCGAACACAAATGAAATACAATAAAAAATACTTAATACCACAGTTTACTCTCGCTTCGATCAAAAATCTGGTGTTGGTGACAAGGCGAACCTCGCTACCGTGGTGGATTGGGGTAAGAAATGCCTCGTAAAATTCAATTCTTCCAAAACGAAGCTGCTGTCAATTAACCACCACAGACAACCGCACCTCCCTCCCATTAGCATGGAACAGGCTTGCCTCCCAGAGAGTAAATCACTGACAATCTCAGCGGACCTCAAGTGGAATAACTACGTGGAATCCATTGCTAAATCCGCAGCCATGAAAGTCGGCTCTCTGTGCAGGGCCCGGAAATTCTTTCCGCCTGAATCTATCCTGCAATTATATAAATCCACCATCCGCCCGTGTATTGAGTACTGCTCCCATAGTCGGGTGCTCCTTCTATTCTCATCGGGCTTCTTGACAAAATACAGCGAAGAATCTGTAATGTGATTGATACCGACTTCGCTGACCGCCTGCAGTCACTCTCTCACCGGCGTGACGTGGCTTTCCTGTGCCTCTTCTATAAATACTTTCATGGCTTCTGCTCTGACGAACTTAAATCACTGGTGCCCCCTAGATGTGAATTTGCACGAGATACTAGATTGGCAACTAGGTCCCATCCTTTTACAGTGAAACCGATGAAATGTAAGCGCAATTTCTACTCCAACAGTTTCTTTCCTCGCACTTCCCGCCTGTGGAATTCCCTACCGCATGCTTGCTTCCCCGAAGGCTACAACCTCCAGGAGTTTAAATGTAAGGTCAATAGACACATCCTAACACACTAACTCACACCCACTCTCTCCAGCTCTCTCCTTATGTACATCCTAAATCGTCTATCACCCTCCTTCTGACATTTCCCATACCCAATCCCTCTATGTAACCCCCTTCGCTATAGTGGCAGTGGAATGCCTTGCTTGGGGTGACAGGATTAAAAAAAAATACAGTGTGTCGATAAAGTTCGTGTGCACTTAAAAAAATTTATAACTGTATTTTGCGAGAGAAATAGTTTGTAAAACGGATTAGAGAGAAGTAAATCTATATTTTTTAAGATTTTATGGAAATTTTATTTAATTTTCCACATGTTCTCCATCATTAGCAATACAAAAGGTAATACGATTTTGCAGTTCACGGAAAACATTTGCCAACTGATTTACAATAATGCCTGAAATCACATTTGTTATTTCAGCTTTCAAACTTCTAATGAACTAGGTTTGGTTGCATACACAAATGTTTTCACTTGTCTCCATTAAAAAAAAATCTAATGGAGTCAAATCTGGCGAACGTGAAGGCCAATAAGATGGTCCACCTCTTCCGATCCATCTGTTAGGAAATTCCTGATTTAGAAAGTAACACGCAGAGCAAAGTGACAAGGAGTTCCATCTTGCTGAAACACTGTATTATCTTTGAAGTTTAATTGTTCAAGCTCATTTTTACAGATTATTTCTCTCATGGCGGTATCACCCATCAAACGGAATGAACACTTCCAACCATTACATATACCTCGCTTCGCAAGAGGTGAGAGGGAGTAGCTTGTGAGTATCTAGTAGATAGCCTAAGGAGAGTGCTCTGAACATATCCGAGAGTCGTCTACGAACACTGATACCGTAACGACCATTACGAGTCCCAGTTCGAGGGTCGAATTATAGTATTACTCACTAACCCGTATTATCGTTCTACTACCAAAATTTCAAGTGTTGTATTTTGCTGTGTTTAATATATATTCGTCATTTCCTATTTTGGTTGTTCTTTGTTATTCTTGCTGGACCTTTTACTGGGTCCACGACAATTTCTATCACAAATACAAATAAAGTTATAATTTTTTTAAAGTGCACACAGACTTTATGGACACCTTGTATAAGTGTTCTTTTTTTAATTAATTAAACGTAATAATGAGGGTTTGCACAAATCAATATCTACAAGTATAAAATAGTCCAAAAATAGATGGTCAGTTAATAACATTTATTTTGAGATTACATATTAAATTATATTTACTAATACAATTACTACATTGACAATTAAATTTTATTGTGTATAATAATACAAAGGCAGTAAACTTTTAATAACGCAGAGGTTCAAGCTTTTGTCCATCACAATTTACACACGTACTGTTGCTGTATCGTCGAGGCGTTAAACAATACACAGATGATAAAATAATATATTATTCGGTAAAGACAATATGATAGTCCGTAGTAGATCACAACAATATGGGTGGTTGAGTTAGCAAGTAACACACAGGTCAACAGTACCCCTCAGCTCACACTAACTTCATCCTTCAACCGACTCTTTCTATATATAAATGAACCCGTTCAGGTGATCAAGCCACGTCACAACATCTGTCTACCTACTTTTGGGCTACCCTTATATAAAGACTGATTCAAAAGTTTCTGTTCTTTATAAAAAAAAAAATCCAAAATGGCGCCAACGAAATCTTGCAAACCACATCGACAGACTATAGTACTTGATATTAATCAAAGCTGTCAAAAGTACTTAATCAAAAACAACAGAACAAAAAAGTATGAACTGTACATTTTTTTCACAATTACATTCCGATGTAAAACTTATAACAAAATTTGAAAAATTCATTATAAAATTAAACAGACAAACAATGTAGTCAAGTTTAAAATGTGGTTGAGTATAAGGATTATGTGACCCGAAATTTAGTTTAGTAAAATATTTTCATTGCTTAAATTCATGGCATTGTTATTCACCTGTCAAAATATTCACCTGTCAAAATATTCACCTGTCAAAATATTCACCTGTCAAAATATTCCTGTTGTTTTATTTATTATCTTCGTCAAGGTTTTGGCTAAACTGTTTTTGAAATCTTATGAGTTTTGATGCAAAAGCAACAAGCATATTTTTGAGAAAGTATTTTATACATAGCATCATTATCCAGACACCAAAGTATTTACGCAAGCTTTCAATAATTTTAATACAAACTGTGTATTCAGTCATAAAAAAAACGATTACCATTTGGAAATATTCAACATCTTCAACTGTTCGAAGCACGTAGAGAAATCTCTTTATTTATGAAAGTTAGTGTTGTTGTATTTTTAGAAGAATTGCCTGACGACTGTCTAGTTAATTCAAACGAGCAAGTTGCTCATCCTAAAGTGGCGCAGTAGGGGTTCACGCAAAAAGTACAGAAATAATATATCCGACACTGACAAACAAAGATATAGAAAGAATTATAGAGCGGTTTTGCGTTAAGAATTAGGATATATGAAGTTAATTTAAATTTTCTTAAATCAAAATACACAGAAGAATATTACACAAACGAAGTAAAGTACAAAAATGAATTTAAAAAAAGGGGAGGGACTTGTATAAAAGACTAGAATAATGGTGGATTATTACATGGAAAGCGGGATGAGGAAATGACAACAATAATAATAGTCGTTTTGTAAGGACAATAAAGGTTGTTTCTACCAAGTGAATGCAGGTTTTGGATAAAAGACGAGAATAATGGATGTTTCTACCGATTAGTGGAGGTCGTTGGGCAATGACGGGAATAATGGTCGTTTCTACCAAGTGAGTGGAGATCATGTTTAAAAGAGGAGAATAATGATCGTTTTTAACGATCTCTGCCAATTTTAAATCGATAAAAGAACAATAGTAGTTTTTAAACAATTATTGAAATATTAAACAGAAGACGAGAATATACTTCTTTTCTAACGAATGACGCAGATCTTTGATAAAAAGCGGGAATAATGGTCGTTGCTAATGAGTAGAGCGAGGATGTATCGCATTCCGCCCAGTGGTGTGGACTTGAGCAAAGACATAGAGTTCATAGATTTTTAGCTAAGTGTACGCGCTCAGAAACGCCTACATTCAGCTAAAAATCTATAAAAAATCTATGAACTCTATATTTTTAGCTGAATATACGCGCTCGGAAACCCCACGTTAAAAACTAACCTTGTATCGCATTCCGCCTCAGTGGAGAGGACTTGAGTAAAGACATAGAGTTCCGCTCAAAAGTAAAGTTGTCAGTCAGGCTCTCTGACTTCTGATAGAGAACGTCTTAGTCGGGTGTCTGTCTACATATTGAGAATAGAATGAAAAAGACAGAAACACACTCTGTCTTCGGATAGAGTTCGACTCGGTTGAGGATCTGACTACAGACAGCTAAAAATAATACACAAGCATAATTCTCGAACCCGCATGAGCGGAGGGATGGGCCAATATTGGCTCTTGTCTTGATTGGACCCGGTCGGGTTCCCCACATAAAATCTGACTTTGTTTTATATCCCGTCTCAGAAAGGAGACTGTGGGTAAATATTCAGAGTTCCGGGAGAACTCGTAATTGTCAAGCTCTCTGTTTTGGGGCAGATTACGACTCAGTCGGGCTTTTATTTTTGGACGGAGATTCGGCTGAGAAAATTAGACAATGCTAAGTGTCCGATCCTCCGGTTGCGGGGGGTGGGTAAATTTTGACCCTTGACCCGTGTGTACGCGCCTGTGTTCCTCACGTTAAACTCGACCTTGTGACACATACCGTCTCAGTGGGGAGACTTTGAGTTCTAATAGAATTCTGATAGAATTCTGAGAGTGCTCGTTAGAATATTGTTAGGGTCAGTCGAGACAATATTATAACCGTTGGAAACAAGTTATAACAGACCACTAACGGTTTCCGGTTTTCTGTTTTCCAATCTTTTCATTCTTTTCTTTATTTGTTTTTTCAATTGGAGTAGATAGACTAAACTATCGCCCGGTTCACACTCCACCCACATCTTTTGAACAGGTGAAGAGGCTCATCCCTTGTTTCCTGTTTAGGATGCGGTTTCCGGTTTTCTCTTGTCCAATCTTTTCACTCTTTTCTTTCTTTATTTTTATTTTTATTTTTTCTCAATTGGAGTAGATAGACTAAACTTTCGCCCGGTTCACACTCCACCCACGTCTATTGAACAGGTGAAGAGGCCCATCTCTTGTTCCCTGTTTAGGATGTGGTTTCCGGCTTTCTCTTTTCCATTCTTTTTACCCTTACGTAGCCCCCTGCGCATTAGTGGCGTTATCGCCTTGCTTGGGGTGATATGATTAAAAAAAAAAAAAACAATTTTATGGAGCTTTACAATACACACAGGCAGAACAATCAAAGCTAATCGCCCAGACATCGTGAACAAAACTACAAAAACAGAATTTGTTTCCTTACTGACATAGCAATTCCTGCAGATTGTAATATATCTTTGAAGATCTTGAAAAAACTATAAAAAATACAAGGATCTTGAAATAGAAATCTAAAAGCAAGATGGCACATTGGAACATCAATGTATTTGGAGCGCTCGGATTGACTGGAAATGGTTCCGATGGTCTCAGTGAAGGGATTCCTTGTAGCTCATGCCCTAAAGAAATGCAAACATTATACTCGCAACTACAGCTCACGCATTACGAAGAGATTTATCGATGTAAAATGTATTTTTTTTTCTCTTACAAAACAAAAAAACGATCATTGGACAATGTCATATGGCCATTTCTGACCTCAGGTCTCTGATTGGGAACCGAAAGGAAATGTGTATCCAACAGAAATCAAAGGAAATAAAATAATAATAATTGATGTCACACGTACGATTCACACATTGCGGAGGGCTTTATCTATGGAGACTAGAGATTTTTGTTTCATGAAAAAAAAAAGACATTTGGAAAATGTCATAAAGCCATTTCTGACCTTAGGTCTCTGGTTGGGACCCGGAAGTAAATATGTATGCAACAGAAATCCAAAGGAAAAAATTAATCATAAGTTTAATAATAATAATAATAATAATAATGACGATGTTAAATTTGCACTAAAAACACACACACAATTGGAAATTCCCAGGTATAGATAAAATTCCTAACTTTTGGCTATATTATTTAAATGCAGCACATAAAAAACTAGCCAAAGAACTTCAAGAAATGGTTGACGATCCCACTAAAATTCCTGCATGGATGACCAAAGGAATTACATTTCTTCTACCCAAGAATGGTGACACAAACAACCCGAAAAACTACAGACCAATTACATGTCTTCCGACAACATATAAACTATTAACATCTATTTTAACAAAACAGACATATTTATTCTTAGAAAGAAATGACATGATACCGCTTGAACAAAAAGGGTGCAAACGTGGCTGTTATGGTTGTAAAGACCAATTGCTAATTAACAAAATGATCCTGGAAAACTGCTACAGCACAAAGAAAAATCTTAGTACTGCCTGGATAGATTATCGAAAGGCATTCGATAGTGTGCCACATTACTGGATTTTAAAGACTTTAAATATATACAAGATATCGCCCGTCATCATAAATTTCATCAAACAGTGCATGTCTATATGGAAAACAACCCTTTACCTCAATCATATAAATGGAACCTATAAGTCTGATGAAATAAACACCAAAAGAGGTATATTTCAAGGTGATTCTTTATCTCCCTTACTATTCTGCATATCATTAATAGCACTAACCAGTCAACTTAATAAGACAGAATGTGGTTATAAAATAGGCCAAAAGAAAATAAGCCATCTATTTTACATGGATGACTTAAAGTCATATGCTAAGAATGATAATGAGCTGGAAGGTCTTCTGCAAACTGTAAAATGTTTTAGCGAAGACATTGGAATGAAATTTAATTTGAATAAATGTGCTAAAGCTACAGTTTTACGTGGATCAATACAAGAAACATCCTCAATTAGCTTAGACCCTGCTGTAACAATAAAAGAATTGAAACCAGAAGAAGCTTATAAATACCTAGGTGTAAATGAGAGCGAAAACATTCACCATAAAAAAATGAAAGAAATAGTGCGTAAAGAGTACGATAGAAGGCTACGAATGATATTAAAAACTGAATTAAATTCACAGAACAGAGTTATGGCCATTAATAGCCTTGCAATCCCAGTTGTCCAATATAGCTTTAACATGTTAAACTGGACTCTAAACGACATCCGGCGAATGGATGCTAAAACAAGAAAGCTTCTTTCTAAGCATAAGATGCATCATCCAAAGGCTGATGTAGACCGTCTATACATACCCCGTAAAGAAGGTGGAAGAGGTCTTATTCAGCTGGAATTGTCATACAAGACAACAACTATTGGCTTACTAACATACATAGAAACAACAAAGGATTGGATGATACAATTAGTAAGGCAACATGAAGAAAGAAAGAAAAAATATTCAATAATAAAAGAAGGCAGTAAATACAAACAAGATTTACAGTTAGTAGATTCTGTAGAAAAGCAAAACAGAAGCCAAGAACCAACTATTGCGGCAAAAAATATGAAAATGAAAGCCAAAGATAAAGCTCTTGAAAAGATGAAACAGCGCTGGCAAGACAAACCACTGCATGGCCAATATCCAGAACGTGCCAATAAATACAATGTTGACAAAGTTAATACTCATCGATGGTTACATGCATCTGGATTAAAGTCTGAAACTGAAGGCTTTATTCTTGCAGCACAAGACCAAAGTCTTTTCACTAGAAACTTTCAGGCAAATATTATGCATAATATTATGGATCCAAAATGCAGGTTTTGTGATAAACACCAAGAAACAATAGACCACCTAATCTCAGGCTGTTATGTGCTTGACCCAAATGAATATAAAAATCGCCACGATAGAGTTGGGCAATATTTACATTGGGCAATGTGCAAACATTATGGAAAAGCTGTAAACAAACACTGGTATGAACATCACCCAGCACCGGTTACAGAAATAGAAGATGTAACCATTCTATGGGATTACGCCATCTACACAGACAGAAAAATTGAAGCAAACAAGCCAGACATTATTGTTAAAAACCAGAAGGAGAAAACTTATCTATTAATTGATATGGCTTGTCCAGCGGATTGTAACATAGCAATCAAGGAATTTGAAAAACTGTCAAAATATAAAGACCTGGAAATTGAAATAGAAAAAATGTGGAAATTGAAAACAAGAGTTGTGCCAGTGATAGTAGGTGCACTTGGAATGATAAAAAATGGAACAAAACAACACATTGAAAGAATCCCTGGAAACCTCAGCTTAAGAGATATACAAAAAATTGTCTTATTAAGTACAGCCCACACACTAAGGAAAACTTTATCTATGTAATGCTGGGGATGATAGGGAAGATAGAAAAACATGAAATGGAGCCATAACAACACGCCACTACCTGCCTTAGGTCTCCCCGCAGACTTGGTTGGTAGTGAGACCAAAGCAGAAATCGAAATATGATGAAAAATGACATAATAATAATATATCAAACGAAATAATAATAATAATAAATCAAAGGAAATAATAATAATAATAATAATAATAATAATAATAATAATAATAATAATAATAATAAAGGATTCATTGATAGTCTTTCGATATGACTGGGAAATAAACTTTGGGATAAATCTATGAAAAAGTATGTTTGCATCCTAATAATAATAATAATAATAATAATAATAATAATTGATGTGATAATGTCCGCTGACTACAATATAACTGCTAAACAAATAGAAAAGATCAGCTACAACTCTGATCTAAAGTGAGAAAATTGTGGAAAATTTAGAAAAATATGTTAAAGTCATTCCGATAGTGATTAGAGCACTCGGCTCCATCTTGTTGAAACTTACAGAAAATATCGACCAATTTAGTGTAACACATTGCTAATGCTACAAAGATCTGACTTGTTGGTTATGACAAGCATACTTCGAACAATACTCTGTCTCTGACGACCTTGTCTTGAATTGACTGGCAATATCTTCCCTAGTACTCCATGCATCTATATACAACAACAGTACCACGATACATTCAGTAATAAGTCAGTCAGTTAAGTGCCATACGTGATACACGCTTGGACGATCATGTCTGACTGGGTAGAAGATTATCCCGCAGTAGGTTGCAATTGCTTTCTGCGGTAGACTGGTTGCCGACCAAGGCTATAGAACCCAATGTGTCCTGTGATTTGACTCATAGCTAAAGGGAAAAGAAATCTATTATATTATTATGTAGTAATTAGTGGGGGAGCGGTTTCCTATTGTTATGAAGTAATAAACTGATCCCCCACTTTATGACCAATATAAGCCTTAATCATTATTCCAACTATTATATTCAGTCAGTCAGTTAAGTGCCATACGTGATACACGCTTTGGGCGATCATGTCTCGAAAGAGACATGACTGACTGGGCAGAAGATTATCCCGCAGTAGGTTGCCATTGTTTTCTGCGGTAGACTGGTTGCTGATCAAGGCTATAGAACCTAATCTGTCCTATTATTTGACTCATAGCTAGATGCGGATTATATGGATTTTATTATTAAGTCGTAATTAGTTGGGGGATCAGTTTATTACTTCACAACAATTTAAAACTGATCCCCCACTTTATGACCAGAAAATGTCCTAATCATGTTTTTATTTATTATATTCAGTCAGTCAGTTAAGTGCCATACGTGCTACACGCTTTGGGCGATCATGTCTGACTGGGCAGAAGATTATACCGCAGTAGGTTGCCATTGCTTTTTGCGGTAAACTGGTTGCCAGCCAAAGCTAAAGAACCCAATCTGTGCTGTTATTTAACCCATAACTGGAGGGAAGAGACGGATTAATACCTTTCCGAAGGGTATTTGTGCGTAAGTGAATGCGAGAAATTCAACTGGAATTCGAACTCGGCTCCCCGATTTGCCGTTCCGAGTCGATATCCATTGTACCACAAGTAGCGGTAGCAATAATATACTGGATGCATAGAGTGTCTTTCGAACTGAACATTTTTGAGGTAAAAGTCTGAAAAAACTTAACAAACTTTGATACATTCAAATATAGAATCACAATAATCGAGTCATACACAGTTTTAATAAGTTTTTACGAAAGGTTTGTAAAAAAAGTGATATTTTAATATACCCTAATATATAATAATTATATAAATATTAGAGTCGAACCAGAGATAGGAATAAGAGAAAAAAAAGAAAAAAAGAAACGAAACGAGACTAATTTTGACACAATCTAATATATATACGCATGCGCACTTACACACGCTTTGTACAGATGAAGCGGTTGGAGGAGGCTCAGTTTTTATTTGTATCTTTTGAAGATGCCATTACTATCATTAAAAAAAGCAGAAGTCGATTAAAAGCTCATTATGACGACTTTATCAGTTTCTGATCCGCGTTCGCCTGTCTATTAACATCCGGTCAATAGAACTGTTCCCAACGATAACTGTAGAAGTTATCTCTGGTCACGTCGAACAATATAACTCATAACTCTTATAATGATCTAATAATGTTATCTCGTATAGATCTTTCTCCGGCACTTGAAGCCTCCGGCTTATGGCGGGGATTAGTGACATAGTCGAGCGTAGACCGCTAACTCATACAGGGATTCTCTCTGGTTGCCCCAACACAGTGCTCTTGTGTCAGACTAAGATAAACTTTCGCATTCAATATCTGGGATCAAATCGTGCGGTATGGAGAGTAGGGTAGACTTACTAACCAACAAAAGTATAGTTAACTCGAAACTCACTAGCTGATCCATTATTGTAGTCTTCTACAAAGATAGATATATAACTTGGGTGCTTCACTAGAAATTAATGAGCAGTCAGCGAGTAAAACTAAAAGAAGCCTCACTTGGTGCTATCATGAGACTTAATATATATATATATATATATATATATATATATATATATATATATATATATATATTTCATTTGTAAAGGAGTTTACAAATAAAAGATATTCAAATGTTCTACAATATAATAGTATTGAACACTTTTTAATACAACTGTGTACTGGTCAAATTTCATTATAACCAAAAGCTATGTGATTAAATAATCAGCATATATATATATATATATATATATATATATATGTTTCCACTTTCATATTATATATATATATACACACACACACACACACACACACACACACACACACACACACACACACACACACACATATATATATATATATATATATAAAATATGAAAGTGGAAACTGACATCTACACTTGGCGGCAACAGTCATACTCGAACATAATCCTCAGGCCATGTGTGCTATGTTTAGCTTGACTATATATATATATATATATATATATATATATATATATATATATAACACTACCGGGCATAATTATTACGCCACCCAAGTGTTTACAAAAAATGATGTATTTCATACTATATTTCTGTATTTATTGCTAAGTGAATAATTATAAATGAAAATAGAATGGCTCTTTTGTTAATATTGCACAATAACATGTGCATCAAATGAATTTATAAATATTTAATAATTACCTATATTGCAGTTTCGTCAATGAAAGAATAAAAAAATAATTAGGCTATTTCAGACGAGTTCATCTTTGCTTACTTGCCTTGTGAAATTTTGCAATTTTGTAAAATTTTGTAATAATAACAAAAGAACCATTCTATTTTCGCTTTGAATTATTCCCTAAAAATATTATGAAATACATCCTTTATTTTAAAACACTGGGGTGGCCTAATAATTATGGCCGGTAGTATATATATATATATATATATATATATATGTTTACTTATTTGCATATATATATATATATATATATGTTTATTATTAGCAAATATATATATATGTATATATATGTTTACTTATTTGCAAATATATATATATATATATATATATATATATATATATATATGTTTACTTATTTGCAAATATATATATATATGTATATGTTTACTTATTTGCAAATACATATATATATATATATATATATATATATATATATATATAATTCCAAGTAAAGAGGACTCAAGGTTTTTTTTTATATTTTGAGTGCTCTGGCATTTATTTTATTATAAACAGTGCTCAATATAATGAGTATTATAGAGCTTAATATAAATCGTCTGCACAACCACACCAGCATTGCCTGATGATGAGAATTAATCTCGAAACAGAAATTTCCATGTAGCATTGAAATATTGACATTACCATATATATATATATATATATATATATATATATATATATATATATATATATATATATAAAGGTCTTATGTGTGATACTAACGAATACGAAGTCAGACAAAATTTTACTTTTGTTTTAAATTCATACTTAACCCGACACATGACATATCAACTAAATTCAATTAACTCACATAAAAAACAAAACCTATCATATCTATTACGGCCTTATCCTTGAGTTTTCATGAAAAGTAATGTTTTATTTACTAAAATTAGTAAGAAACATGTCACAGAAAGCATTGTCTATCGCTAGCCATATCTTTTAAGAACTGCTCATCTTGGCCATGCACCATCGATTGGTGCAAGTGATAATCAGACGGGGTAATGTCTGGTAAATACGGCGGTCGGGGTAGGACTTCCCATTTAAGCATTTCTGAGTAGGCTTTCACCCGTTTTCCAACATGTGGCCTTGCGTTGTAATATTGTAAAACGACATTGTCGTGTCTCTGCTCGTATACAGACCATTTTTTTCTTCAATTCTCAGCTCAAACGCATCAGTTGTAATCAAAAGCGATTTGTTGTGATAGTTTAGGTCGGTTTGCGCAGCTCATAATAAAGTTGAGCCCAACAAATGCAGAGCAAATGCTTCGAACCATGGATATTCGGCTTTGTCGCCGATGATTATATATGGCTCGTCTTACCCCATGATCTCCTACGCTCAAGGTTATCATAATGTATCCACTTTTCATTACCAGTGACGATGCGATACAAAAAAAAATTTCCTTTTCTGCGGTTGAAGCAGCTGTTTAAGCGTGTCAAGACGCTGTTCAACTTGTACGGCACAATGTCCTTGCTTTTGAATAATTCCTGATGTTTTCAAACTTTTCGAAACTGTTGTATGATCAACTTCTAATGATTCTGCAAGTTCAGCTTGAATCTGAAAAGAGTCTTCATGAAGTGATGCCTACAGTTCTTCATCTTCAAACTTTTTCGATGCACCTGAGTATTTTTATCTTCAACATCTGAATCACTATTTTTGAAGCGTCTAAACCAATCTTTGTCTGTTGTTTCCGACAGAGCATGGTCACCGTAAATCACAACATGAATTTTGTATTCTTCAGCTGCATATTCATTTTGAATATAGTAGTGGAGTAAAATTCCCCGCAAATGCATTTTCTTTGGCACGAAATCTGATATATTTAAAGCTGCAAAAAGTGTAAAAATCAGCGAAATTACATACACTGAAATTCAAATATTTCCTAATGCGTTACTATCTGAAACTACACGCACGCAGTTTTGGGAACGCCATCTGTTGGAAAACAGCGAGAACTTATTCAAGGTCCTAATAGATAATATTTATAATGATGCGGTATGTGGAAAAAATACACGCATGAACATATCACTGGTAAAACTATGAATAGTTTGATTATGAATAGCCTTTAATAGTTTGAAAATCGATGTATATTGAGATATCTATATCCATTGTTAATTACTTATAAAATGGTCAAGTTATGATAAAATGTAATGAATGGGTTTCATTGTTTTATAATGCCATCATTCATCATTGAGATATCAGATTATTTTTCATTAATAAAGATTGATTTGAGTTGATTATGATTTCAGGTCTGCATTTTCGAAACTGAAAACTGTGAATTCACTAGTTGTAAAAAAAGAAAACGTAATTCTAAAAATATTTTTTGCCACAATGAGACATTTTGGTACCTGATATGAAAAAATGAAAGTCATTAATGGATTTGGCACCTTCAGGCTAGAATATGTGCTGACTAGTTGTTTTTTAATCATATCACTCCGAGCAAGGCGGTAACGTCACTGATGTGCAGGAGGCTGCGTAAGAGTGAAAAGATTAGAAAAGAGAAGGCCGGAAACCACATCCTAAACAGGGAACAAGGGATGAGACTCTACACCTGTTCAATAGATGTGGGTGGAGTGTGAACCGGGCGATAGTTTAGTCTATCTACTCCAATATTATTTATAGAATATTTGCTTTGATGCCAGGTGGATAATTTATAAAATTTTCTAGGTTGTAGAGGTTTTATCAGTTCAGTCTGAAACTCATCTAACGGTAGAGACTGAATTCCCCAACCCACCAGTCTACATATCTATTCCTAAGTAACTTTCCTAAAATTCTCCGAAAATTCTCAAATACAGGTCATTAAATTATTTTCTGGTTTTATCAACGTTTTACCAACACTTTGTAAGTTATTTAAAACCAGAAAATATTTTTAGATTCTTAGAATTTTGGGAAATATTGATTTGCACATACAATTCTTTCCGGTGTCTGTCATAAGGCGTTATTTTGGTCGTCTTTACTTTTCATTGTTTTAGTCTAATGTAGCACGTTAATGGAAGTCGATTCCTCCTGCAATCGGCGGTTGGGTATGCTTTGTCGTGTGGCTATTTATAAAAATGTTCAGGCGATGGTAAAAGTTAATGAATGGATTCCATTTTTATAGAGCCATCATTCATCATTGAGATATGAGATTATTTTTTTATTAATAAAGATTGAGTTGAGTTGATTATGATTTCGGATTTGCATTTTCGAATCTGAAAACTGCGAATTCATTCGATGAAGAAAAAAAAAGTGAAAGTTAGATGAAAATTTTTTGCCAATATGAGACATTTTGATACCGAGAAAAACTGGACGTCATTTTTGGTTTCGGTGTCTTCATATTGGCCAAGAAAGTGTGTTTCTATTCTCTCAATTGCGTTTCAATGTCTGAGTCTCTAGGCAAGATCTTTCCGTCCACTCACTAATGATAACAATTGATTTTTCCTCCGCCTGCTTCTTCTTTTGTCTAAAGTGGTGACGTGTAAGATACTAGGAACGGATGTTTGGCTCTTATGACGCAGCTATACCATTTCAATGAATATTGCCTTGTACGCATTGTAACTTCACTATTTACATTGATCGAACTTTTGTCTTCATCATTGTTCCCATATATCTTCAATATCTGTCTATTTTTCTTAGCTGAACTATTGTAACTACACTGTCTTCATTGTTCGGACTGTTGTATACAGCTTTGTTGCTAGATTCACCTTCAATATCTGTCTATACTTCTAAGATGAGGTATTGCAATTATTTAAGCTATTTACAATGTTTGGACTATTGTCCTCATCTTTGTCACCATATTCACTTTCAATATCTGTGTATATTTCTGAGATGAGGTATTGTAACTGTTTACACAGTTTATATCGTTCAGACTGTTGTTCTAATCTTTGTTGCCCTATTCACCGTCAACATCTGTTTATTTTTCTGAGATGAGGTATTGTAATTACCTACACTTTTTACATTGTTCGGACTGTTATCCTAATCTTTGTTGCTATATATATTAGGTTTTGGGTTCAGTTCGAAATCCCAGTCACCTGAAGAAGATCGTAGCACACAACATCCAAAACGTAGTGCATGTGGCAATAAAGATGCGGATAGCAGTCAGAACAATGCAAATAGTGTAACTAATGAAAATAACTTATCTCAGAAATATAAACAGATATTGAAGGTGAATATGGCAACAAAGATGAGATCAACAGTCCGAACAATGTAAAAAGTGTAAATGAAATTCTGTGTAATTATTAGGAGGCACGTTAGTTAGTTATTTAGTTAAGTGCCATACGTAATACACGCTTGGGCGATCATGTCTCGAAAGAAGTATGACTGACTGGGCAGAAGATTATTCCACAGTAGGTTGACATTACTTTCTGCGTAGATTGGTCGCCAGTCAAGGCTAAAGAACCCAATCTGTCCTGTTATTTAACCCATAACTGGAGAGAAGAGACGGAATAATACCTTTCCCAAGAGTAATTGCGCGTAAGTTAATGCAACAAATTTAACTGGAATTCGAACTCGGCTCCCCGATTTCTCGTTCCGAGCCGATATCTACTGCACCACAAATGGAGCCGAATTCCAGGTGAATCAAATACATTCACTTACGTGCTAATACCCCTCAGAAAGACTGGAATCCATCTCTTCCCTTGTCCCTAACTATAGGCATATAGCAAGGCAGACTCGGTTCTATAGCCTTCAGAGCAACCTGTCTAGAAGAAGGATAATTCTGAATTCGATCCAGGCAGGAAATATTTGGGCTTCGTCCGGCTTCCATATCCAAAGAAACACCACTTCTACTGCGGATGCAGTACATCTAATATCCTTACGACTTTAACGAATCACAGGATTAAAAAAAATATATTAAAAAATTAATTGAATTGTCCGACAGAAATAAGAAGTATTTTGTAATTGTTTTATAATACCTTGGTTGGTGTGGAATAATGCTGGCGGTCATTTTTGATTGCCAATGAAAATGATAGAAATTTTTTCAAGAAGTGTATTTTTGCACTAGGCGATGTCGTTGAGATGTTGTGCTGGCGGATTTTGTTTTGACGAGCTAGGATAAAAAAAAGGTCCGCGCTCGTAACTGAATGCACTCGAAATCCCAGTTGTCAAGAGGTAACTATTTAAGTGACGTCAGCTGTAACAGAAATTCAGTTTTAGTTTAGTTTGAGAGTTGAATTTTGCAGACAGCATTCAAGTCGTCAATTCGTGCGCGTGCCTACCGCCAAATAAACCCCGACTCCACAATAATGATAATGAAAATATTAAATGTATGGTTAGGTCTTAACGATTATCACAATGCGTTTAGTAAAATAAAGGAAGGTAAAGAAGTTGTTGGGTATTACTTATTTATTATACATTAATATTTCGAGATCGAAATCTGATCTTCAGAATGGTAGGAGAGCTTGTTTTCGAGTTCCTCCGTGAATCGAGTCTTTGCTGCTTCTACTGTTGTTAATTGTAGTGAATGAGTGTGTGTGTGTGTGTGCGTGTGTGTCTGTGTGTGTATGTGTGTGTGTAAGTGTGTTACAGCATGCATGTGTGTGTGTTTATGGTATATATATGTGTGATAGATATTTGGCGCCATTTTACGGTCTGATATCAGTCTTCTTGAATTTTGGTTTATCTAAGTATGCGTTGACCCGACCGATAGAATGACCTTTGCCAAAGTGGTAGTGGGCGTCGTTTTATGACTTGGTGTTATAATTCCATCAGACCGTAAAACGGCGCCAACTATCAATCACACACACACACACACACACACACACACACACACACACACATATATATATATATATATATATATATATATATATATATATACCATAAACACACACACACACACACACACACACACACACACACTACAATTCACAACAGCAGTAGCAGCGAAGGATGACCATTCGTTGAAAGGCACGGTTCACGGAGGAACTCGAAAACAAGCTCTCCTACCATTCTGAAGATGAGAGTTTGATCTCGAATTATTAATCTATAATAAACAGATAATACCTAACAACTTCTTTACCTTCCTTTATTTTATTAAACGCGTTGTGATAGCCTTCAAGACGTAACCATACACCAAATATCCATAATACTTCAAGCGAATTACAAAATTTTCCTTAAATATTAAATATTTTTATATGTCCGTGTAGGTAGTTCTTTCTTTTTTATCAACAAAGCTGAGAAGCTCTTCAATTTTGTTGTCCAGCCTATTCTTCCTCGAAATGATATACAACATCATGTGCATTGTCTTTCGCTGATGACATTCGCCAACAAAGGATTGGTCTGAGGTTGTGAACGATGTTCTTTGAGTTTTTGAGGTGGGAGTATTGTGTAGACGAACCGATCGTAGACGCTCACATCATCACCATAAGAAAATTCTAATAAAAAACGTTCAAGTAAAAAACAACAACAACAACAACAACAAAAAAAAAATACTGTCCGGTCTACACAGAAAGCAATCATTTATAGACTTCTCGTTGTTAGTAGAGTAAGTTGTGCTTGGGTAAGGGTGAGGACCCATGTAGAGAATTTGGGATTGAAGTGTGAGTGAGTGAAATCTTGGACTACCCGAAACATTGTATCAGGACAGATGTTTAGGATTTAATGGGGCGACGCGATCGCGTTTCGCGCTTTCCATATACAAATCCCAAATCGCCGCTTATTCGTTAATATTTATTGCTTTGTACGGCAAAATCGCAGACAGAAATGGTGCAAAGTCAGTTCGTTTTTGCTAAAAGTAATAAATAAAATAATAATCTCCAGGTGTTTAAATGTAGGGTCAATAGACACCTCCTATCACACTAACTCCCAACTATTCTCACAACACTCTCATCTACCCAACCCTCATTCTCGGTATCCTTACCCGCCTATCACCCACCCTCTGTCATTTCCTATATTTAATCAGCCTTTCTCCACTCTACGTAGCCCCCTGCGCAGTAGTGGCAGTGACATGCCTTGCTCGGGGTGAAACGCTTATAAAAAAAAAAAAAAAAAGTAAAAGAAATAGGCTAAAATGTACTAAAATGTGCATTGTGGTGCAGTGAATATCGGCTCAAAAGAAGAAATCGGAGAGCCAAGTTCGAATTCCAGTTGAATTGGTTACATTCACTTACGCACAAATACGCTTGGGAAAGATATTAATCCGTAGCTTCTCCCTCCACATATGGATTAAAGGGTTTTATAGATTTGGTTAGCATTTAGTCTACCACAGAAAGCAATGGCAATCTATGGTGGGAAAGGTTTCTGCCTAGTCAGTCAAGCATGTATCCTATATGGCATTTAACTGACTTATACAACTGGATTACGTATTTCCATAAAAGGTAATAGTTCACACACACACACACACACGCGCGCGCGCGCGCGTGTGTGTGTGTGTGTGTGAACTATTACCTTTTATGGAAATACGTAATCCAGTTGTATAAGTCAGTTAAATGCCATATAGGATACATGCTTGACTGACTAGTGTGTGTGTGTGTGTGTGTGTGTGAACTATTATACAACTGGATTACGTATTTCCATAAAAGGTAATAGTTCACACACACACACACACACACACGCGCGCGCGCGCATATATATATATATATATATATATATATATTTAGTGTATCGGGGCAGCAGATAATTTTCTAAACATACTGTTAAATATAAGAGACAATGAATCTCTATTATGTTTAATCATGAGCCGTTCTAAACATTGTATTTTGGCTTTAATTCTCTAACATTTGAATAGTTTTTTATTAAGTTGGTTCTAAGCTTTCGTTTCTTAGCAGAGTTTATGTCAACACAAGATAAAATCATCGCTGGTGGTGGATGTTTTTGCGTTAATGTCCTTGTAACCTCTCTGAAGATGGCTCATGTGAGCCGAAATCTTAGAACCAACTTAATGAAAAATTATCCAAATGTTGGATAATTTTTGTCTTTATTTTCAACTGAAATTAAAGCCAAAATACGATGTTTAGAACGGCTCATGATTAAACATAATAGACTATATATATATATATATATATATATATATATATATATATATATATAAGAGGACAATGAGGTCAGTACTCAGAGGCGACAGTCTGTTTCATGCTAAACGCAATAGTTAAGGCATGTGCGTTGGAGTTTTTGCTCGATTATTTATATATACAAGTCATTAATGCATTCTGGGTAGTCTATTGTATTGCATTGTGGGTAATCTATTGTATTATTCTAACGCTATTTTAATAGGCAATAACGATTTTGTTTCGAATTATTCTAGAGGCTACTGAGTAGGAATAATTATGTATTCGAATGTAGTTTTATTGGCTATTTATCGAGACTGTTGCGATGATAACAAAGCTGAAGTACGCAGACTGAAGACAGATCAAACTCTGTCACGCATACGCACCGTTATAACGTTCTCATTCACTGCCTTTGTTTATAGCTAGGCTTGGAAGGAAAGTGTGTAGAGTGTGGTCGATTCAACATATTATCGAGAACCCACCAGTGATCATGAATTATACAGCAGTTTTTGGCTAAGTACAGCATTCTCCAGGTCCCACAACCACTATATTTTCCAGATTTTGCTCGTTGCGACTTTTCTTCTTCAAAAATCACATCCCTCTTGAAAAGGACAATATTTTAAGACTTTGAGAAAATCCAAGAGAATGCGACGAGGCAGCTTTTCGTTATACCGGAAAAGGAGATCAAGAAATCTTTCTATCAGTGGATAAATTTTGTGGATTCCGAAGGCGATCACTTCGAAGGGGATTAAATGCAGAATTGATATGTTTTGTAGTTTTCTTTTTATGGTACTGGTTTTAATCAGATATTGTATACGCAGGAATAGTTTAAACCACAATTTCGCTCTAAAAATCATTGTCCTCGTTAAGAGTGAAAATATCTTACTCCCACAGGAAGTTTTAAAAGATGCATTAATAGGCACTCGGACAAGCATAAAATTACGCATATTTTTGAATATCTCCTTTCTTAAAAGAAATGCTCTCTTTTTTCAAGTCGGCATATTTATGCATGGCCTTAAAAATTAAAAGACAAAGAAATTTATAAAAAATCCACGCGTATTTATAATAATAATAATAATAATAATAATAATAATAATAGTCTTTTCATTAGAAACTTTCAGGCAAATATCATCCATCATAATATGGATCCAAAATGCAGGTTTTGTGATAAACACCAAGAAACAATAGACCATCTAATCTCAGGCTGTTCTGTACATGCCCCAAATGAATATAAAAATCGCCACGATAGAGTGGGGCAATATTTACATTGGACAATGTGCAAACACTTTGGAAAAGATATTAACAAACATTGTTTAAACATCACCCAGCGCTAGTTACAGAAATAGAAGACATTTGGCATTCTATGGGGTTAAAAAGACAGGAAGGTTAAAGCAAATAAGCTGGACATCATTGACAAAACCCAAAAAGAAAAAAAAAACAAACTTGCCTTCGAATTGATATGACTTTCCCAGCAGACATGGCAACTAATTTGAAAAACTTTTAACTGTATATAGATGAAAATAGAAAAAGAAAAATGTGGAAATTGCAAACAAGAATATCACTAGTCATCGTAGGTGCACTTGGAATGATATAAAAGGAACACAACACATTGAAATCCCAGCATAAGAGAAATACAATAAAAAATTGTCTTGATAAGTACATCTCGTACACTAAAAAGAAGTTTGTCCATGTAACGCTAGTGATGTTATGGGAGTTAGAAAAACGAATCATAAAATGTCGCCATAACAACGCACCACAACATGTCTTATTTCTTCCCGCAGAGTTGGTCGGTAGTGTGACCATAGCAGAAATCGAAATATCTATCTAAACTTAATTTTAAATGGAACTTTGTCTCTGTGTGTGTGTGTGTGTTTTAATTAATTATAATATTGTGACGCCGGCGAAAAGAAAGGAACACAAGCACAGATGAAGATGTTACAAACTTGTATTTACAGAAAAAGAGAAAAAAGAAGAAAGGATAGTCTCTTGCAAACAGTCGGGTTTGCGGAACTTATCTGAAAGATGCGTCCTTTTAACAGTTTATATTTCCTGTGTTGTTATGGCTGGGTTGCAGAAATAGAGCAATGAATTTTGTGCTTCAGTTGCTGTCAAATCCTCTCACGTATCCTGGGTCTAGATGACGGAGAGCAGACGGAAATGTCTTGTCTGTAAGGTCCCAACAAGCAAAAGAGGAAGGGAGTTTGTAAAACCCGCTTACGTGGGGAGTTTGTTGAAAATCTAAAAAGGTAGCCCGTGATTGGTTGTTTTTCATCCAATCACAGGGCATCTAGTTGGCGACTCCGTAATAATTTCTATAAAACATCACAATTCTATGGAATTAAACCGTCTTTAAAGACAAGAAGATTGAAGTAAAGAGAACGGAGATAAATCCTTGGAAATCCCAGCTTAAGAGAAATACAATAAAAAATTGTCTTGATAAGTACATCTCGTACACTAAAAAGAAGTTTGTCCATGTAACGCTAGTGATGTTATGGGAGTTAGAAAAACGAATCATAAAATGTCGCCATAACAACGCACCACTATCTGTCTTATTTCTTCCCGCAGAGTTGGTCGGTAGTGTGGCCATAGCAGAAATCGAAATATAATGATGATGATGATGATGAAATAAAAAAATAATAAGTACAGCACACACATTAAGATGATTAAGTGATGATGATGATGATGATGATGATGATGATGGTAATAATACTAATATGCAATATATTAGTGTCCTTGGTAGTTTTTTTTTCCTTTCTTTGATGTCGAGAGATTTTCAAATATCTTGATAGGCAACTGCAGCCTCTCTCTCTCTCTCTCTCTCTCTCTCTCTCTCTCAAACTTCTTTTTTGCTTCTTCTTTTACCCAATCAAACATCACTTTTTCCTCTTCCTCCTCTTCATTTTCCCTCTCATACTTCTTCTTTTTCTCTTCTTCTTTTACCCTTTCTAATTTCTTCTCTACCTCCATCTTTTTTCAGAGCCTCTTTTCCTTTCTTTTATCTGAACCGCATCGCCCACTAACTTCTTTTGCATCAATTCCTCCTCCTTCATCTTTTTCTCTTTCTCCCACTCACCTGTTCTCTTTTTCTTAAAGCGATCATGTTCTCACTTTTTCATAAATACCGATTCCTTTATCCTGCTATATTATGTCTGTTGTACGACATGATCAGTCGTCAACTTCCTGTCTATATCTTAGTTTACTATATCTTTTATACCAGTCAGTTAAGTGCCATACGTGATACACGCTTGGGCGATCATGACTCGAAAGAGACATGACTGACTGGGCAGAAGATTATCCCGCAGTAGGTTGCCATTGCTTTCTGTGGTAGACTGGTTGCCGACCAAGGCTATAGAACCCAATCTGTCCTGTTATTTGACTCATAGGTAATGGGAAAAGAAATCTATTATATTATTATGTAGTAATTAGTGGGGGATCGGTTTCCTATTGTTATGAAGTAATAAACTGATCCCCCACTTTATGACCAATATAAGCCTTAATCATTATTCCAACTATTATATTCAGTCAGTCAGTTAAGTGCCATACGTGATGCACGCTAGGGCGATCATGTCTCGAAAGAGACATGACTGACTAGGGAGTAGATTATCCCGCAGTAGGTTGCCATTGCTTTCTGCGGTAGACTGGTTGCCGACCAAGGCTATAGAACCCAATCTGTCCTGTTATTTGACTCATAGGTAAAGGGAAAAGAAATCTATTATATTAGTATGTAGTAATTAGTGGGGGATCGGTTTCCTTTTGTTATGAAGTAATAAAACGATCTCCCACTTTATGACCAGAAAATGCCTTAATCATGTTTTCAGTTATTATATTCAGTCAGGCAGTTAACTGCCATACGTGATAAACACTTGGGCGATCATGTCTCGAAAAAAGACATGACTGACTGGGCAGAAGATTATCCTGCCATTGCTTTCTGCGGTAGACTGGTTGCCGACCAAGGCTGTAGAACCCGATCTGTTCTATTATTTGACTCATAGCTAGATGCGGAAGATATGGATTTTATTATTATGTAGTAATTAGTGGGGGAACAGTTTATTACTTCATAACAATAGAAAACCGCTCCCCCTACTTTATGCCCAGCAGAAGCCTTAATCATGTCTCCAACTAATATATTCAGTCAGTCAGTTAAGTGCCATACGTGATACACGCTTGGACGATCATGTCCCGAAAAAAGACATGACTGACTGGGCAGAAAATTCTCCTGCAGTAGGTTGCCATTGCTTTCCAAGACTATAGAACCAAATCTGTCCTGCTATTCAACCCATAGCTGTAGGAAGAAGAGGTGCATTATATTATTAAGTACTAATTAGTGGGGGATCAGTTTACCACTTCATGACAATATAAAATAGATCCACCACTTCATGACCAGGAGAAGTTTTAATTATGCTTCCAATTATTCAGTCAGTTTAATGCCATACATGATACATGCTTTAGGCGATCATGTCTCGAAAGAGACTTGATTGATTGGACAGAAGATTATCCCGCAGTAGGTTGCCATTGCTTTCTGCGGTAGACTGGTTGTCAGCCAAGGCCGTAGAACCCAATTTGTACTGTTATTTGACTCATAGCTACAGGAAGAAAAGATCTATTATATTATTAAGTAGTAATTAGTATGGGATCAGTTTATTAGTTCATAACTTTATACCCAGCAAAAGCCTTAATCATATCTCCAGTTGTTATATTCAGTCACTTAAGTGCCATATGTAAAACACGCTTAGGCGATCATGACTCGAAAGAGACATGACTGACTGGGCAAAAGATAATCCCACAGTAGGTTGCCATTGCTTTCTGCGGTAGACTGGTTGCCAGCAAAGGCTATAGAACCCAATCTATCTTGTTATTTAACCCATATGTAAAGAGGGAAGAGACGGATTAATATCTTTCCAAAACGCATTTTGGCGTAAGTGAATGCAATGGATTGTACTGGAATTCGAAATCGGGTCCACAATTTGTCGTTCCGAGCGGATATCCACTGCACCACAACGCACATCCCCGTTTAAATCAGTTCTCCTTAACATATGCATATAATTACAATCCTATTTACCGACTCCATATCCAGTGTCTTTTTCATCACCTATTCTTTTTCCATTTTTTCGCATCAAATTATTTTTTGTGTTTCTCCTTCTTCAACATGTTCTCCAAAAATTTTTTCTCCTCAAAAACTTTCCGTTTTATTTTCTTCAAACTTATTTTTCCTTTCTATCAACTCTTTTTCCACCATCTTCCCCTTCTCAAACTCTTTCCGTTTATTTTTCTTCAAACTTAATTTTTCTTTCTATCAACTCTTCTTCCACCATCTTTCCCCTTCTCAAGTCATTTCCGTTTATTTTTCTTCAAACTTATTTTCCCTTTCTATCAACTTTTTTTCCACCATTTTTCCCCTTCTCAAGCTCTTTCCGTTCATTTTTCTTCAAACTTGTTTTCCCTTTCTATCAACTCTTTTTCTACCATCTTTCCCATTCGCAAGCCCTTTCCGTTTATTATTCTTCAAACTTATTTTCCCTTTCTATCAACTTTTTTTCCACCATCTTTCCCTTTCTCAATCCCTTTCCGTTCATTTTTCTTCAAGCTTATTTTCCCTTTCTATCAACTCTTTTTCCACCATCTTTCCCCTTCTCAATCCTTTTCCGTTCATTTTTCTTCAAGCTTATTTTCCCTTTCTATCAACTCTTTTTCCACCATCTTTCCCCTTCTCAAGCCCTTTCCGTTTATTTTTCTTCAAACTTATTTTCCCTTTCTATCAACTTTTTTTCTACCATCTTTCCCCTTCTCAAGACCTTTCCGTTTACGTTTCTTCAAACTTATTTTTCCTTTCTATCAACCCTTTTTCCACCATCTTTCCCCTTCTCAAGCCCTTTCCGTTTATTTTTCTTCAAACTTATTTTCCCTTTCTATCAACTCTTTTTCCACCATCTTTCCCCTTCTCAAGCCCTTTCCGTTTATTTTTCTTCAAACTTATTTTTCCTTTCTATCAACTCTTTTTCCACCATATTTCCCCCTCTCAAGCCCTTTCCGTTTATTTTTTTTCTTCAAACTGATTTTTCCTTTCTATCAACTCTTTTTCCACCATATTTCCCCTTCTCAAGCCCTTTCCGTTTATTTTTCTTCAAACTTATTTTTCCTATCAACTTTTTTTCCACCATCTTTCCTCTTCTCAAGCTCATTCCGTTTATTTTTCTTCAAACTTATTTTTCCTTTCTATCAACTCTTTTTCCACCATCTTTCCCCTTCTCAAGCTCTTTCCCTTTATTTTTCTTCAAACTTATTTTTCCTTTCTAACAACTCTTTTTCCACCCTCTTTCCCCTTCTCAAGCCCATTCCGATTACGCTTCTTCAAACTTATTTTTCCTTTCTATCAACTGTTTTTCCACAATATTTCACCTTCTCAAGCCCTTTCCGTTTATTTTTCTTCAAACTTATTTTTCGTTTCTATCAACACTTTTTCCACCATATTTCCCCTTCTCAAGACCTTTCCGTTTACGTTTCTTCAAACTTATTTTTCCTTTCTATCAACACTTTTTCTACCATATTTCCCCTTCTCAAGCCCTTTCCGTTTATTTTTCTTCAAACTTATTTTTCGTTTCTATCAACACTTTTTCCACCATATTTCCCCTTC
>JBBBDQ010030714.1:0-54631 GCA_037127315.1 Ascarosepion bandense | reverse complement strand
TTTTGAATTTAAAAATATGGACTAAAATCCGACAAGATGAATAGAATAAGTAAAGAACAGGTAGAAAAAACTGTCTTTAGTCTAACATGTTACTTTAACAAGATTTTTCAGAGATTTTTTAAAGACGAATAATTTAATTTTTTTAAAAATTTTCTGAAAACTTTTTTTAAAAATCCGAAAAGAAAGAGTATGTTAATTCAGGTTTGATTTCATTGGTCAGATACGTGTCACGTTTTTTAAAGCAATGGATGAATATATTTTAATGTAGAGAAAAACTTATGTCTGTTTATAAGTGTGTGACACGTGTAATAAAAAAAAACAACAGCTGTTTATTCTAAATATAAGTGTATGTATGCGAACATAATGCATGTATCAAGTGTGTTTAAACTACAGATGAATCAAGTGTACTTATATGTCGGTAACGTTAGTATGTGTGTGAATGATAAAACGAAATATATTGCCGTTCGAAATTGTAGCGAAATAATGTATGCATAAATCAAGCAATTGACAATTACCTTTTTAAAACTAAAATATGTATATGAAAGAATCATGTATAAATGTGTGTGTTTATGAGTCAGTAAAGTTAGTATGTGTGTGAATGATAAAACGAAATACATTTCTGTTTAAAATCTAGCGAAATAATGTATACAAGTATTAAGTGAAAGTAAGTGAAAGTTTATAAATAAATATTTTTTTGAAAATAAATTGTTAACGGTTGGAATCTTTCAATGAAATAATATGTACTAAAATACTAAATATTTATGTATCAAGATTATTACAATATCATGGTTAAGTAATATAAGTAATGTAGAAATAATTAATGTATTCCATATTTAAAATTATAATAGTAATTATATAAATTGCCATATTATATCATTACACAATTTTTTAAAAATGTTTTAAAAACTTTTAAATCATTCATCTTTAAAAGGATATCTGAAGAATCTTTGTTAAAGTGAAACATGTCATATTAAAGACACTTCTTTCTTTTCAGCCCTTAACTGATTTTATTCATACTATATAATGTATGTCAATATTGCTCGTTTGACCGTCGATCCGACTAGGCCCATCTTGTTATCTTGGGATGATCGGGTTCCGAAAGCACAAATTGTTTGTTAGTCTGACCCGTACATAGAATTGTCATAAGTAGTGCAGCTGTGAGTGTATCAGGATCGTGTGTATGCTGAGAAGTTCAGTAGTAAAAAGAACATCTACGTTGGAAAATCTTTCTTCCCACATATTGGCAATAATTTTTCTGTGGTGGTTGATATGTTAGTGGCTCGGCTTTGGTGTATGCTGTTGATATACAGTCCATGCTTCACACCCATGAAGCAGTGATGTAAAAATTATGACCAGGTACACCTTGATCTTGATATCCAAAGTGATATCTCTCCTGTTCCATACAGTCTTGTGGAGTCTACCTTTCAATTTGTCTTCAATAACAGTTTAGAAGAGCGTGGTTTCTCGAATAGATTAATTTTTACCTCTTTCAGTTTCTGCCTATTGATAAATATGTAAGTTTTATAGTTTGACTTTCCTGGATATGACTGATGCATAATTTTCTTCTTCTTTGTTATGATTATCAAACCGAAATTGTTTGAGGCGTTATAGAACCTGTCAACCCTATGCAGCAATACACGAGGCAGCGTTAAGGATGCAGTCAGCAATTGCTTTGTCATCGGCAGGCATTGATGTTATCCTTCCGTTTTTGCATACAACCTTCTGAAATTGAAAATAGAATATTCAGCGCGGTATTTGATACCAATATCAATGCGTAGAGTTTCATTGGTGTCTGTCAGTATTATGACTATGGCATGATACTAAACAAAGTGGGAGCAAAAACAAATCCTTTTTACATTTCGTTAAAGACAGTAAATATTTCTAGTTAATGTCTCTCTATTGTCTTAGGTTCTGTCATATATATATATATATATATATATATATATATATATATATATATATTATGTAAATCCTGAAAGCTTCAATGAAATTCATTCCGTTAATATTAGTTTTACCGGGAAAACCCTGACAAATATTATAGTTTTCTAGGCAATAAGAAGGTGCTAAGAGGCTCTCAATGAGACCTACTTCCTAAAATCAATCTAAATGATCAACCCCCAGTTTATTTTCAATTCATTTTTACTCCCTATCATAATTTTTTTGTCCTAATTTTTCTGAGCTATCATTCATAGTTTGGCATAATATCTATTTAATGCGCGTGAGTGGAACAGTTTAATATATTAATTGATAATAAACAGTTTATTATTAGCTTATTTCAATAATTATCAATAGTTATAATACGGAAAGGATTGACATCGACCCTAAAAAGAAAAAAATATTGACTCTGGAAAGAGACAATCTAAAAAGGGGTTATAATAACTTTCGCATCAATATCTGCCCTCCTAACTCAGCTGAATCTCTTTTATCGCCGGTCATTATAAATCGGGTTTTTATGTAGACTTCAATAAGATTTTTGTATCTATTGGATGCATCTCCCTTCTATTTGCTTGTTTCCCTGATAGCTACAATCTCCAAATGTTTAAATGCAACGTCAACTGCCATCTTTTATCTCCTTCATTCCTATCCTTCTCTTATCCTTTCTTCGACATCCCCTGTACCTTGTTTTTTCTCTCACTGTAACACCCTACGCACCAGTGACGGTTTTGCCTTGCTTGGGTTGAAATGGTTATGAAAAAAAATAATCACTGGTACTTTCGATCGTTCTATTATTCAGAAATGTGTCAGTTTCGCGGTCTTCCAATTAAATTCAGGCCTCAAATGTTCAACTAGATTTTTGTCAGGCCATTCCAGTAATTTCATTTTCTTATCGAACCAGTATACAATGATTTCCGAAGTTACTTTCGGGTCGTTATAGGGGGTAAATAAATGAATTATATTTTTCCCAAAAAAAATGAATTATATTTTTGGTGTATCCTTTTTCCTATCAATATAGTAGAACAAATTAGAGTCACAAGGAGGCTTGACAGTCATCGCCGAATCGAGTTAAATGCAGAAAGAATATTGTAGAAAATGCTTGGTTGCGTTTAATAATTATTGGAATTAAATTTGGATAAAGAAATTTGATAGATGGTTTTTTAAGGAAATGAATTTGAATATAAATTTGGAAATAAGATAATAATTTATAATATATCTGTACAAGAACTGCAGTTTCGTTAAAGACATTGAAACGAGGAATGTGATGTTTATGCTCGGAATGATATCAGAAAGAGCAATACAAATGCAGAAAGATGTTAAAGATTAAGTAAAAGCATTTGATTGGATACGACACGAGAAATCTTTGAATTGCTATATCAGCTCGATTTATTTGGGAAAGATATTAGAATAATCTAGAATTTTGACAAAGAGTAAATCGTCTGCACACGATTAAATTCAACAAATACACAGAAATTGAAATGGGCATAAGACAAGGAATTTTCCTCTGACCAAAATTATTCAACCCTTTATATGTAGAGACGCTAAAAAAATTGTCATATCAAAATTCCTTAGTGACTGCTACAATCTTAACAACATAAGCTATGCACATGACATTTGCACATGACAGACACGGAAAGAAAACTTGGAACTTCGATAGAAGTAAGATATAAAGCAAAAAGAAAGAACGGAACATCAATTGTAAGAAAATAGAATGTATCGCCAAAAAATGACAACCCTGGAGGCGAACTACGAAATGGAGATATCAGACTTTATAAAGTAAAAAAATGTAAATATTAAGGTAGTGTTTCAACAGAGGAGGAAATCCGAAGGCACATTAAAATTGCAAAAGTGCCTTCCAAAATCTAAGCAAATTATTTAAAATGCTCGTTAGAAATTAAGAAAAGGGTATTGAATTGTTATGTAATATCAGTCTTTCTATGTGACAGTGAATGCTGGACAAAGATGCTCCTCAAAGATAAAAAAGAGATTTGAAGCAACAGAAATGTTTTACAGAATTTTATTGATATTGACTTCATATGTGAGCAACGACGACGAAGTTTTTAAGAAAAATGCAACAAAAAAGACACCTCGAATCAAAACGAGACAATTTAGATTTTAGAGAACATAATGAGAAAATAATGCTTGTAAAAGGCATAGTGAATGAAAGAAAGTGGTACAGAAGAAAATAGCGAATAACTTAGAAAACGTACTTGTGTAAATGATTGGCAAAACAGGTCCTACAAGGGATGGCAAAAGGCAAACGTTGATCATAGCTACAAAAGACATGAATTTGTGGAAGGCCATGATCGCTCGCATACTGAAGTGACACGGACATAAATAAGTTGTGTGATATCTTTAGACTGACAACGATGACAAAATATGCCAATATGCCATCATTTTTATGTATGGTAAACCACACACACATACACACACACACACACACACATACATATATATATATTAAAGTGTTCCTATATCTAAATGTTGTTCAATATTTTTCAAATGTTCTCTCTACTTCTAAACACGCCTCTCTCTCTCTCTCTCTCTCTTTCTCTCTCTCGCTCGCTCTTCAACTTTCTTTGTTTCTCTGTGTTTTTATCCTCTTTCTGCTCCTCATTCCTGCTGGCTGCGCGAAGTGTTAATCTCTGACATTTCAAGAAATGGTAGCAACAGTCGCTTGAAAAATTTGCTGTTTTCTCCAAGAAAGGAAAAGCGAAGGCAGGCACCAATCGGATATTTTTCGCCCAAATCCTCCCATTCGGAATTTAATGCAGGAAACGACAAAAGGTCATGTCTTTCTTTCCCGCCAGCGTATCTAGAATCACGTGACCTTTTTTCTGACTTCCGTTTGCTTCTGCCAAATGACTCGCTCATATGAGCAGTCATATAAGCGATTCGAAAAGTTCACAGAAATATTCTAGGCAATTCCTAATTTCGACTTATATAAATACATTTTACAAGCTTACCGATATTTTAAGCATTAAATTCATCTAAAATCTTTATCGGCTAATTTGGGGGAATTTTAAATTTTGCTCTTTTTACCACATTTTCCAAAATTTATGTGCTAATGCTGGTGGCATAGCAATAGAAGTTGAAACTTACCATCATATTTATTTTGCTATGAATAGAAGTAGAGGAGCAGTTTGGTAAAATGACGTCTGGTATGACAGTGCATTCGGAGTAGAAATGAGTCTTTGACTTCCTGCGTATAGAAAATTGCACCCATTTGTACTTATCGACGTTTGCTCACACTAAACAATTACTGTTATCACAGTTAAGCTGTGGGTAATTCGTTTCAGCAATTTATTATCAAGATGATCGGCGATGGGACTTATCGTTGATCGACTTGAGGTCGTACCTTCTCAAACGTCAAAATATTAATAAAAACAAAAGAAGCTGAAACGGTCAAAATTCATGACTAATTATTTAAAAAAAAGATGGAATCGGTGAGTAAAGTAGCTGTTTGAACTGCAACGGCTTTTTTCATTTTGATGCTTTCTTGAGAAGGAACGAAATTACTTTGAATATCATGTAGTCTCATGACGTTCATTTGGAGAGTACATTTATTTGACTCTGTTAAATTATAAGCCTATATATAACTAATACATAAACTGTGCAATAGTGTATACATGAATACTCATGAATGCATACGACACTAGTACATACGACATACTAATGTAGTGGCGGCTCGTTTCGAATATAGAAGTATATGTAAAAAAAGGGATACTGATTCGACTCCAGTCGGGAGGTACAATTTTTTTAGTAGAACTTCTCGATCGTGGCTGGTTACTAATAATTTTACAGTTTATGACAAAAAGAACCGATAGCAATTTAAATACGTGAACCCACTAAAAATAACGTTCATAGTTGTTCCAACCCTAAAAGGTTACAGCATGAGTAATCAACAAAACGGAGGTTGAGAATAAGAGTGAATCAGCAAGTACAAGTATTGCACACTGCGTGAAGTTGATACACTGCTAGCAAACTGTTAGTCAGTATAATCACTGCCTTGTACTACCCAAATAATGTCCACGTATTTAAGAGAATAGAAACATTCCATTCCTGTATATAGGTAAGTATTTTTTTTCTTTTTAGATTGGCTCTTTCCAGAGCCAAGATTCTTTTTAGGATCGATGTCAGTCCATTCCGTATTCCTTCTCTTCCTCTTACGAAGCCTTCTTCAGACCTCTATTTCCGGATCTTTCGCGCGATGGGCATGTCAAATGTATCAAAGAGAACCTCCATAGGTTCCACTTTATCTGAAGAATTGTTCTCTTGGACTTCCTGTCTCTTTTGTATTTCAAAAATATTTTCTTTATGCACTTGAGGATTTTTACTTCTCAGCAAAATATTCTTAACGTATGCGACTGCGAAGTTGAGACCAATTAGCATGGTGTTTAACTTGCTGGAAGAGAGCTGGAGCAACCTTAATGTCAAACGGTAACCAAATAAATTTATATAATCCTCTATGTGTATTTATGGTCAAAACTTTTGGAGATTCTTCATAGACTTGAATTTGAAGATATGCGTTGCTAAGGTCTATTTTTGAAAAAATCTTACTTCGCTAAGCTACGCAAAAATTTCTTCCGGCCCCGGAAGTGGGTAGGGATAATCTTTAATGGAATCGTTTAAGCCGGTGGAAAACTCAGAGCAGACGCATATAATAAGCCCAATTGCTATGCTTAACTTCCGACATAACGCCGACTTTTTCAAGTCTATCAAGCTTGTCGTTTATTTGATTGATCGACGCAAAGAGTACATTTCTTTTCTTTCTGAAAATCATTTTTCTCAAATTTTGCTTTTAACTTGTTATCCCTGCCAAGCCCACCAGAAAATACCGCTTGGAATTTACTTTTTAATTCTCTTTTTAGAGCTTCTGTTTCATCGGTAGAACTCACTTTTTGGCAAAATAAACTTATTATAGCGTTCCAGAGTTTGAATTTTTCTATCCAAACTGTACCAAAAGATTATTTGTGTTTTTCATTACGAATAATTTTAATTTTAACATTTTTTGTTTAACGTTACATAAACAATAAATTTGCCTACGAAATTAATTTTCTCACTTGTGACAGTACGAGATTTTTTTAAAGCCATCAGTGTTGGTTTTCTTATTTTTATCCAAGTATAAACAAATGTTATGCTTAAATCAGAACCACTGCCAAGTTGTAACTTGAGATTTCTGTTCAAGATTTTCACCTGTATACATTTTCTCGTATTCTGACGTTTTTTTTTAATTTTCGTCTTGCAGTGAAATTTTTTGTGTCCTCTTTTTCTACAACAAAAGCATTCTTTGTTTGTGAACGGACAAACGTAAAAATGTCGTGGTCCACAAGCGTAGCAGGTGTTTGGCGAAATGTCTTTTTTTTTTACGGTTATATTTTTATGGCGCACCTTTTTGATGTAAAACACAACCTTCATTTCAATGTTTTTAGCGTTTGCCGGACAATCTTCAGCCAAGTTTTGCAGAGTTAAATTGTGTTCGTTTTCGAGTTTATTCAGAACCCTTCTTCTGATTTCTGTGTCTTTAGCTGACACTAAATCTTGCGCAAATATTAAGCATTTAAAATTGTCAGGGTTTAGTTCTGCCAATTTGAACTTCTCACACTGATTATTCACAATACTAGCGAACGTATTGAAGTCATCCTCTTTATTTTTCAGTAAATTCATGCACTTCTTATGGAATAATAACATTTTCGGGTTGAACTCTTCCGAAAGTAATGTAACCTTTTTATTAAATGCTAAATCTCTCGTCTTTTTGTTAAAATATATTTCATGAACTTTGTATGTTCGACATTGCCTAATTTTTATAAAACTAGTCTAACTTTGTTCTGGCATGACCAATTGTAAATGTCTTCGTATCTGAGGAAATACGATGCTAAAGTTCCGTCTTCTTCTCGCCTGTATGCTTTTGTTGTTCTTGTTGTTGCCTTAAAATTTCCAATAACACATTTTAAAACTCTTTTGCTTTTTGCAAAAGATTATATATTTCTGTATATATATTTTTTCACAACTGTCACTCAATAGAAAAACATTTTTGCTTTTCCTGCAACGCAACATATTTATACCGAGAAATCCTCTTGAATTTACATGTTTTTTTTTCTTTTGACTATTGTGTTTCGCACAAATGTTGATATCACGTAATCCTTGAAAATCCTTGTAGCCAAAAAATGTTCTATATTTTTTGTACTTTTGATTTTCCTTTACCAATGTTCCCTGATGAATATTTACGTAAATACCTTTGTTCACAGAAGTTTTTTTTTTTGTTAACTTTTTCTGCGCGTTTTTGCTTGTGGAACGTTGTATCCGCGAACCTTTAGTTCATTTCCGGCCCAAAATCTTCGTCACCAAAAAATGTTGTGTTGGTGATCTTTTTTCTTAAGAAAAATTTCGCAAGCAAAAATTTTGTCACCAACAATCTTATCAAAAATCTTCGCCACCAGGATGTTGTATTGGTGAACGCCACAATCTTCGTTATCAAAATGAATCGCATGTGGCGTGAAGTAGATACACTAATAGTGAACTGTTAGTCATTATAATCACTCTCCTCTAATAGTGTCCACGTATTTAAAAGGATAGGAACATTCCATTGCTGTATATAGGTAGGTGTATTTGACTATCACAATGGATTTTCACCTAAGAAAAAAAAGATTCAGCTTCGATCACTGTCAAAAGGTAAAATATTTTAGTCCGGAAGAAGTAGGACTGCTTGTTATCAACGGGCTAGGTCAGTCCAGACACGCGAAGGGACGGTATACTGTTAAAAAACAATACCTGATTCCCCGGTTTCCAGTAGCCAGCGAACGGCAAATAATCAGTACAACACGACGACGACACGGATGTAGCTGGTATTTTATTATCACAATACCACTCTTAGTAGTAATTTCTCTCGGGAACGATGGCTGTTCAGTCGGTTATAGCAGCTCGCAGATTTCAGATTGACCGTATTCTGCAAAATCACAGTCCTAATTCTTCTGATTTCGTCTTCCACCGCGATTTTATCAAAAAGGCACAAAACCTGGTTGGTAAAGGTAGCTACGGGAATTCAATTTTTCTTTCTGCATAAGTCTTACCAGCTCAAAATGAAAATAATATCAGTTATGTATTTCGACTGTATCTTCGGCTCTTCACAACTAAGGGGGAGAAACTTGACCTCTCTTATTGCTTGCCTAACCGTACCCAAAGCTGCAGGTAGCCAAAGACAGAAAATCCTCACATTTTAATTTAACCTGAGGTCATGCAATCGTCAAAACAGGACGACAATATTATGTCTGCGGTTAACAGACACAGAATCCATCATTTCCTTTACTTTTCCCGACAAAAGTAAATGTATTTTTCTCATTCTATTCAATTTTAGAGAATTTTTCTCTTATCTTTTAAATAAATAAAAATGAATACATACAGTCATCTGGAAATAGATTTATATATATATATATATATATATATATATATATATATGTGTGTGTGTGTGTGTGTGTGTGTGTGTGTGTGTGTGTGTGTGTGACACCCGCCCGGCCGCTGGTCGTTGATGGCTTCGATTCAGTAGCTGCTTTTCGAGTTGACTTCCCCGCCCACGCTGTGAAATTCGATCTCAAGGAAGTGACGTGTTCAACTATAGATATTTGAACTAGTATATCTATGATACGAAAAAGCAGCAAAACTCGCGTTCTGAAAAACAACGTGAACCTCATTTCGCATTCACGATTAGTCATGTTATCATGTTCGCTGAAATACTCCATGGAATATTTCTTTTTCCATATCCACATAGATCTATTTTCAGTTACTTCTGTTAGGCGTTTTATACTTTTGGCCCTATTACGCCCTTTGATTCCAATTTGGACCTGAAATTGGTACAGAGTGCCTGCAACGAAACCCCTTACTCCAATTTCCACTGCTCTAATAATTACATTATACATCTCCTTTATTAGCTCTGATTTAAAATTTTCATATTTATTAGTTTTATATTCATGGCTTTTTTTCCATCCGGCTTTCATATAGTTGATTTTGTAAGCGTCGCTTAGATGTGGCATAAGGCCGAAAATATGGGGTACCCAGTGAGGATCGAACTCACTACTCAGTTGTAATAGGTTTTATCAAGACAAGCGTGATGACCCTTACACCACGCCGAGGTGTCTATCCGGCTTTCAAATAGTACTGTTAATTCTACCAGGATAATTTCATAGTTTATTCTTGATAGAAGAAAAATATCTGGTCGCAGACCCTTACTTGATATTATTTTGGGGTAATCATTATGTCAACCATGAAGGTCTGCATATATCTCCCAAATACCACCAGAACTAAGAAAATTTTGTCCGGGTATAGATAGATATTTACTTGTTTGCTTTGAGCCGACGTATATTTTTCACTCTGCAACAAATTTCTGGCTTGAATTAGATGATTCAGACTACATATATTTCTTTATAATTTTGACCAGCTCATTCAAAACACTGTTGTGTCTCCAGATATATCTTCCATTGACAAGAGCAGTTTTACAGGAACTAAGAACATGTTCGAATGTTTGTGGATTTTCCTTACACTGGAGACAAGATGGATCACTCTCTTTCTTCCATTAAACAAGATTGTTCTTAGATGATAGCAGGTCATGTGTGGAACGTATTAAAAACTCAACATGAGTGGAGTTATCTGCCAAATGTCTTTCCAAGTAATAGTAATTTCTACAGAAACTCCTCCCCGTTTGTTCATTGGCCTTGTTGGGATTGTTGTACTTCTTTTACGAGTCTTTTATTATCGTCTTCATTCCTTACAATTTGGATGGCCTTGTCTTAAAGATCTTTACCAGAAGTTTTCAACCATTTTCTTTAGTCCTAACCCTTGTTTCTCTACTTGGGTGTATCCAATGACTTAATTGAAAGCTACATTGTCTTTAGCACCTATCGTCTCTCTGATCTTCTACTTTCTCCTCGTTTTTAATGTAGGATTTTATTATTTTTATCCTTGGAGTCATCCAACATCATTTAAAGTCTGATTTTCCTGGATTTATACTTTTCCATAATTGATTTAAATGGTAACTTTAGCTTTGCTTGTCTGCAGTACAATACAATATCAGACAAACCTGGAGGTAACCCAACCATTTTCGGATATATTTGTTTATCTTTCTTTCCAATGTCTCAACTCTACTCCTTTCAAATTCATATACAAGTAGGGTCCATAGTAGCATTGGAATGAGTACATGCTCTAAGCACCATACCTTGGATTTTTCTTTTAGAGGACAAAGATCTATCTTATGGAGATCTTCTTGTAATGTTCTAGATATTTCTTTCACTTGATTTGTATCTTTTAAGGGCTGATCATACCACCGTCGTAAATTTTTCACTGAATTTTCTGATACGGTAGAAATCTTTTGACCACCTACTATAAAAATTTGTTTTGATTCAATTTTCCTTTTCAAGCTTAATATCTTACGAATTAAGCTCACTTTTGATAGTGAAGATTGTCGTGTTATCTACGAACAGCTTTACTGACAGCATTTGACAACCTTCACCAAGTTCAACCACATCAGCCTTAATGTTTGTCGCTTTAAGAATCAGCTGCATTGCTAGGACGAAAAGTATTGGTGACACACTACATCCTATCACAATTCCAACTTCAAGTCTATTCCACTTAGTCGTATAATCTTTTGTAATGAAACGCATGAGGAAACCATTAAAATAAGTTCCTAGTTTATTATATATTTCCTCTGGAATATGGCACATTTGTAATGATAATTGTATCATTTGGTGGGGTACTGATCCGTAGGAATTTGCCAGATTCAACCAAATGACATCCAAATCTTTTCTTTTAATTTTTGCTTTTTGAATGGCTTCCCAGATCATATTTGTATGCTCTAAGCAACCAGCTATTCCTGGAACACTACCGTTCTGCACTGAAGTATCGATATACTCGTTATTGAGAAGGTATTTGGTCAACCTCGATGTCAAAACTGTAAAAAAAAAATGTATTTCCTTCTACATTGAGAAGCGAAATTGGCCGAAATTGACTGATGTCCTCGGAATTCTTTTCTTTGCGTATGTAAACTTTATCAGCTATCATTCACTGTTTGCTGATATGGTAATTTTTCTGTGTTAACTTTAAGTTAGCATATAACATTTAAAAAGTGTAGGACATTTTTTGTATAGAAGGAAAGGTATTCCGTTAGGGCCAGGTGTAGATTTATTCCTACTTTTGTTGACTATGCATCTTATTTCTTCATGTGTGGTTGGTTTCATGTCAAACTTCACTTTAGAAACAGCTGGCCAAAATAAGTTGCTATTATGATCTAGAGGAATATGTCGTTTGAGATCAGAGTACATATCTCTTAAATGTTCCTCTAGCATATATTTCTCTATCTTAAGTACACCTGATCTTTGGTTGATCAAATATGTTCCTCGCATATTTATAAGATTCCTGGAAAAAACGCTCTTGGTCTTTCCTTCGTTTCACTCGTCTCTTTCTTAAATTTTCCGCTTTTAGCAGAGCGGAAAATCTTAGGAATCTTTTTTGCTGTATAAATATATGTGATATATTATTCTCCACGGCGTGGGACACACACACACACACACACACACACACACACACACACACATATATATATATATATATATATATATATTATAAATTATATTTTAGAACATGTACAAAAACACTTTGTAGGGGATAAAAAATTGTACATATAATTTACTGCTGTATATTATATATCGAGCACTGTTTTAAATTAATGTTTTGTAAGTTGTAAATTTTTCTTCTTTCCTTATTCACTCGGATATATATATACATATGTGTGTGTGTGTGTGTGTGTGTGTGTGTGTGTGTGTGTGTGTGTGTGTGTGTTAGAAATAAAGAGGTTCCTCTGAGAACAAAGCTTGTTTGTCATTCCTTTTCGTTAGCCATCCGTTCCATCCGTGTATTAAGGTGTCATTATATCACGGACATAATAATGTTCATAACGGTGGGGGATATAACTGGAAAAGAAATGGTAATCATGACCTCATCTTATTTACCCAACATGTCATATCACTATCACCCATTAACTGTTCAAAACATCACGATTTGAATACATCAGCAAATATGAAACGTTTCTTTCTCGCTCAACACAATGTCAATAACAGGATAAACACACACGTAAAGTTTTCCACGTGAAACGAGTCGCTATGAAATATATCAGAAATGGCGAAGCGATAGATCATACATGTCAAATTTTTGTCAGACTTTTCTAACATAAAAATTACACAAACTGTTATTCACGACCATATCAAAATATTCAGTCAGTCAGTTAAGTGCCATACGTAATACCCGCTTTTGGCGATCATGTCTCGAAAGAGACATGATTGACTGGGCAGAAGATTATCTCGCAGTAGATTGCCATTGCTTTCTGCGGTAGACTGGTTGCCAGCCAAGGCTATAGAACACAATCTGTCCTATTATTTAACCCATAACTGGAGGGAAGAGACGGATTAATACTTTTCCCAAAAGTACTTGTGCGTAAGTGAATGCAAGGAATTCAACTGGAATTTGAACTCGGCTCGCCGATTTGTCGTACCGATTTAATATCTACTGCACCACAACGCACATTACCTAGTGAATTTTCCGAACATATCAATTAACGAAATAAAGTTTCAACTCGTATTTTCGTCACGATAAATGTAGAAGCGGAACGGACAATTTATTGTCACCGAAAGGTTCAGAAAGATAAAGAAAACTTTGGCCTAACATCGTAAATAATTATCATTTTTTGATGTTTTAATTAGAGACTTCACGACGTTTGCAATAACTGCATCTAAGTTTATCTGGCTTGTGTATTTTACGTGTTAATATTTTCTCCGTCCACTTTGTTCATTTAGAAGTTGCACATAAAAGATCTTCGCCCACTTCTGACTTCTTTTTGCTTCTATTTAACTTTTTCTATAAATACAGTAAAGTTAAATACAACTGTTCTTAAATGACTAACGGACTTTACGTATTGTTTTTTGCTCATTTTCATAACATAACTTTTTGAAAAGTTTCTTATATTTTATGAAACCCGCAGGAATATATTTTTTCAACATGTACATTTTCGATTATTAAATCGGTCAAGTGTATAGAACACGCCTTTTTATATGCTGCTCTTCAGCGTGGTAGTGACAAATTTCAGCTATACACATTTTTGTAATTAGATATTAACAATATTTACGCTACCCTATGTACATTTTATGCCAAAAAAGTTGTTTCCATAGATTTCAATGATGCTAAATTGTGCATTTATGTAGATATTTTCATTATGGCTGCCGACTTCCTCTCTTCAATTTGAGCTTGATTTTTGGATACTTCAGATGAGATAATGTCTATTTCTTCTAATGTTAAGGTGTAACACGTGGTAGTATGATTCGTTTTTGAGTTGATTGAGATAACTACTTAACTTAATAACAAGAGTCACGGGTATATATTTGGTGATATTTAACTCAAATATTTTTCTCACGTGTATTCACCGAGCCTTTCCCAAGTATTTTATTGCTCACTTATACTATTTTTCAGAGATATTTCTCGCATTGCAAGATATTTAATTAAACTACCATATGTGTAGAGAATTCTACTATGACACCATTTCACAAAATTAAATTTGTATTGTCCCATTAGGGTGAATTGTATCATATTATTTCAAGCAAGCATTAAACGTCTCTACTACTGGCGTAGTAAATACACTAATGTTTCTTTAGATATACCATTTTTCTTTAAAGATAAATGTAAAATAATCCTTCAGACACTAAATCCTGTGATATTGATCATTTCCTGCTAACGACACATGCACATTACCAGCCATTTCTGGACAAACAAAAGAACTAATAGATATATATTTTTTTTTTATAAGCGTTTCACCCCGAGCAAGGCATGTCACTGCCACTACTGTGCAGGGGGCTACGTAGAGTGGAGAAAGGATGATTAAATATAGGAAATGACAGAGGGTGGGTGATAGGCGGGTAAGGATACCGAGAATGAGGGTTGGGTAGATGAGAGTGTTGTGAGAATAGTTGGGAGTTAGTGTGATAGGAGGTGTCTATTGACCCTACATTTAAACACCTGGAGATTGTAACTGTCGGGAAAGCAGACTTGTGGAAGGGAGTTCCACAGGCGGGAAGCGCGAGAAAAGAAGCTGTTGGAGTAGAATTTACGGTTACATCTTATTTGTTTAACTGTAAAAGGGTGGGACCTAGTTGCTAATCTAGTATCTCGTGTAAATTCCTGCTTAGGCGGCACCAGTGATCTAAGCTCATCGGAGCAGAAGCCATGAAAGTACTTGTAGAAGAGGCACAGGGAAGCCACATCACGCCGGTGTGAGAGCGGCTGCAGCCGGTCTGCCAAATCAGTATCAACCACGTTACAGATCCTCCTTTGTATTTTGTCAAGAAGCCCAAGGAGAGCAGCAGGGGCACCCAACCAGATATGGCAGCAATATTCAATACACGGGCGGATGGTAGATTTGTATATGTGCAGAATAGATTCAGGTGGGAAAAATTTCCGGGCCCTGCACAGGGAGCCCACTTTCATAGCAGCAGATTTGGCAATGGATTCAATATAGTCATTCCATTTGAGGTCCGCCGAGAGTGTAAGGCCAAGGAGGCGTAGTATTTTACTCTCTGGGAGGCTAGCCTGTCCCATGCTAATGGGAGGTAGATGCGATTGTCTATGGTGATTAGTTGATAACAGCTTTGTTTTAGAGGCATTGAAATTGACCAACCCTTCCCCACTGCAAGCCAGAGGTGTTTCTTTGCTGGTCAAGCGTACCCTGGACGCGAAGGTTGACCTTGTCCATGTCGGTGCCGAGGGCCGGCTGATCGTGGCCGATATTGCAGTGAAAAGCAAATTGTTCCGGCTGATTGTGGTTTATGCGCCCAATAAGCAAGGTGAGCGTGTCTCTTTCTTTCGGCTGTTGGAGCCCTTTATGGTGCATTCAACACGGCTAATCTTAGTTGGGGACTGGAATGCCATCCTAACCCCCAAATGGGATAGAGGGAGGGGCGCTAGCGGGAGGAATGATGATCGTAGCCTGGTTGATCTGATCGACGAATTTGGTCTCGTCGATAGATACCGGGTCGATCATCCGGATGGGAGTATGTGGACGTGGGCGCTTAATTGGCCTTCTACCCGGGTATCTGCGTACCTGGATAGGATGTTAGTGAGAGTGGCCGACATAGACTTCTTAGAATGTCCAACGTTCCACTGGCTAGGCTACACGGACCACAAACTCGTTTGTGCCCGTGTGGTGTTAGACTTTAGGCCTAGGTTGGCTGGTTATTGGAAGTTCAATCAGTCCTTACTGGACAGGCGGGACTTTCGTGACCAGCTGACAAAACTAGTTCAGCGGGCGTTAATTGGGCGAGTCATTGGGAATAAGTGGTGGGTTAACCTTAAGGACTCCATTAGGTCTTTCGCCACCAAATATAGCCAGCGGCTCAAACTAGATAAGGCTGCGGAGGCAAAGACACTTAGTGCTAATTTCGCCCGGGCGGAGGCTGGTGGGGATCCCCTAGAGATAGCCTTAGCCAGGGAGGCCCTGAGGCGCACGACTAGCGAGCGCTATATGGGCCAGGTAATTAGAGCTAAGTTAAGCAAGATGTCTTCCGAAGCTGTGAACATGGGCGCAGAACTGCGCAAGGAAGAAATTCGTCGGGCCGGCGATCGGTACATTCGAGAAGTGCGCGACCCGGAGGGGCATCTCCTTCGGTCCACCGACGACATGTGCGAGGCGTTCCGGCAGCATTTCGAACACCGGTTTACCAAGGAGCCTGGTCTCCGTGACGAGGAGTTTCGCAGCTATTTGGCTGACTTTCCCCGGCTTTTGCCGGCTGAAGCGGCTAGCTGCGAAGGGGAGATTACGGAGGACGAAGTCTACGCGGCTTTGAAGAAGACCGGCAGTGGCAAGTCGCCAGGTTTGGATGGTTTGCCCTATGAATTGTACTTGAGGATGTCGCACCTTTTTGTCCCGCTCTTGACTGTCGTGTTCAACCACTGGTTTCGGCAGGGGTCCATCCCCGGTCGGATCACCAGGGGCGTGATCACGCTGTTGGGAAAAGGCAAGAAGGTTGGGCGGGGATTAGATGATTACAGGCCCATAACTCTGCTAAACACAGAGTTAAAGATTTTGGCCAAGATCCTGACGAATCGCTTGCAGCTAGTTGCCGAGTCTCTGTTGGAACCGGATCAGACTTGTTCTGTGAAGGGACGAACAATTCAGAGCAACCTGCACTTGATTCGCACGATCGTAGAGGGTGTAGAAGACGACGAAGAGGCCGCGCTGATCAATTTGGATCAGTCCAAGGCATTTGATAGGATTGACCATGGCTACCTGGCTGCTGTCCTGCAGGCCGCCGGATTCAAACCCGACTTCAGCCGCTGGATTAGCCTTCTGTATCGCTCCCCCAAGGCTGTGGTACAGGTGAACGGGAAGCTGTCGAGCGCTTTCGCGCTGTCTAGGTCGGTCCGACAGGGTTGTCCACTGTCGCCTCTCCTTTACGTCCTGGCGTTGGAGCCTCTCCTTCGCCGGCTAAGGGACGAGACGTGCAGTCCGGTCCTGCGTGGAATTGCTGTCCCTGGTGGAGCTCGAGCCAGGGTTTCCGCGTACGCCGATGACGTAACGACCTTTGTGTCCTCCCGCAGGGACATAAGGGCGGTACAGAAGGCGCTTGAACGGTACGAACAGGTAACAGGGGCCAGAATTAACCGCGACAAGTCGTCCGGCTTGCGGTTAGGTGCCTGGAAGGGTGTTTCCCTCCCGGGGCCCTTCGACTGGACGGACGGGCCGGTCAAGCTCCTCGGAGTTTGGTTCGGTCCGGACTTACAGTTGGAGAAAAACTGGTCAGAAGTACAGGCAAAGGTCGGCGCGTCGGTCGAGATTTGGCGTCGACGGAGTCTCTCCGTGAAGGGTCTGGCGGAGGTGTGTAATACATACCTCTTTCCCAGAATGCTTTACCGGCTGTCTGTACTTCCCCTTTGTGACGATCATGAGAAGGCGCTCGAGCGTTTGCTATTCTCCTGTCTTTGGAGAGGACGCAAACACATGGTCGACAAAGGAGTCTGTTGCCTCCGTCCGTGTCAAGGGGGTCTGGGGATGCCACACTTGAGGAGCCACGTGCTCGCTTCGAGGTTGGCATTCCTCAGGCGCGCGTTGGAGGAAGATCGGTTGCTTGCGGGGGTAGTGAGGGACATGTTCCCTAGCCTCACTATCACTCCCCCGCTCCTAAGGACTAGCAATAGGCCTTGGGGGCGGCCGAAATTCCTGCTCGAATGTCTGACGGCCCTTCGGGCCATTCCATGGTCCAGTGACCTTTCACGGCCTAGGAGAATCTTCTATCGGGGATTAGTGGAGGGCGCCGTGAAGGATGAACTGTGGAGTAAGCTCGGCATGTCGAGAGAGGAGTATCGCTCTCATTGGTCTTGGGCGCCAGGTGCGGATTGGCTCAACAACTCTGAGTTTTCTCTGACCTGGCGATTGGCTCGGAATGGTTTGTCTCTCAACGACAAGCGTTTCGCAATGGGCCTGGCGGATTTGCCAGATTGTGAACGTTGCGTCCTTGGAATTAAGGAGACGTCTGCGCACGCCTTCTTCCATTGTTCGCGCGTTCGCCCGTTGTGGGCGCGTGTTGGCGAGTTGACTGCTCGTATCGCGCCGCGGGAGCTTGTGCTCATTGATCGCGCATACGCTGTGGACAATGTGTCGCCCCCGTACTCTGGAGTGAAGCGGATGGTGTTTCTGTCGCTACTGGCCACGGCTAGAATGGTGATTTGGATGACGCGTCTGGAGGAAGTCTTGCGGGGCGGTCGTCTTTCGGATCAGGATCTAATCCGATATTTTGAGCACCAGCTCAAAATTAAGATTAGAACTGAACGAAAACGGCTGCACCCGACAGAGTTCAGCGAAAGGTGGGTATATGCGGCGAGCCTGGTTCGCGTGACCGGGGCTAGCCTTGATTTTCTCTTTTAGATCTGCTAGTTGCATCGGGGTGGATTCCTTTGGAACCCCTCCCGTGGTTAAGGTAGAAGTTCTTTTTGTGCCTAGTTAATGTGAGTGGATGTGTTTGTCCTGGCCTGTTCCCGGCTCCATTGCTTTTGTTATGATCCAGTTCGAGATTCCCATTGTCCAAGTATTATTTTGTCCCGTTTTCACTCTCGGCTGGGTCAGCCTTATACATTCTCCAGTCCAATTTATTTTTGCCCCCTGCTTATCCATTCCCCTTAGAAAGAGAGCTGCTTGATTTTGTCTTTTAAGGCAGAATACAGTGGCCTCTTTAATTATGTGGGTGTGTTTGGGTCTTACTAACCCATGTATATATATTCATTTGAAATTGTTTTTTGTTTTGGGGTTTTTTGTTTCTTCATTCCCCCTCCCCATCATGTCATTTCATGAATAAAGTTTTAAATTTATTTTTGTACACTATTGTAAATATTGTAAATACACAAATTTTTATGTACATTTGGGGTGTTTTTAGGTCCCTGGTATGATTTTGCGGTATTTTGGTGCTTGATAGGTATGAGTGTTGATGGACAAATTTTTATGGTGACTGAGAAAATTGTAACGTATGTATGGGTCGTGAATCTGATTAGCTAGGTATAAGATAGTTACGGAAGACCAACCCAAGTTTTTGTTCCCCCTCCCATTTGTTGGCCTTGTGCCAGAATTCATGTATTTATGCTGAATAAATAATGACCAACCCTTCCCCACTGGACTTTTTTGTGTTTGTGTGGTCGGTTTGGTTTGGATCAAAGTGTAGTATCTGTTCCATAGTGATACTTACTATTACTTTGGTCAAGTGTGGCATTGTGGTCTCCACCCAAGTTTATAGCTTGGGCCGCGTAAAGTAGCGACCTGCGAAGGACGCGAAACACCGGAGGCAGGTGTCTCGCGCTTAGCCTCTTAGGAGGCAATGGCCTCCGATAGGCCAGATGTGATCGTTCCTCCCACCACGGCCTCGGTGGGAGGAAAGGAGGGGATTGGCGGTTGCCTGCCTCACCCCTCTCCTTGGAAAAAGGACCAGGAGTAGCAACCCTACCAGCAGCTCCTGCATCTCCGGTGCCCTCTACGTCTAAGGAGGACGGGCAGCGGTGTTCAGCAGACACGGTTTCCCCCGACAAGGCTTGGACCGGGGGGACCATCCAGAAAGTGCGGAAGGATTCAACGTATTATGAGTCTCTAAAGGAGAAATACGCTAAATACGTGACAGGAGCGGAGATTATCTCGGTGCCCGAGACGCTCAGTAACATTGAGCCCAGGATCCTTTCCCTGCTGACCAGGGATCCGAAAAGTCGCAAACTTATCGGGGTCAGCAGGGACGTGGTGGAGGAGGCCATCAAGGCCTTGAAGATCAATGGAAAGATGGTGGCTAGGCGCAGCCACGCCGTGTGGGATGTTCTACTTGGCTCTGCGGAGGAAGCAAGAAAACTGGCCGGCTCCTTTATGGAAACAAAGACGTTGCGCCTGGATACAGAATACATGGGCATGCGCAGATCAAAGATCACTCTCCACGGCGTGCCCATGGACATCTCGTTAGACCATGTCGGGGTGTTTTTCACACAATTCGGCATGGTCGAAGAGGTGAAGGCGCTCACCTCGAAGCAGGGCTTTCTCACCGGTGACGTCACCCTGCAGGTGACGGTCGAGCAAAAAAAGATCGGGAATATCCCCAACATTATCACCTGCAGGGGAAGATCAATTTACGTGATCGTTGAGGGGAGGAAGCCCTTCTGCTGGGTCTGCGGCGATTCCAATCACGTCGCCAAGGCGTGCCCGAAAAAGGATCCGGCCCCTGGGACCCAGCCAGCAAAGCAGCAGCAGGAGAAACCGGCAGCGAAACAACCAGAAGCTCCAACGGAGGCGAAATCGTCTGTTCCGGATAAGGTGAATGAGTGGCAGACGGTCGGCAAGAAAAAAGAAGGCGAAGGCACTAGCGGAGAAATCGCCTTCTCCGGCCAAAACGCCTTCTCAGACCAAAATGCCTTCTCCGACCAAAACGCCCTCGCCACCTCAGGAGCCTTCGGAGTCAAAGGTGCCCTCATCACCCAAAGCAGCTACCAAGCAGGGGAAGGCAAAAAACCTCCCCAAAATGAGGGCCCGAAGGAACAACCAAGGGAAGAGCCCATGGAGACTCAAAGATCGGCGTCGTTGAAACGCAGCCGGGAGGACGAAGAAGAGCAGCAAGAGAACTTCAAGAATCGGCGGAAGAGCAGAGAAAGGAGTTCGACAACACACAGGTGCTCCTCGCTTCCTGCCTCACCGGAGAGGCAAACGTATGCGCAAAAGGCAAGAAGCCTCCCCTCGTCCCCGCGGAAAGCTTCCCAGTCCCCTACCTTTAAATTAACCCCCCCTGAGACCAGTTGCTTTATCCCCCACTCTCTCCCCTTCTCCTATGTCCACTCCCACTCGGGCAAAAAAGATAAAAGCCCTGCCCAAAGGGGAAGCGCTATTGAAAGTAGAGGAGGACATCTCTGCAGGGTGGTCGTCACAAAGACGAAAACTACTCAAACCACTGCTGAAGATGACCACAGTTGACGGTCTATCTACGGAGGACCCCAAAAACTTTCCCCAGGCCCCAGGAGTAATTACCCTCGTACGGAATACCGGGGGTAACCTGCGGGTCTGGGACCACATCGCGGAAGCGAAAAAACTTTATCCTAAACTAAGGATGTACATTGAAAGCTCAGCAGAACTTAGAAAAATGTCTAAAAATTGTTCGGGGAGGTTCCCTGTTTTACTCCACCCCAGTTTATATAGGGTGGTAAAACTAATGTACCCCACGGACGTTGGCGGTATTGTCTCAGACGGACGGATTACGTCCGACATAGGAACTGGTTCCCTGGGACAGTCCGTCGGGGTCCTGTCTGCCCGAGATTTTCGCCCCGTATGCATCTAGAGAGCCTTTGTTGCCTGTTTTTCATTTTCTCTTTTTCAGGTTTAAAAGATGTCTATTAAGATAGCCAGCTTGAATGCGAAGGGCCTGAGGGATCGGGGTAAGGCGGCTCGCCTGCTTCGTGACCTCTTGTCCTTCGGCGTGGATGTGGCCGCGATCCAAGAGACTCACTTTGTTTGCGAAGTCGACTCTTGTGTGCTGTCTAACGACTTTGTCGTCTATTCAGCATATGGGAGCCGGCAAGCCAGAGGTGTTTCTTTGCTGGTCAAGCGTACCCTGGACGCGAAGGTTGACCTTGTCCATGTCGGTGCCGAGGGCCGGCTGATCGTGGCCGATATTGCAGTGAAAAGCAAGTCGTTCCGGTTGATTGCGGTTTATGCGCCCAATAAGCAAGGTGAGCGTGTCTCTTTCTTTCGGCTGTTGGAGCCCTTTATGGTGCATTCAACACGGCTAATCTTAGTTGGGGACTGGAATGCCATCCTAACCCCCAAATGGGATAGAGGGAGGGGCGCTAGCGGGAGGAATGATGATCGTAGCCTGGTTGATCTGATCGACGAATTTGGTCTCGTCGATAGATACCGGGTCGATCATCCGGATGGGAGTATGTGGACGTGGGCGCTTAATTGGCCTTCTACCCGGGTATCTGCGTACCTGGATAGGATGTTAGTGAGAGTGGCCGACATAGACTTCTTAGAATGTCCAACGTTCCACTGGCTAGGCTACACGGACCACAAACTCGTTTGTGCCCGTGTGGTGTTAGACTTTAGGCCTAGGTTGGCTGGTTATTGGAAGTTCAATCAGTCCTTACTGGACAGGCGGGACTTTCGTGACCAGCTGACAAAACTAGTTCAGCGGGCGTTAATTGGGCGAGTCATTGGGAATAAGTGGTGGGTTAACCTTAAGGACTCCATTAGGTCTTTCGCCACCAAATATAGCCAGCGGCTCAAACTAGATAAGGCTGCGGAGGCAAAGACACTTAGTGCTAATTTCGCCCGGGCGGAGGCTGGTGGGGATCCCCTAGAGATAGCCTTAGCCAGGGAGGCCCTGAGGCGCACGACTAGCGAGCGCTATATGGGCCAGGTAATTAGAGCTAAGTTAAGCAAGATGTCTTCCGAAGCTGTGAACATGGGCGCAGAACTGCGCAAGGAAGAAATTCGTCGGGCCGGCGATCGGTACATTCGAGAAGTGCGCGACCCGGAGGGGCATCTCCTTCGGTCCACCGACGACATGTGCGAGGCGTTCCGGCAGCATTTCGAACACCGGTTTACCAAGGAGCCTGGTCTCCGTGACGAGGAGTTTCGCAGCTATTTGGCTGACTTTCCCCGGCTTTTGCCGGCTGAAGCGGCTAGCTGCGAAGGGGAGATTACGGAGGACGAAGTCTACGCGGCTTTGAAGAAGACCGGCAGTGGCAAGTCGCCAGGTTTGGATGGTTTGCCCTATGAATTGTACTTGAGGATGTCGCACCTTTTTGTCCCGCTCTTGACTGTCGTGTTCAACCACTGGTTTCGGCAGGGGTCCATCCCCGGTCGGATCACCAGGGGCGTGATCACGCTGTTGGGAAAAGGCAAGAAGGTTGGGCGGGGATTAGATGATTACAGGCCCATAACTCTGCTAAACACAGAGTTAAAGATTTTGGCCAAGATCCTGACGAATCGCTTGCAGCTAGTTGCCGAGTCTCTGTTGGAACCGGATCAGACTTGTTCTGTGAAGGGACGAACAATTCAGAGCAACCTGCACTTGATTCGCACGATCGTAGAGGGTGTAGAAGACGACGAAGAGGCCGCGCTGATCAATTTGGATCAGTCCAAGGCATTTGATAGGATTGACCATGGCTACCTGGCTGCTGTCCTGCAGGCCGCCGGATTCAAACCCGACTTCGGCCGCTGGATTAGCCTTCTGTATCGCTCCCCCAAGGCTGTGGTACAGGTGAACGGGAAGCTGTCGAGCGCTTTCGCGCTGTCTAGGTCGGTCCGACAGGGTTGTCCACTGTCGCCTCTCCTTTACGTCCTGGCGTTGGAGCCTCTCCTTCGCCGGCTAAGGGACGAGACGTGCAGTCCGGTCCTGCGTGGAATTGCTGTCCCTGGTGGAGCTCGAGCCAGGGTTTCCGCGTACGCCGATGACGTAACGACCTTTGTGTCCTCCCGCAGGGACATAAGGGCGGTACAGAAGGCGCTTGAACGGTACGAACAGGTAACAGGGGCCAGAATTAACCGCGACAAGTCGTCCGGCTTGCGGTTAGGTGCCTGGAAGGGTGTTTCCCTCCCGGGGCCCTTCGACTGGACGGACGGGCCGGTCAAGCTCCTCGGAGTTTGGTTCGGTCCGGACTTACAGTTGGAGAAAAACTGGTCAGAAGTACAGGCAAAGGTCGGCGCGTCGGTCGAGATTTGGCGTCGACGGAGTCTCTCCGTGAAGGGTCTGGCGGAGGTGTGTAATACATACCTCTTTCCCAGAATGCTTTACCGGCTGTCTGTACTTCCCCTTTGTGACGATCATGAGAAGGCGCTCGAGCGTTTGCTATTCTCCTGTCTTTGGAGAGGACGCAAACACATGGTCGACAAAGGAGTCTGTTGCCTCCGTCCGTGTCAAGGGGGTCTGGGGATGCCACACTTGAGGAGCCACGTGCTCGCTTCGAGGTTGGCATTCCTCAGGCGCGCGTTGGAGGAAGATCGGTTGCTTGCGGGGGTAGTGAGGGACATGTTCCCTAGCCTCACTATCACTCCCCCGCTCCTAAGGACTAGCAATAGGCCTTGGGGGCGGCCGAAATTCCTGCTCGAATGTCTGACGGCCCTTCGGGCCATTCCATGGTCCAGTGACCTTTCACGGCCTAGGAGAATCTTCTATCGGGGATTAGTGGAGGGCGCCGTGAAGGATGAACTGTGGAGTAAGCTCGGCATGTCGAGAGAGGAGTATCGCTCTCATTGGTCTTGGGCGCCAGGTGCGGATTGGCTCAACAACTCTGAGTTTTCTCTGACCTGGCGATTGGCTCGGAATGGTTTGTCTCTCAACGACAAGCGTTTCGCAATGGGCCTGGCGGATTTGCCAGATTGTGAACGTTGCGTCCTTGGAATTAAGGAGACGTCTGCGCACGCCTTCTTCCATTGTTCGCGCGTTCGCCCGTTGTGGGCGCGTGTTGGCGAGTTGACTGCTCGTATCGCGCCGCGGGAGCTTGTGCTCATTGATCGCGCATACGCTGTGGACAATGTGTCGCCCCCGTACTCTGGAGTGAAGCGGATGGTGTTTCTGTCGCTACTGGCCACGGCTAGAATGGTGATTTGGATGACGCGTCTGGAGGAAGTCTTGCGGGGCGGTCGTCTTTCGGATCAGGATCTAATCCGATATTTTGAGCACCAGCTCAAAATTAAGATTAGAACTGAACGAAAACGGCTGCACCCGACAGAGTTCAGCGAAAGGTGGGTATATGCGGCGAGCCTGGTTCGCGTGACCGGGGCTAACCTTGATTTTCTCTTTTAGATCTGCTAGTTGCATCGGGGTGGATTCCTTTGGAACCCCTCCCGTGGTTAAGGTAGAAGTTCTTTTTGTGCCTAGTTAATGTGAGTGGATGTGTTTGTCCTGGCCTGTTCCCGGCTCCATTGCTTTTGTTATGATCCAGTTCGAGATTCCCATTGTCCAAGTATTATTTTGTCCCGTTTTCACTCTCGGCTGGGTCAGCCTTATACATTCTCCAGTCCAATTTATTTTTGCCCCCTGCTTATCCATTCCCCTTAGAAAGAGAGCTGCTTGATTTTGTCTTTTAAGGCAGAATACAGTGGCCTCTTTAATTATGTGGGTGTGTTTGGGTCTTACTAACCCATGTATATATATTCATTTGAAATTGTTTTTTGTTTTGGGGTTTTTTGTTTCTTCATTCCCCCTCCCCATCATGTCATTTCATGAATAAAGTTTTAAATTTATTTTTGTACACTATTGTAAATATTGTAAATACACAAATTTTTATGTACATTTGGGGTGTTTTTAGGTCCCTGGTATGATTTTGCGGTATTTTGGTGCTTGATAGGTATGAGTGTTGATGGACAAATTTTTATGGTGACTGTGAAAATTGTAACGTATGTATGGGTCGTGAATCTGATTAGCTAGGTATAAGATAGTTACGGAAGACCAACCCAAGTTTTTGTTCCCCCTCCCATTTGTTGGCCTTGTGCCAGAATTCATGTATTTATGCTGAATAAATAATGACCAACCCTTCCCCACCGGACTTTTTTGTGTTTGTGTGGTCGGTTTGGTTTGGATCAAAGTGTAGTATCTGTTCCATAGTGATACTTACTATTACTTTGGTCAAGTGTGGCATTGTGGTCTCCACCCAAGTTTATTGCTTGGGCTGCGTAAAGTAGCGACCTGCGAAGGACGCGAAACACCGGAGGCAGGTGTCTCGCGCTTAGCCTCTTAGGAGGCAATGGCCTCCGATAGGCCAGATGTGATCGTTCCTCCCACCACGGCCTCGGTGGGAGGAAAGGAGGGGGATTGGCGGTTGCCTGCCTCACCCCTCTCCTTGGAAAAAGGACCAGGAGTAGCAACCCTACCAGCAGCTCCTGCATCTCCGGTGCCCTCTACGTCTAAGGAGGACGGGCAGCGGTGTTCAGCAGACACGGTTTCCCCCGACAAGGCTTGGACCGGGGGGACCATCCAGAAAGTGCGGAAGGATTCAACGTATTATGAGTCTCTAAAGGAGAAATACGCTAAATACGTGACAGGAGCGGAGATTATCTCGGTGCCCGAGACGCTCAGTAACATTGAGCCCAGGATCCTTTCCCTGCTGACCAGGGATCCGAAAAGTCGCAAACTTATCGGGGTCAGCAGGGACGTGGTGGAGGAGGCCATCAAGGCCTTGAAGATCAATGGAAAGATGGTGGCTAGGCGCAGCCACGCCGTGTGGGATGTTCTACTTGGCTCTGCGGAGGAAGCAAGAAAACTGGCCGGCTCCTTTATGGAAACAAAGACGTTGCGCCTGGATACAGAATACATGGGCATGCGCAGATCAAAGATCACTCTCCACGGCGTGCCCATGGACATCTCGTTAGACCATGTCGGGGTGTTTTTCACACAATTCGGCATGGTCGAAGAGGTGAAGGCGCTCACCTCGAAGCAGGGCTTTCTCACCGGTGACGTCACCCTGCAGGTGACGGTCGAGCAAAAAAAGATCGGGAATATCCCCAACATTATCACCTGCAGGGGAAGATCAATTTACGTGATCGTTGAGGGGAGGAAGCCCTTCTGCTGGGTCTGCGGCGATTCCAATCACGTCGCCAAGGCGTGCCCGAAAAAGGATCCGGCCCCTGGGACCCAGCCAGCAAAGCAGCAGCAGGAGAAACCGGCAGCGAAACAACCAGAAGCTCCAACGGAGGCGAAATCGTCTGTTCCGGATAAGGTGAATGAGTGGCAGACGGTCGGCAAGAAAAAGAAGGCGAAGGCACTAGCGGAGAAATCGCCTTCTCCGGCCAAAACGCCTTCTCAGACCAAAACGCCTTCTCCGACCAAAACGCCCTCGCCACCTCAGGAGCCTTCGGAGTCAAAGGTGCCCTCATCACCCAAAGCAGCTACCAAGCAGGGGAAGGCAAAAAAACCTCCCCAAAATGAGGGCCCGAAGGAACAACCAAGGGAAGAGCCCATGGAGACTCAAAGATCGGCGTCGTTGAAACGCAGCCGGGAGGACGAAGAAGAGCAGCAAGAGAACTTCAAGAATCGGCGGAAGAGCAGAGAAAGGAGTTCGACAACACACAGGTGCTCCTCGCTTCCTGCCTCACCGGAGAGGCAAACGTATGCGCAAAAGGCAAGAAGCCTCCCCTCGTCCCCGCGGAAAGCTTCCCAGTCCCCTACCTTTAAATTAACCCCCCTGAGACCAGTTGCTTTATCCCCCACTCTCTCCCCTTCTCCTATGTCCACTCCCACTCGGGCAAAAAAGATAAAAGCCCTGCCCAAAGGGGAAGCGCTATTGAAAGTAGAGGAGGACATCTCTGCAGGGTGGTCGTCACAAAGACGAAAACTACTCAAACCACTGCTGAAGATGACCACAGTTGACGGTCTATCTACGGAGGACCCCAAAAACTTTCCCCAGGCCCCAGGAGTAATTACCCTCGTACGGAATACCGGGGGTAACCTGCGGGTCTGGGACCACATCGCGGAAGCGAAAAAACTTTATCCTAAACTAAGGATGTACATTGAAAGCTCAGCAGAACTTAGAAAAATGTCTAAAAATTGTTCGGGGAGGTTCCCTGTTTTACTCCACCCCAGTTTATATAGGGTGGTAAAACTAATGTACCCCACGGACGTTGGCGGTATTGTCTCAGACGGACGGATTACGTCCGACATAGGAACTGGTTCCCTGGGACAGTCCGTCGGGGTCCTGTCTGCCCGAGATTTTCGCCCCGTATGCATCTAGAGAGCCTTTGTTGCCTGTTTTTCTTTTTCTCTTTTTCAGGTTTAAAAGATGTCTATTAAGATAGCCAGCTTGAATGCGAAGGGCCTGAGGGATCGGGGTAAGGCGGCTCGCCTGCTTCGTGACCTCTTGTCCTTCGGCGTGGATGTGGCCGCGATCCAAGAGACTCACTTTGTTTGCGAAGTCGACTCTTGTGTGCTGTCTAACGACTTTGTCGTCTATTCAGCATATGGGAGCCGGCAAGCCAGAGGTGTTTCTTTGCTGGTCAAGCGTACCCTGGACGCGAAGGTTGACCTTGTCCATGTCGGTGCCGAGGGCCGGCTGATCGTGGCCGATATTGCAGTGAAAAGCAAGTCGTTCCGGTTGATTGCGGTTTATGCGCCCAATAAGCAAGGTGAGCGTGTCTCTTTCTTTCGGCTGTTGGAGCCCTTTATGGTGCATTCAACACGGCTAATCTTAGTTGGGGACTGGAATGCCATCCTAACCCCCAAATGGGATAGAGGGAGGGGCGCTAGCGGGAGGAATGATGATCGCAGCCTGGTTGATCTGATCGACGAATTTGGTCTCGTCGATAGATACCGGGTCGATCATCCGGATGGGAGTATGTGGACGTGGGCGCTTAATTGGCCTTCTGCCCGGGTATCTGCGTACCTGGATAGGATGTTAGTGAGAGTGGCCGACATAGACTTCTTAGAATGTCCAACGTTCCACTGGCTAGGCTACACGGACCACAAACTCGTTTGTGCCCGTGTGGTGTTAGACTTTAGGCCTAGGTTGGCTGGTTATTGGAAGTTCAATCAGTCCTTACTGGACAGGCGGGACTTTCGTGACCAGCTGACAAAACTAGTTCAGCGGGCGTTAATTGGGCGAGTCATTGGGAATAAGTGGTGGGTTAACCTTAAGGACTCCATTAGGTCTTTCGCCACCAAATATAGCCAGCGGCTCAAACTAGATAAGGCTGCGGAGGCAAAGACACTTAGTGCTAATTTCGCCCGGGCGGAGGCTGGTGGGGATCCCCTAGAGATAGCCTTAGCCAGGGAGGCCCTGAGGCGCACGACTAGCGAGCGCTATATGGGCCAGGTAATTAGAGCTAAGTTAAGCAAGATGTCTTCCGAAGCTGTGAACATGGGCGCAGAACTGCGCAAGGAAGAAATTCGTCGGGCCGGCGATCGGTACATTCGAGAAGTGCGCGACCCGGAGGGGCATCTCCTTCGGTCCACCGACGACATGTGCGAGGCGTTCCGGCAGCATTTCGAACACCGGTTTACCAAGGAGCCTGGTCTCCGTGACGAGGAGTTTCGCAGCTATTTGGCTGACTTTCCCCGGCTTTTGCCGGCTGAAGCGGCTAGCTGCGAAGGGGAGATTACGGAGGACGAAGTCTACGCGGCTTTGAAGAAGACCGGCAGTGGCAAGTCGCCAGGTTTGGATGGTTTGCCCTATGAATTGTACTTGAGGATGTCGCACCTTTTTGTCCCGCTCTTGACTGTCGTGTTCAACCACTGGTTTCGGCAGGGGTCCATCCCCGGTCGGATCACCAGGGGCGTGATCACGCTGTTGGGAAAAGGCAAGAAGGTTGGGCGGGGATTAGATGATTACAGGCCCATAACTCTGCTAAACACAGAGTTAAAGATTTTGGCCAAGATCCTGACGAATCGCTTGCAGCTAGTTGCCGAGTCTCTGTTGGAACCGGATCAGACTTGTTCTGTGAAGGGACGAACAATTCAGAGCAACCTGCACTTGATCCGCACGATCGTAGAGGGTGTAGAAGACGACGAAGAGGCCGCGCTGATCAATTTGGATCAGTCCAAGGCATTTGATAGGATTGACCATGGCTACCTGGCTGCTGTCCTGCAGGCCGCCGGATTCAAACCCGACTTCAGCCGCTGGATTAGCCTTCTGTATCGCTCCCCCAAGGCTGTGGTACAGGTGAACGGGAAGCTGTCGAGCGCTTTCGCGCTGTCTAGGTCGGTCCGACAGGGTTGTCCACTGTCGCCTCTCCTTTACGTCCTGGCGTTGGAGCCTCTCCTTCGCCGGCTAAGGGACGAGACGTGCAGTCCGGTCCTGCGTGGAATTGCTGTCCCTGGACGAGCTCGAGCCAGGGTTTCCGCGTACGCCGATGACGTAACGACCTTTGTGTCCTCCCGCAGGGACATAAGGGCGGTACAGAAGGCGCTTGAACGGTACGAACAGGTAACAGGGGCCAGAATTAACCGCGACAAGTCGTCCGGCTTGCGGTTAGGTGCCTGGAAGGGTGTTTCCCTCCCGGGGCCCTTCGACTGGACGGACGGGCCGGTCAAGCTCCTCGGAGTTTGGTTCGGTCCGGACTTACAGTTGGAGAAAAACTGGTCAGAAGTACAGGCAAAGGTCGGCGCGTCGGTCGAGATTTGGCGTCGACGGAGTCTCTCCGTGAAGGGTCTGGCGGAGGTGTGTAATACATACCTCTTTCCCAGAATGCTTTACCGGCTGTCTGTACTTCCCCTTTGTGACGATCATGAGAAGGCGCTCGAGCGTTTGCTATTCTCCTGTCTTTGGAGAGGACGCAAACACATGGTCGACAAAGGAGTCTGTTGCCTCCGTCCGTGTCAAGGGGGTCTGGGGATGCCACACTTGAGGAGCCACGTGCTCGCTTCGAGGTTGGCATTCCTCAGGCGCGCGTTGGAGGAAGATCGGTTGCTTGCGGGGGTAGTGAGGGACATGTTCCCTAGCCTCACTATCACTCCCCCGCTCCTAAGGACTAGCAATAGGCCTTGGGGGCGGCCGAAATTCCTGCTCGAATGTCTGACGGCCCTTCGGGCCATTCCATGGTCCAGTGACCTTTCACGGCCTAGGAGAATCTTCTATCGGGGATTAGTGGAGGGCGCCGTGAAGGATGAACTGTGGAGTAAGCTCGGCATGTCGAGAGAGGAGTATCGCTCTCATTGGTCTTGGGCGCCAGGTGCGGATTGGCTCAACAACTCTGAGTTTTCTCTGACCTGGCGATTGGCTCGGAATGGTTTGTCTCTCAACGACAAGCGTTTCGCAATGGGCCTGGCGGATTTGCCAGATTGTGAACGTTGCGTCCTTGGAATTAAGGAGACGTCTGCGCACGCCTTCTTCCATTGTTCGCGCGTTCGCCCGTTGTGGGCGCGTGTTGGCGAGTTGACTGCTCGTATCGCGCCGCGGGAGCTTGTGCTCATTGATCGCGCATACGCTGTGGACAATGTGTCGCCCCCGTACTCTGGAGTGAAGCGGATGGTGTTTCTGTCGCTACTGGCCACGGCTAGAATGGTGATTTGGATGACGCGTCTGGAGGAAGTCTTGCGGGGCGGTCGTCTTTCGGATCAGGATCTAATCCGATATTTTGAGCACCAGCTCAAAATTAAGATTAGAACTGAACGAAAACGGCTGCACCCGACAGAGTTCAGCGAAAGGTGGGTATATGCGGCGAGCCTGGTTCGCGTGACCGGGGCTAGCCTTGATTTTCTCTTTTAGATCTGCTAGTTGCATCGGGGTGGATTCCTTTGGAACCCCTCCCGTGGTTAAGGTAGAAGTTCTTTTTGTGCCTAGTTAATGTGAGTGAATGTGTTTGTCCTGGCCTGTTCCCGGCTCCATTGCTTTTGTTATGATCCAGTTCGAGATTCCCATTGTCCAAGTATTATTTTGTCCCGTTTTCACTCTCGGCTGGGTCAGCCTTATACATTCTCCAGTCCAATTTATTTTTGCCCCCTGCTTATCCATTCCCCTTAGAAAGAGAGCTGCTTGATTTTGTCTTTTAAGGCAGAATACAGTGGCCTCTTTAATTATGTGGGTGTGTTTGGGTCTTACTAACCCATGTATATATATTCATTTGAAATTGTTTTTTGTTTTGGGGTTTTTTGTTTCTTCATTCCCCCTCCCCATCATGTCATTTCATGAATAAAGTTTTAAATTTATTTTTGTACACTATTGTAAATATTGTAAATACACAAATTTTTATGTACATTTGGGGTGTTTTTAGGTCCCTGGTATGATTTTGCGGTATTTTGGTGCTTGATAGGTATGAGTGTTGATGGACAAATTTTTATGGTGACTGTGAAAATTGTAACGTATGTATGGGTCGTGAATCTGATTAGCTAGGTATAAGATAGTTACGGAAGACCAACCCAAGTTTTTGTTCCCCCTCCCATTTGTTGGCCTTGTGCCAGAATTCATGTATTTATGCTGAATAAATAATGACCAACCCTTCCCCACCGGACTTTTTTGTGTTTGTGTGGTCGGTTTGGTTTGGATCAAAGTGTAGTATCTGTTCCATAGTGATACTTACTATTACTTTGGTCAAGTGTGGCATTGTGGTCTCCACCCAAGTTTATTGCTTGGGCTGCGTAAAGTAGCGACCTGCGAAGGACGCGAAACACCGGAGGCAGGTGTCTCGCGCTTAGCCTCTTAGGAGGCAATGGCCTCCGATAGGCCAGATGTGATCGTTCCTCCCACCACGGCCTCGGTGGGAGGAAAGGAGGGGGATTGGCGGTTGCCTGCCTCACCCCTCTCCTTGGAAAAAGGACCAGGAGTAGCAACCCTACCAGCAGCTCCTGCATCTCCGGTGCCCTCTACGTCTAAGGAGGACGGGCAGCGGTGTTCAGCAGACACGGTTTCCCCCGACAAGGCTTGGACCGGGGGGACCATCCAGAAAGTGCGGAAGGATTCAACGTATTATGAGTCTCTAAAGGAGAAATACGCTAAATACGTGACAGGAGCGGAGATTATCTCGGTGCCCGAGACGCTCAGTAACATTGAGCCCAGGATCTTTCCCCTGCTGACCAGGGATCCGAAAAGTCGCAAACTTATCGGGGTCAGCAGGGACGTGGTGGAGGAGGCCATCAAGGCCTTGAAGATCAATGGAAAGATGGTGGCTAGGCGCAGCCACGCCGTGTGGGATGTTCTACTTGGCTCTGCGGAGGAAGCAAGAAAACTGGCCGGCTCCTTTATGGAAACAAAGACGTTGCGCCTGGATACAGAATACATGGGCATGCGCAGATCAAAGATCACTCTCCACGGCGTGCCCATGGACATCTCGTTAGACCATGTCGGGGTGTTTTTCACACAATTCGGCATGGTCGAAGAGGTGAAGGCGCTCACCTCGAAGCAGGGCTTTCTCACCGGTGACGTCACCCTGCAGGTGACGGTCGAGCAAAAAAAGATCGGGAATATCCCCAACATTATCACCTGCAGGGGAAGATCAATTTACGTGATCGTTGAGGGGAGGAAGCCCTTCTGCTGGGTCTGCGGCGATTCCAATCACGTCGCCAAGGCGTGCCCGAAAAAGGATCCGGCCCCTGGGACCCAGCCAGCAAAGCAGCAGCAGGAGAAACCGGCAGCGAAACAACCAGAAGCTCCAACGGAGGCGAAATCGTCTGTTCCGGATAAGGTGAATGAGTGGCAGACGGTCGGCAAGAAAAAGAAGGCGAAGGCACTAGCGGAGAAATCGCCTTCTCCGGCCAAAACGCCTTCTCAGACCAAAACGCCTTCTCCGACCAAAACGCCCTCGCCACCTCAGGAGCCTTCGGAGTCAAAGGTGCCCTCATCACCCAAAGCAGCTACCAAGCAGGGGAAGGCAAAAAAACCTCCCCAAAATGAGGGCCCGAAGGAACAACCAAGGGAAGAGCCCATGGAGACTCAAAGATCGGCGTCGTTGAAACGCAGCCGGGAGGACGAAGAAGAGCAGCAAGAGAACTTCAAGAATCGGCGGAAGAGCAGAGAAAGGAGTTCGACAACACACAGGTGCTCCTCGCTTCCTGCCTCACCGGAGAGGCAAACGTATGCGCAAAAGGCAAGAAGCCTCCCCTCGTCCCCGCGGAAAGCTTCCCAGTCCCCTACCTTTAAATTAACCCCCCTGAGACCAGTTGCTTTATCCCCCACTCTCTCCCCTTCTCCTATGTCCACTCCCACTCGGGCAAAAAAGATAAAAGCCCTGCCCAAAGGGGAAGCGCTATTGAAAGTAGAGGAGGACATCTCTGCAGGGTGGTCGTCACAAAGACGAAAACTACTCAAACCACTGCTGAAGATGACCACAGTTGACGGTCTATCTACGGAGGACCCCAAAAACTTTCCCCAGGCCCCAGGAGTAATTACCCTCGTACGGAATACCGGGGGTAACCTGCGGGTCTGGGACCACATCGCGGAAGCGAAAAAACTTTATCCTAAACTAAGGATGTACATTGAAAGCTCAGCAGAACTTAGAAAAATGTCTAAAAATTGTTCGGGGAGGTTCCCTGTTTTACTCCACCCCAGTTTATATAGGGTGGTAAAACTAATGTACCCCACGGACGTTGGCGGTATTGTCTCAGACGGACGGATTACGTCCGACATAGGAACTGGTTCCCTGGGACAGTCCGTCGGGGTCCTGTCTGCCCGAGATTTTCGCCCCGTATGCATCTAGAGAGCCTTTGTTGCCTGTTTTTCTTTTTCTCTTTTTCAGGTTTAAAAGATGTCTATTAAGATAGCCAGCTTGAATGCGAAGGGCCTGAGGGATCGGGGTAAGGCGGCTCGCCTGCTTCGTGACCTCTTGTCCTTCGGCGTGGATGTGGCCGCGATCCAAGAGACTCACTTTGTTTGCGAAGTCGACTCTTGTGTGCTGTCTAACGACTTTGTCGTCTATTCAGCATATGGGAGCCGGCAAGCCAGAGGTGTTTCTTTGCTGGTCAAGCGTACCCTGGACGCGAAGGTTGACCTTGTCCATGTCGGTGCCGAGGGCCGGCTGATCGTGGCCGATATTGCAGTGAAAAGCAAGTCGTTCCGGTTGATTGCGGTTTATGCGCCCAATAAGCAAGGTGAGCGTGTCTCTTTCTTTCGGCTGTTGGAGCCCTTTATGGTGCATTCAACACGGCTAATCTTAGTTGGGGACTGGAATGCCATCCTAACCCCCAAATGGGATAGAGGGAGGGGCGCTAGCGGGAGGAATGATGATCGCAGCCTGGTTGATCTGATCGACGAATTTGGTCTCGTCGATAGATACCGGGTCGATCATCCGGATGGGAGTATGTGGACGTGGGCGCTTAATTGGCCTTCTGCCCGGGTATCTGCGTACCTGGATAGGATGTTAGTGAGAGTGGCCGACATAGACTTCTTAGAATGTCCAACGTTCCACTGGCTAGGCTACACGGACCACAAACTCGTTTGTGCCCGTGTGGTGTTAGACTTTAGGCCTAGGTTGGCTGGTTATTGGAAGTTCAATCAGTCCTTACTGGACAGGCGGGACTTTCGTGACCAGCTGACAAAACTAGTTCAGCGGGCGTTAATTGGGCGAGTCATTGGGAATAAGTGGTGGGTTAACCTTAAGGACTCCATTAGGTCTTTCGCCACCAAATATAGCCAGCGGCTCAAACTAGATAAGGCTGCGGAGGCAAAGACACTTAGTGCTAATTTCGCCCGGGCGGAGGCTGGTGGGGATCCCCTAGAGATAGCCTTAGCCAGGGAGGCCCTGAGGCGCACGACTAGCGAGCGCTATATGGGCCAGGTAATTAGAGCTAAGTTAAGCAAGATGTCTTCCGAAGCTGTGAACATGGGCGCAGAACTGCGCAAGGAAGAAATTCGTCGGGCCGGCGATCGGTACATTCGAGAAGTGCGCGACCCGGAGGGGCATCTCCTTCGGTCCACCGACGACATGTGCGAGGCGTTCCGGCAGCATTTCGAACACCGGTTTACCAAGGAGCCTGGTCTCCGTGACGAGGAGTTTCGCAGCTATTTGGCTGACTTTCCCCGGCTTTTGCCGGCTGAAGCGGCTAGCTGCGAAGGGGAGATTACGGAGGACGAAGTCTACGCGGCTTTGAAGAAGACCGGCAGTGGCAAGTCGCCAGGTTTGGATGGTTTGCCCTATGAATTGTACTTGAGGATGTCGCACCTTTTTGTCCCGCTCTTGACTGTCGTGTTCAACCACTGGTTTCGGCAGGGGTCCATCCCCGGTCGGATCACCAGGGGCGTGATCACGCTGTTGGGAAAAGGCAAGAAGGTTGGGCGGGGATTAGATGATTACAGGCCCATAACTCTGCTAAACACAGAGTTAAAGATTTTGGCCAAGATCCTGACGAATCGCTTGCAGCTAGTTGCCGAGTCTCTGTTGGAACCGGATCAGACTTGTTCTGTGAAGGGACGAACAATTCAGAGCAACCTGCACTTGATCCGCACGATCGTAGAGGGTGTAGAAGACGACGAAGAGGCCGCGCTGATCAATTTGGATCAGTCCAAGGCATTTGATAGGATTGACCATGGCTACCTGGCTGCTGTCCTGCAGGCCGCCGGATTCAAACCCGACTTCAGCCGCTGGATTAGCCTTCTGTATCGCTCCCCCAAGGCTGTGGTACAGGTGAACGGGAAGCTGTCGAGCGCTTTCGCGCTGTCTAGGTCGGTCCGACAGGGTTGTCCACTGTCGCCTCTCCTTTACGTCCTGGCGTTGGAGCCTCTCCTTCGCCGGCTAAGGGACGAGACGTGCAGTCCGGTCCTGCGTGGAATTGCTGTCCCTGGAGGAGCTCGAGCCAGGGTTTCCGCGTACGCCGATGACGTAACGACCTTTGTGTCCTCCCGCAGGGACATAAGGGCGGTACAGAAGGCGCTTGAACGGTACGAACAGGTAACAGGGGCCAGAATTAACCGCGACAAGTCGTCCGGCTTGCGGTTAGGTGCCTGGAAGGGTGTTTCCCTCCCGGGGCCCTTCGACTGGACGGACGGGCCGGTCAAGCTCCTCGGAGTTTGGTTCGGTCCGGACTTACAGTTGGAGAAAAACTGGTCAGAAGTACAGGCAAAGGTCGGCGCGTCGGTCGAGATTTGGCGTCGACGGAGTCTCTCCGTGAAGGGTCTGGCGGAGGTGTGTAATACATACCTCTTTCCCAGAATGCTTTACCGGCTGTCTGTACTTCCCCTTTGTGACGATCATGAGAAGGCGCTCGAGCGTTTGCTATTCTCCTGTCTTTGGAGAGGACGCAAACACATGGTCGACAAAGGAGTCTGTTGCCTCCGTCCGTGTCAAGGGGGTCTGGGGATGCCACACTTGAGGAGCCACGTGCTCGCTTCGAGGTTGGCATTCCTCAGGCGCGCGTTGGAGGAAGATCGGTTGCTTGCGGGGGTAGTGAGGGACATGTTCCCTAGCCTCACTATCACTCCCCCGCTCCTAAGGACTAGCAATAGGCCTTGGGGGCGGCCGAAATTCCTGCTCGAATGTCTGACGGCCCTTCGGGCCATTCCATGGTCCAGTGACCTTTCACGGCCTAGGAGAATCTTCTATCGGGGATTAGTGGAGGGCGCCGTGAAGGATGAACTGTGGAGTAAGCTCGGCATGTCGAGAGAGGAGTATCGCTCTCATTGGTCTTGGGCGCCAGGTGCGGATTGGCTCAACAACTCTGAGTTTTCTCTGACCTGGCGATTGGCTCGGAATGGTTTGTCTCTCAACGACAAGCGTTTCGCAATGGGCCTGGCGGATTTGCCAGATTGTGAACGTTGCGTCCTTGGAATTAAGGAGACGTCTGCGCACGCCTTCTTCCATTGTTCGCGCGTTCGCCCGTTGTGGGCGCGTGTTGGCGAGTTGACTGCTCGTATCGCGCCGCGGGAGCTTGTGCTCATTGATCGCGCATACGCTGTGGACAATGTGTCGCCCCCGTACTCTGGAGTGAAGCGGATGGTGTTTCTGTCGCTACTGGCCACGGCTAGAATGGTGATTTGGATGACGCGTCTGGAGGAAGTCTTGCGGGGCGGTCGTCTTTCGGATCAGGATCTAATCCGATATTTTGAGCACCAGCTCAAAATTAAGATTAGAACTGAACGAAAACGGCTGCACCCGACAGAGTTCAGCGAAAGGTGGGTATATGCGGCGAGCCTGGTTCGCGTGACCGGGGCTAGCCTTGATTTTCTCTTTTAGATCTGCTAGTTGCATCGGGGTGGATTCCTTTGGAACCCCTCCCGTGGTTAAGGTAGAAGTTCTTTTTGTGCCTAGTTAATGTGAGTGAATGTGTTTGTCCTGGCCTGTTCCCGGCTCCATTGCTTTTGTTATGATCCAGTTCGAGATTCCCATTGTCCAAGTATTATTTTGTCCCGTTTTCACTCTCGGCTGGGTCAGCCTTATACATTCTCCAGTCCAATTTATTTTTGCCCCCTGCTTATCCATTCCCCTTAGAAAGAGAGCTGCTTGATTTTGTCTTTTAAGGCAGAATACAGTGGCCTCTTTAATTATGTGGGTGTGTTTGGGTCTTACTAACCCATGTATATATATTCATTTGAAATTGTTTTTTGTTTTGGGGTTTTTTGTTTCTTCATTCCCCCTCCCCATCATGTCATTTCATGAATAAAGTTTTAAATTTATTTTTGTACACTATTGTAAATATTGTAAATACACAAATTTTTATGTACATTTGGGGTGTTTTTAGGTCCCTGGTATGATTTTGCGGTATTTTGGTGCTTGATAGGTATGAGTGTTGATGGACAAATTTTTATGGTGACTGTGAAAATTGTAACGTATGTATGGGTCGTGAATCTGATTAGCTAGGTATAAGATAGTTACGGAAGACCAACCCAAGTTTTTGTTCCCCCTCCCATTTGTTGGCCTTGTGCCAGAATTCATGTATTTATGCTGAATAAATAATGACCAACCCTTCCCCACCGGACTTTTTTGTGTTTGTGTGGTCGGTTTGGTTTGGATCAAAGTGTAGTATCTGTTCCATAGTGATACTTACTATTACTTTGGTCAAGTGTGGCATTGTGGTCTCCACCCAAGTTTATTGCTTGGGCTGCGTAAAGTAGCGACCTGCGAAGGACGCGAAACACCGGAGGCAGGTGTCTCGCGCTTAGCCTCTTAGGAGGCAATGGCCTCCGATAGGCCAGATGTGATCGTTCCTCCCACCACGGCCTCGGTGGGAGGAAAGGAGGGGGATTGGCGGTTGCCTGCCTCACCCCTCTCCTTGGAAAAAGGACCAGGAGTAGCAACCCTACCAGCAGCTCCTGCATCTCCGGTGCCCTCTACGTCTAAGGAGGACGGGCAGCGGTGTTCAGCAGACACGGTTTCCCCCGACAAGGCTTGGACCGGGGGGACCATCCAGAAAGTGCGGAAGGATTCAACGTATTATGAGTCTCTAAAGGAGAAATACGCTAAATACGTGACAGGAGCGGAGATTATCTCGGTGCCCGAGACGCTCAGTAACATTGAGCCCAGGATCCTTTCCCTGCTGACCAGGGATCCGAAAAGTCGCAAACTTATCGGGGTCAGCAGGGACGTGGTGGAGGAGGCCATCAAGGCCTTGAAGATCAATGGAAAGATGGTGGCTAGGCGCAGCCACGCCGTGTGGGATGTTCTACTTGGCTCTGCGGAGGAAGCAAGAAAACTGGCCGGCTCCTTTATGGAAACAAAGACGTTGCGCCTGGATACAGAATACATGGGCATGCGCAGATCAAAGATCACTCTCCACGGCGTGCCCATGGACATCTCGTTAGACCATGTCGGGGTGTTTTTCACACAATTCGGCATGGTCGAAGAGGTGAAGGCGCTCACCTCGAAGCAGGGCTTTCTCACCGGTGACGTCACCCTGCAGGTGACGGTCGAGCAAAAAAAGATCGGGAATATCCCCAACATTATCACCTGCAGGGGAAGATCAATTTACGTGATCGTTGAGGGGAGGAAGCCCTTCTGCTGGGTCTGCGGCGATTCCAATCACGTCGCCAAGGCGTGCCCGAAAAAGGATCCGGCCCCTGGGACCCAGCCAGCAAAGCAGCAGCAGGAGAAACCGGCAGCGAAACAACCAGAAGCTCCAACGGAGGCGAAATCGTCTGTTCCGGATAAGGTGAATGAGTGGCAGACGGTCGGCAAGAAAAAGAAGGCGAAGGCACTAGCGGAGAAATCGCCTTCTCCGGCCAAAACGCCTTCTCAGACCAAAACGCCTTCTCCGACCAAAACGCCCTCGCCACCTCAGGAGCCTTCGGAGTCAAAGGTGCCCTCATCACCCAAAGCAGCTACCAAGCAGGGGAAGGCAAAAAAACCTCCCCAAAATGAGGGCCCGAAGGAACAACCAAGGGAAGAGCCCATGGAGACTCAAAGATCGGCGTCGTTGAAACGCAGCCGGGAGGACGAAGAAGAGCAGCAAGAGAACTTCAAGAATCGGCGGAAGAGCAGAGAAAGGAGTTCGACAACACACAGGTGCTCCTCGCTTCCTGCCTCACCGGAGAGGCAAACGTATGCGCAAAAGGCAAGAAGCCTCCCCTCGTCCCCGCGGAAAGCTTCCCCAGTCCCCTACCTTTAAATTAACCCCCCTGAGACCAGTTGCTTTATCCCCCACTCTCTCCCCTTCTCCTATGTCCACTCCCACTCGGGCAAAAAAGATAAAAGCCCTGCCCAAAGGGGAAGCGCTATTGAAAGTAGAGGAGGACATCTCTGCAGGGTGGTCGTCACAAAGACGAAAACTACTCAAACCACTGCTGAAGATGACCACAGTTGACGGTCTATCTACGGAGGACCCCAAAAACTTTCCCCAGGCCCCAGGAGTAATTACCCTCGTACGGAATACCGGGGGTAACCTGCGGGTCTGGGACCACATCGCGGAAGCGAAAAAACTTTATCCTAAACTAAGGATGTACATTGAAAGCTCAGCAGAACTTAGAAAAATGTCTAAAAATTGTTCGGGGAGGTTCCCTGTTTTACTCCACCCCAGTTTATATAGGGTGGTAAAACTAATGTACCCCACGGACGTTGGCGGTATTGTCTCAGACGGACGGATTACGTCCGACATAGGAACTGGTTCCCTGGGACAGTCCGTCGGGGTCCTGTCTGCCCGAGATTTTCGCCCCGTATGCATCTAGAGAGCCTTTGTTGCCTGTTTTTCTTTTTCTCTTTTTCAGGTTTAAAAGATGTCTATTAAGATAGCCAGCTTGAATGCGAAGGGCCTGAGGGATCGGGGTAAGGCGGCTCGCCTGCTTCGTGACCTCTTGTCCTTCGGCGTGGATGTGGCCGCGATCCAAGAGACTCACTTTGTTTGCGAAGTCGACTCTTGTGTGCTGTCTAACGACTTTGTCGTCTATTCAGCATATGGGAGCCGGCAAGCCAGAGGTGTTTCTTTGCTGGTCAAGCGTACCCTGGACGCGAAGGTTGACCTTGTCCATGTCGGTGCCGAGGGCCGGCTGATCGTGGCCGATATTGCAGTGAAAAGCAAGTCGTTCCGGTTGATTGCGGTTTATGCGCCCAATAAGCAAGGTGAGCGTGTCTCTTTCTTTCGGCTGTTGGAGCCCTTTATGGTGCATTCAACACGGCTAATCTTAGTTGGGGACTGGAATGCCATCCTAACCCCCAAATGGGATAGAGGGAGGGGCGCTAGCGGGAGGAATGATGATCGCAGCCTGGTTGATCTGATCGACGAATTTGGTCTCGTCGATAGATACCGGGTCGATCATCCGGATGGGAGTATGTGGACGTGGGCGCTTAATTGGCCTTCTGCCCGGGTATCTGCGTACCTGGATAGGATGTTAGTGAGAGTGGCCGACATAGACTTCTTAGAATGTCCAACGTTCCACTGGCTAGGGCTACACGGACCACAAACTCGTTTGTGCCCGTGTGGTGTTAGACTTTAGGCCTAGGTTGGCTGGTTATTGGAAGTTCAATCAGTCCTTACTGGACAGGCGGGACTTTCGTGACCAGCTGACAAAACTAGTTCAGCGGGCGTTAATTGGGCGAGTCATTGGGAATAAGTGGTGGGTTAACCTTAAGGACTCCATTAGGTCTTTCGCCACCAAATATAGCCAGCGGCTCAAACTAGATAAGGCTGCGGAGGCAAAGACACTTAGTGCTAATTTCGCCCGGGCGGAGGCTGGTGGGGATCCCCTAGAGATAGCCTTAGCCAGGGGAGGCCCTGAGGCGCACGACTAGCGAGCGCTATATGGGCCAGGTAATTAGAGCTAAGTTAAGCAAGATGTCTTCCGAAGCTGTGAACATGGGCGCAGAACTGCGCAAGGAAGAAATTCGTCGGGCCGGCGATCGGTACATTCGAGAAGTGCGCGACCCGGAGGGGCATCTCCTTCGGTCCACCGACGACATGTGCGAGGCGTTCCGGCAGCATTTCGAACACCGGTTTACCAAGGAGCCTGGTCTCCGTGACGAGGAGTTTCGCAGCTATTTGGCTGACTTTCCCCGGCTTTTGCCGGCTGAAGCGGCTAGCTGCGAAGGGGAGATTACGGAGGACGAAGTCTACGCGGCTTTGAAGAAGACCGGCAGTGGCAAGTCGCCAGGTTTGGATGGTTTGCCCTATGAATTGTACTTGAGGATGTCGCACCTTTTTGTCCCGCTCTTGACTGTCGTGTTCAACCACTGGTTTCGGCAGGGGTCCATCCCCGGTCGGATCACCAGGGGCGTGATCACGCTGTTGGGAAAAGGCAAGAAGGTTGGGCGGGGATTAGATGATTACAGGCCCATAACTCTGCTAAACACAGAGTTAAAGATTTTGGCCAAGATCCTGACGAATCGCTTGCAGCTAGTTGCCGAGTCTCTGTTGGAACCGGATCAGACTTGTTCTGTGAAGGGACGAACAATTCAGAGCAACCTGCACTTGATTCGCACGATCGTAGAGGGTGTAGAAGACGACGAAGAGGCCGCGCTGATCAATTTGGATCAGTCCAAGGCATTTGATAGGATTGACCATGGCTACCTGGCTGCTGTCCTGCAGGCCGCCGGATTCAAACCCGACTTCAGCCGCTGGATTAGCCTTCTGTATCGCTCCCCCAAGGCTGTGGTACAGGTGAACGGGAAGCTGTCGAGCGCTTTCGCGCTGTCTAGGTCGGTCCGACAGGGTTGTCCACTGTCGCCTCTCCTTTACGTCCTGGCGTTGGAGCCTCTCCTTCGCCGGCTAAGGGACGAGACGTGCAGTCCGGTCCTGCGTGGAATTGCTGTCCCTGGTGGAGCTCGAGCCAGGGTTTCCGCGTACGCCGATGACGTAACGACCTTTGTGTCCTCCCGCAGGGACATAAGGGCGGTACAGAAGGCGCTTGAACGGTACGAACAGGTAACAGGGGCCAGAATTAACCGCGACAAGTCGTCCGGCTTGCGGTTAGGTGCCTGGAAGGGTGTTTCCCTCCCGGGGCCCTTCGACTGGACGGACGGGCCGGTCAAGCTCCTCGGAGTTTGGTTCGGTCCGGACTTACAGTTGGAGAAAAACTGGTCAGAAGTACAGGCAAAGGTCGGCGCGTCGGTCGAGATTTGGCGTCGACGGAGTCTCTCCGTGAAGGGTCTGGCGGAGGTGTGTAATACATACCTCTTTCCCAGAATGCTTTACCGGCTGTCTGTACTTCCCCTTTGTGACGATCATGAGAAGGCGCTCGAGCGTTTGCTATTCTCCTGTCTTTGGAGAGGACGCAAACACATGGTCGACAAAGGAGTCTGTTGCCTCCGTCCGTGTCAAGGGGGTCTGGGGATGCCACACTTGAGGAGCCACGTGCTCGCTTCGAGGTTGGCATTCCTCAGGCGCGCGTTGGAGGAAGATCGGTTGCTTGCGGGGGTAGTGAGGGACATGTTCCCTAGCCTCACTATCACTCCCCCGCTCCTAAGGACTAGCAATAGGCCTTGGGGGCGGCCGAAATTCCTGCTCGAATGTCTGACGGCCCTTCGGGCCATTCCATGGTCCAGTGACCTTTCACGGCCTAGGAGAATCTTCTATCGGGGATTAGTGGAGGGCGCCGTGAAGGATGAACTGTGGAGTAAGCTCGGCATGTCGAGAGAGGAGTATCGCTCTCATTGGTCTTGGGCGCCAGGTGCGGATTGGCTCAACAACTCTGAGTTTTCTCTGACCTGGCGATTGGCTCGGAATGGTTTGTCTCTCAACGACAAGCGTTTCGCAATGGGCCTGGCGGATTTGCCAGATTGTGAACGTTGCGTCCTTGGAATTAAGGAGACGTCTGCGCACGCCTTCTTCCATTGTTCGCGCGTTCGCCCGTTGTGGGCGCGTGTTGGCGAGTTGACTGCTCGTATCGCGCCGCGGGAGCTTGTGCTCATTGATCGCGCATACGCTGTGGACAATGTGTCGCCCCCGTACTCTGGAGTGAAGCGGATGGTGTTTCTGTCGCTACTGGCCACGGCTAGAATGGTGATTTGGATGACGCGTCTGGAGGAAGTCTTGCGGGGCGGTCGTCTTTCGGATCAGGATCTAATCCGATATTTTGAGCACCAGCTCAAAATTAAGATTAGAACTGAACGAAAACGGCTGCACCCGACAGAGTTCAGCGAAAGGTGGGTATATGCGGCGAGCCTGGTTCGCGTGACCGGGGCTAGCCTTGATTTTCTCTTTTAGATCTGCTAGTTGCATCGGGGTGGATTCCTTTGGAACCCCTCCCGTGGTTAAGGTAGAAGTTCTTTTTGTGCCTAGTTAATGTGAGTGGATGTGTTTGTCCTGGCCTGTTCCCGGCTCCATTGCTTTTGTTATGATCCAGTTCGAGATTCCCATTGTCCAAGTATTATTTTGTCCCGTTTTCACTCTCGGCTGGGTCAGCCTTATACATTCTCCAGTCCAATTTATTTTTGCCCCCTGCTTATCCATTCCCCTTAGAAAGAGAGCTGCTTGATTTTGTCTTTTAAGGCAGAATACAGTGGCCTCTTTAATTATGTGGGTGTGTTTGGGTCTTACTAACCCATGTATATATATTCATTTGAAATTGTTTTTTGTTTTGGGGTTTTTTGTTTCTTCATTCCCCCTCCCCATCATGTCATTTCATGAATAAAGTTTTAAATTTATTTTTGTACACTATTGTAAATATTGTAAATACACAAATTTTTATGTACATTTGGGGTGTTTTTAGGTCCCTGGTATGATTTTGCGGTATTTTGGTGCTTGATAGGTATGAGTGTTGATGGACAAATTTTTATGGTGACTGAGAAAATTGTTACGTATGTATGGGTCGTGAATCTGATTAGCTAGGTATAAGATAGTTACGGAAGACCAACCCAAGTTTTTGTTCCCCCTCCCATTTGTTGGCCTTGTGCCAGAATTCATGTATTTATGCTGAATAAATAATGACCAACCCTTCCCCACTGGACTTTTTTGTGTTTGTGTGGTCGGTTTGGTTTGGATCAAAGTGTAGTATCTGTTCCATAGTGATACTTACTATTACTTTGGTCAAGTGTGGCATTGTGGTCTCCACCCAAGTTTATAGCTTGGGCCGCGTAAAGTAGCGACCTGCGAAGGACGCGAAACACCGGAGGCAGGTGTCTCGCGCTTAGCCTCTTAGGAGGCAATGGCCTCCGATAGGCCAGATGTGATCGTTCCTCCCACCACGGCCTCGGTGGGAGGAAAGGAGGGGGATTGGCGGTTGCCTGCCTCACCCCTCTCCTTGGAAAAAGGACCAGGAGTAGCAACCCTACCAGCAGCTCCTGCATCTCCGGTGCCCTCTACGTCTAAGGAGGACGGGCAGCGGTGTTCAGCAGACACGGTTTCCCCCGACAAGGCTTGGACCGGGGGGACCATCCAGAAAGTGCGGAAGGATTCAACGTATTATGAGTCTCTAAAGGAGAAATACGCTAAATACGTGACAGGAGCGGAGATTATCTCGGTGCCCGAGACGCTCAGTAACATTGAGCCCAGGATCCTTTCCCTGCTGACCAGGGATCCGAAAAGTCGCAAACTTATCGGGGTCAGCAGGGACGTGGTGGAGGAGGCCATCAAGGCCTTGAAGATCAATGGAAAGATGGTGGCTAGGCGCAGCCACGCCGTGTGGGATGTTCTACTTGGCTCTGCGGAGGAAGCAAGAAAACTGGCCGGCTCCTTTATGGAAACAAAGACGTTGCGCCTGGATACAGAATACATGGGCATGCGCAGATCAAAGATCACTCTCCACGGCGTGCCCATGGACATCTCGTTAGACCATGTCGGGGTGTTTTTCACACAATTCGGCATGGTCGAAGAGGTGAAGGCGCTCACCTCGAAGCAGGGCTTTCTCACCGGTGACGTCACCCTGCAGGTGACGGTCGAGCAAAAAAAGATCGGGAATATCCCCAACATTATCACCTGCAGGGGAAGATCAATTTACGTGATCGTTGAGGGGGAGGAAGCCCTTCTGCTGGGTCTGCGGCGATTCCAATCACGTCGCCAAGGCGTGCCCGAAAAAGGATCCGGCCCCTGGGACCCAGCCAGCAAAGCAGCAGCAGGAGAAACCGGCAGCGAAACAACCAGAAGCTCCAACGGAGGCGAAATCGTCTGTTCCGGATAAGGTGAATGAGTGGCAGACGGTCGGCAAGAAAAAGAAGGCGAAGGCACTAGCGGAGAAATCGCCTTCTCCGGCCAAAACGCCTTCTCAGACCAAAATGCCTTCTCCGACCAAAACGCCCTCGCCACCTCAGGAGCCTTCGGAGTCAAAGGTGCCCTCATCACCCAAAGCAGCTACCAAGCAGGGGAAGGCAAAAAAACCTCCCCAAAATGAGGGCCCGAAGGAACAACCAAGGGAAGAGCCCATGGAGACTCAAAGATCGGCGTCGTTGAAACGCAGCCGGGAGGACGAAGAAGAGCAGCAAGAGAACTTCAAGAATCGGCGGAAGAGCAGAGAAAGGAGTTCGACAACACACAGGTGCTCCTCGCTTCCTGCCTCACCGGAGAGGCAAACGTATGCGCAAAAGGCAAGAAGCCTCCCCTCGTCCCCGCGGAAAGCTTCCCAGTCCCCTACCTTTAAATTAACCCCCCTGAGACCAGTTGCTTTATCCCCCACTCTCTCCCCTTCTCCTATGTCCACTCCCACTCGGGCAAAAAAGATAAAAGCCCTGCCCAAAGGGGAAGCGCTATTGAAAGTAGAGGAGGACATCTCTGCAGGGTGGTCGTCACAAAGACGAAAACTACTCAAACCACTGCTGAAGATGACCACAGTTGACGGTCTATCTACGGAGGACCCCAAAAACTTTCCCCAGGCCCCAGGAGTAATTACCCTCGTACGGAATACCGGGGGTAACCTGCGGGTCTGGGACCACATCGCGGAAGCGAAAAAACTTTATCCTAAACTAAGGATGTACATTGAAAGCTCAGCAGAACTTAGAAAAATGTCTAAAAATTGTTCGGGGAGGTTCCCTGTTTTACTCCACCCCAGTTTATATAGGGTGGTAAAACTAATGTACCCCACGGACGTTGGCGGTATTGTCTCAGACGGACGGATTACGTCCGACATAGGAACTGGTTCCCTGGGACAGTCCGTCGGGGTCCTGTCTGCCCGAGATTTTCGCCCCGTATGCATCTAGAGAGCCTTTGTTGCCTGTTTTTCTTTTTCTCTTTTTCAGGTTTAAAAGATGTCTATTAAGATAGCCAGCTTGAATGCGAAGGGCCTGAGGGATCGGGGTAAGGCGGCTCGCCTGCTTCGTGACCTCTTGTCCTTCGGCGTGGATGTGGCCGCGATCCAAGAGACTCACTTTGTTTGCGAAGTCGACTCTTGTGTGCTGTCTAACGACTTTGTCGTCTATTCAGCATATGGGAGCCGGCAAGCCAGAGGTGTTTCTTTGCTGGTCAAGCGTACCCTGGACGCGAAGGTTGACCTTGTCCATGTCGGTGCCGAGGGCCGGCTGATCGTGGCCGATATTGCAGTGAAAAGCAAGTCGTTCCGGTTGATTGCGGTTTATGCGCCCAATAAGCAAGGTGAGCGTGTCTCTTTCTTTCGGCTGTTGGAGCCCTTTATGGTGCATTCAACACGGCTAATCTTAGTTGGGGACTGGAATGCCATCCTAACCCCCAAATGGGATAGAGGGAGGGGCGCTAGCGGGAGGAATGATGATCGTAGCCTGGTTGATCTGATCGACGAATTTGGTCTCGTCGATAGATACCGGGTCGATCATCCGGATGGGAGTATGTGGACGTGGGCGCTTAATTGGCCTTCTACCCGGGTATCTGCGTACCTGGATAGGATGTTAGTGAGAGTGGCCGACATAGACTTCTTAGAATGTCCAACGTTCCACTGGCTAGGCTACACGGACCACAAACTCGTTTGTGCCCGTGTGGTGTTAGACTTTAGGCCTAGGTTGGCTGGTTATTGGAAGTTCAATCAGTCCTTACTGGACAGGCGGGACTTTCGTGACCAGCTGACAAAACTAGTTCAGCGGGCGTTAATTGGGCGAGTCATTGGGAATAAGTGGTGGGTTAACCTTAAGGACTCCATTAGGTCTTTCGCCACCAAATATAGCCAGCGGCTCAAACTAGATAAGGCTGCGGAGGCAAAGACACTTAGTGCTAATTTCGCCCGGGCGGAGGCTGGTGGGGATCCCCTAGAGATAGCCTTAGCCAGGGAGGCCCTGAGGCGCACGACTAGCGAGCGCTATATGGGCCAGGTAATTAGAGCTAAGTTAAGCAAGATGTCTTCCGAAGCTGTGAACATGGGCGCAGAACTGCGCAAGGAAGAAATTCGTCGGGCCGGCGATCGGTACATTCGAGAAGTGCGCGACCCGGAGGGGCATCTCCTTCGGTCCACCGACGACATGTGCGAGGCGTTCCGGCAGCATTTCGAACACCGGTTTACCAAGGAGCCTGGTCTCCGTGACGAGGAGTTTCGCAGCTATTTGGCTGACTTTCCCCGGCTTTTGCCGGCTGAAGCGGCTAGCTGCGAAGGGGAGATTACGGAGGACGAAGTCTACGCGGCTTTGAAGAAGACCGGCAGTGGCAAGTCGCCAGGTTTGGATGGTTTGCCCTATGAATTGTACTTGAGGATGTCGCACCTTTTTGTCCCGCTCTTGACTGTCGTGTTCAACCACTGGTTTCGGCAGGGGTCCATCCCCGGTCGGATCACCAGGGGCGTGATCACGCTGTTGGGAAAAGGCAAGAAGGTTGGGCGGGGATTAGATGATTACAGGCCCATAACTCTGCTAAACACAGAGTTAAAGATTTTGGCCAAGATCCTGACGAATCGCTTGCAGCTAGTTGCCGAGTCTCTGTTGGAACCGGATCAGACTTGTTCTGTGAAGGGACGAACAATTCAGAGCAACCTGCACTTGATTCGCACGATCGTAGAGGGTGTAGAAGACGACGAAGAGGCCGCGCTGATCAATTTGGATCAGTCCAAGGCATTTGATAGGATTGACCATGGCTACCTGGCTGCTGTCCTGCAGGCCGCCGGATTCAAACCCGACTTCGGCCGCTGGATTAGCCTTCTGTATCGCTCCCCCAAGGCTGTGGTACAGGTGAACGGGAAGCTGTCGAGCGCTTTCGCGCTGTCTAGGTCGGTCCGACAGGGTTGTCCACTGTCGCCTCTCCTTTACGTCCTGGCGTTGGAGCCTCTCCTTCGCCGGCTAAGGGACGAGACGTGCAGTCCGGTCCTGCGTGGAATTGCTGTCCCTGGTGGAGCTCGAGCCAGGGTTTCCGCGTACGCCGATGACGTAACGACCTTTGTGTCCTCCCGCAGGGACATAAGGGCGGTACAGAAGGCGCTTGAACGGTACGAACAGGTAACAGGGGCCAGAATTAACCGCGACAAGTCGTCCGGCTTGCGGTTAGGTGCCTGGAAGGGTGTTTCCCTCCCGGGGCCCTTCGACTGGACGGACGGGCCGGTCAAGCTCCTCGGAGTTTGGTTCGGTCCGGACTTACAGTTGGAGAAAAACTGGTCAGAAGTACAGGCAAAGGTCGGCGCGTCGGTCGAGATTTGGCGTCGACGGAGTCTCTCCGTGAAGGGTCTGGCGGAGGTGTGTAATACATACCTCTTTCCCAGAATGCTTTACCGGCTGTCTGTACTTCCCCTTTGTGACGATCATGAGAAGGCGCTCGAGCGTTTGCTATTCTCCTGTCTTTGGAGAGGACGCAAACACATGGTCGACAAAGGAGTCTGTTGCCTCCGTCCGTGTCAAGGGGGTCTGGGGATGCCACACTTGAGGAGCCACGTGCTCGCTTCGAGGTTGGCATTCCTCAGGCGCGCGTTGGAGGAAGATCGGTTGCTTGCGGGGGTAGTGAGGGACATGTTCCCTAGCCTCACTATCACTCCCCCGCTCCTAAGGACTAGCAATAGGCCTTGGGGGCGGCCGAAATTCCTGCTCGAATGTCTGACGGCCCTTCGGGCCATTCCATGGTCCAGTGACCTTTCACGGCCTAGGAGAATCTTCTATCGGGGATTAGTGGAGGGCGCCGTGAAGGATGAACTGTGGAGTAAGCTCGGCATGTCGAGAGAGGAGTATCGCTCTCATTGGTCTTGGGCGCCAGGTGCGGATTGGCTCAACAACTCTGAGTTTTCTCTGACCTGGCGATTGGCTCGGAATGGTTTGTCTCTCAACGACAAGCGTTTCGCAATGGGCCTGGCGGATTTGCCAGATTGTGAACGTTGCGTCCTTGGAATTAAGGAGACGTCTGCGCACGCCTTCTTCCATTGTTCGCGCGTTCGCCCGTTGTGGGCGCGTGTTGGCGAGTTGACTGCTCGTATCGCGCCGCGGGAGCTTGTGCTCATTGATCGCGCATACGCTGTGGACAATGTGTCGCCCCCGTACTCTGGAGTGAAGCGGATGGTGTTTCTGTCGCTACTGGCCACGGCTAGAATGGTGATTTGGATGACGCGTCTGGAGGAAGTCTTGCGGGGCGGTCGTCTTTCGGATCAGGATCTAATCCGATATTTTGAGCACCAGCTCAAAATTAAGATTAGAACTGAACGAAAACGGCTGCACCCGACAGAGTTCAGCGAAAGGTGGGTATATGCGGCGAGCCTGGTTCGCGTGACCGGGGCTAACCTTGATTTTCTCTTTTAGATCTGCTAGTTGCATCGGGGTGGATTCCTTTGGAACCCCTCCCGTGGTTAAGGTAGAAGTTCTTTTTGTGCCTAGTTAATGTGAGTGGATGTGTTTGTCCTGGCCTGTTCCCGGCTCCATTGCTTTTGTTATGATCCAGTTCGAGATTCCCATTGTCCAAGTATTATTTTGTCCCGTTTTCACTCTCGGCTGGGTCAGCCTTATACATTCTCCAGTCCAATTTATTTTTGCCCCCTGCTTATCCATTCCCCTTAGAAAGAGAGCTGCTTGATTTTGTCTTTTAAGGCAGAATACAGTGGCCTCTTTAATTATGTGGGTGTGTTTGGGTCTTACTAACCCATGTATATATATTCATTTGAAATTGTTTTTTGTTTTGGGGTTTTTTGTTTCTTCATTCCCCCTCCCCATCATGTCATTTCATGAATAAAGTTTTAAATTTATTTTTGTACACTATTGTAAATATTGTAAATACACAAATTTTTATGTACATTTGGGGTGTTTTTAGGTCCCTGGTATGATTTTGCGGTATTTTGGTGCTTGATAGGTATGAGTGTTGATGGACAAATTTTTATGGTGACTGAGAAAATTGTAACGTATGTATGGGTCGTGAATCTGATTAGCTAGGTATAAGATAGTTACGGAAGACCAACCCAAGTTTTTGTACCCCCTCCCATTTGTTGGCCTTGTGCCAGAATTCATGTATTTATGCTGAATAAATAATGACCAACCCTCCCCCACTGGACTTTTTTTGTGTTTGTGTGGTCGGTTTGGTTTGGATCAAAGTGTAGTATCTGTTCCACTGTGATACTTACTATTGCTTTGGTCAAGTGTGGCATTGTGGTCTCCACCCAAGTTTATAGCTTGGGCCGCGTAAAGTAGCGACCTGCGAAGGACGCGAAACACCGGAGGCAGGTGTCTCGCGCTTAGCCTCTTAGGAGGCAATGGCCTCCGATAGGCCAGATGTGATCGTTCCTCCCACCACGGCCTCGGTGGGAGGAAAGGAGGGGGATTGGCGCTTGCCTGCCTCACCCCTCTCCTTGGAAAAAGGACCAGGAGTAGCAACCCTACCAGCAGCTCCTGCATCTCCGGTGCCCTCTACGTCTAAGGAGGACGGGCAGCGGTGTTCAGCAGACACGGTTTCCCCCGACAAGGCTTGGACCGGGGGGACCATCCAGAAAGTGCGGAAGGATTCAGCGTATTATGAGTCTCTAAAGGAGAAATACGCTAAATACGTGACAGGAGCGGAGATTATCTCGGTGCCCGAGACGCTCAGTAACATTGAGCCCAGGATCCTTTCCCTGCTGACCAGGGATCCGAAAAGTCGCAAACTTATCGGGGTCAGCAGGGACGTGGTGGAGGAGGCCATCAAGGCCTTGAAGATCAATGGAAAGATGGTGGCTAGGCGCAGCCACGCCGTGTGGGATGTTCTACTTGGCTCTGCGGAGGAAGCAAGAAAACTGGCCGGCTCCTTTATGGAAACAAAGACGTTGCGCCTGGATACAGAATACATGGGCATGCGCAGATCAAAGATCACTCTCCACGGCGTGCCCATGGACATCTCGTTAGACCATGTCGGGGTGTTTTTCACACAATTCGGCATGGTCGAAGAGGTGAAGGCGCTCACCTCGAAGCAGGGCTTTCTCACCGGTGACGTCACCCTGCAGGTGACGGTCGAGCAAAAAAAGATCGGGAATATCCCCAACATTATCACCTGCAGGGGAAGATCAATTTACGTGATCGTTGAGGGGAGGAAGCCCTTCTGCTGGGTCTGCGGCGATTCCAATCACGTCGCCAAGGCGTGCCCGAAAAAGGATCCGGCCCCTGGGACCCAGCCAGCAAAGCAGCAGCAGGAGAAACCGGCAGCGAAACAACCAGAAGCTCCAACGGAGGCGAAATCGTCTGTTCCGGATAAGGTGAATGAGTGGCAGACGGTCGGCAAGAAAAAGAAGGCGAAGGCACTAGCGGAGAAATCGCCTTCTCCGGCCAAAACGCCTTCTCAGACCAAAACGCCTTCTCCGACCAAAACGCCCTCGCCACCTCAGGAGCCTTCGGAGTCAAAGGTGCCCTCATCACCCAAAGCAGCTACCAAGCAGGGGAAGGCAAAAAAACCTCCCCAAAATGAGGGCCCGAAGGAACAACCAAGGGAAGAGCCCATGGAGACTCAAAGATCGGCGTCGTTGAAACGCAGCCGGGAGGACGAAGAAGAGCAGCAAGAGAACTTCAAGAATCGGCGGAAGAGCAGAGAAAGGAGTTCGACAACACACAGGTGCTCCTCGCTTCCTGCCTCACCGGAGAGGCAAACGTATGCGCAAAAGGCAAGAAGCCTCCCCTCGTCCCCGCGGAAAGCTTCCCAGTCCCCTACCTTTAAATTAACCCCCCTGAGACCAGTTGCTTTATCCCCCACTCTCTCCCCTTCTCCTATGTCCACTCCCACTCGGGCAAAAAAGATAAAAGCCCTGCCCAAAGGGGAAGCGCTATTGAAAGTAGAGGAGGACATCTCTGCAGGGTGGTCGTCACAAAGACGAAAACTACTCAAACCACTGCTGAAGATGACCACAGTTGACGGTCTATCTACGGAGGACCCCAAAAACTTTCCCCAGGCCCCAGGAGTAATTACCCTCGTACGGAATACCGGGGGTAACCTGCGGGTCTGGGACCACATCGCGGAAGCGAAAAAACTTTATCCTAAACTAAGGATGTACATTGAAAGCTCAGCAGAACTTAGAAAAATGTCTAAAAATTGTTCGGGGAGGTTCCCTGTTTTACTCCACCCCAGTTTATATGGGGATGGTAAAACTAATGTACCCCACGGACGTCGGCGGTATTGTCTCAGACGGACGGATTACGTCCGACATAGGAACTGGTTCCCTGGGACAGTCCGTCGGGGTCCTGTCTGCCCGAGATTTTCGCCCCGTATGCATCTAGAGAGCCTTTGTTGCCTGTTTTTCTTTTTCTCTTTTTCAGGTTTAAAAGATGTCTATTAAGATAGCCAGCTTGAATGCGAAGGGCCTGAGGGATCGGGGTAAGGCGGCTCGCCTGCTTCGTGACCTCTTGTCCTTCGGCGTGGATGTGGCCGCGATCCAAGAGACTCACTTTGTTTGCGAAGTCGACTCTTGTGTGCTGTCTAACGACTTTGTCGTCTATTCAGCATATGGGAGCCGGCAAGCCAGAGGTGTTTCTTTGCTGGTCAAGCGTACCCTGGACGCGAAGGTTGACCTTGTCCATGTCGGTGCCGAGGGCCGGCTGATCGTGGCCGATATTGCAGTGAAAAGCAAGTCGTTCCGGTTGATTGCGGTTTATGCGCCCAATAAGCAAGGTGAGCGTGTCTCTTTCTTTCGGCTGTTGGAGCCCTTTATGGTGCATTCAACACGGCTAATCTTAGTTGGGGACTGGAATGCCATCCTAACCCCCAAATGGGATAGAGGGAGGGGCGCTAGCGGGAGGAATGATGATCGTAGCCTGGTTGATCTGATCGACGAATTTGGTCTCGTCGATAGATACCGGGTCGATCATCCGGATGGGAGTATGTGGACGTGGGCGCTTAATTGGCCTTCTACCCGGGTATCTGCGTACCTGGATAGGATGTTAGTGAGAGTGGCCGACATAGACTTCTTAGAATGTCCAACGTTCCACTGGCTAGGCTACACGGACCACAAACTCGTTTGTGCCCGTGTGGTGTTAGACTTTAGGCCTAGGTTGGCTGGTTATTGGAAGTTCAATCAGTCCTTACTGGACAGGCGGGACTTTCGTGACCAGCTGACAAAACTAGTTCAGCGGGCGTTAATTGGG
>JBBBDQ010030710.1:0-233558 GCA_037127315.1 Ascarosepion bandense | reverse complement strand
ATAAATGAGTGTACTGAAAGACCAAAAACTGCGCATTTACTGTATTTTCGTGCATATCAAGATTAATGATGATTCTTATGTAAATTGATGTGTAGAATTATGTGGTCTCATTTAAAATTGATTCTGAGCAATATAAATGCGTGTACTGAAAGCCGAAAATTGCGCATTTCGTGTATTTTCATACATATCAAGATTAATTAAGATTCTTTTCTAAATTGATGTGGAGAATCATATGGTTTCATTTAAAATTGATTCTGAGCAATATAAATGAGTGTACTGAAAGTCCGAAAATTGCGCATTTAGTGTATTTTCATGCATATCAAGATTAATGCTGATTCTTATGTAAATTGATGTGTAGAATCATACGGTCTTATTTAAAATTGATTCTGAGCAATATAAATGAGTGTACTGAAAGCCCGAAAATTGCGCATTTAGTGTATTTTCATGCATATCAAGATTAATGCTGATACTTATGTAAATTGATGTGTAGAATCATACGGTCTCATTCGAAATTGATTCTGAGCAATATAAATGAGTGTACTGAAAGCCAGAAAATTGCGCATTTAGTGTATTTTCATGCATATCAAGATTAATGCTGATTCTTATGTAAATTGATGTGTAGAATCATATGGTTTCAATTAAAATTAATTCTGAGCAATATAAATGAGTGTACTGAAAGCCCGAAAATTGCGCATTTAGTGTATTTTCATGCATATCAAGATTAATGCTGATTCTTATGTAAATTGATGTGTAGAATCGTATGGTTTCAATTAAAATTAATTCTGAGTAATATAAATGAGTGTACTGAAAGCCGAAAATTACGCATTTAGTGTATTTTCATGCATATCAAGATTAATGCTGATTCTTATGTAAATTGATGTGTAGAATTATACGGTCTCATTTAAAATTGATTCTGAACAATATAAATGAGTGTACTGAAAGGCCAAAGAATGCGCATTTAGTGTATTTTCATGCATATCAAGATTAATGCTGATTCTTATGTAAATTGATGTGTAGAATCATACGGTCTCATTTAAAATTGATTCTGAGCAATATAAATGAGTGTACTGAATGCCCGAAAATTGCGCATTTAGTTTATTTTCATGCATATCAAGATTAATGCTGATTCTTATGTAAATTGATGTGTAGAATCATATGGTTTCATTTAAAATTGATTCTGAGCAATATAAATGAATGTACTGAAAGCTGGAATATTGCGCATTAAGTGAATTTTCATGCATATCAAGATTAATGCTGATTCTTATGTAAATTGATGTGTAGATTCATATGGTCTCATTTCAAATTGATTCTGATCAATATAAATGAGTGTACTGAAAGCCCGAAAATTGCGCATTTAGTGTATTTTCATGCATATCAAGATTAATGCTGATACTTATGTAAATTGATGTGTAGAATCATAGTGTCTCAATTAAAATTGGTTCTGATCAATATAAATGAGAGTACTGAAAGCCCGAAAATTGCGCATTTAGTGTATTTTCATGCATATCAAGATTAATGCTGGATACTTATGTAAATTGATGTGTAGAATCAATACTAGTCTCATTTGAAAATTGGATTTGAGCAATATAAATGAGTGTAAACTGTTTTTGCCAGAAAATTTGCGTTTAGTTTAGGTATTTTCGCTATAATTCAAGATTAATGTCTGATTCCTTATTGTAAATTGATGTGTAGAATCATATGGTTTCAATTAAAATTAATTCTGGAGTATTGATAAATTAAATAAAATTAAAAGCCCTGAAAAGTTGCTGAAATTACATTTAGTGTATTTTTCGTGCATATCAAGATTTAATGCTGATTTTTCTTATGTATGGATTGATGTAGAATTCAAGTTAGTTTCCACGTTTAAAATTGATTCTGAGCAATATAAATGAGTGTACTGAATACCGGAAAATTGCGCAAAAATTTAGTGTATTTTTCATGCATATCAAGATTACTGCATGATTCTTATGTTAAAATTCGATTGTGCTATAATTGATCCACGGTTTGTGATTTAAAATTGACGCCGAGCGACATTAATGAGTGTACTGAAAGCCCGAAAATTGCGCATTTAGTGTATTTTCATGCATATCAAGATTAATGCTGATTCTTATGTAAATTGATGTGTAGAATCATACGGTCTCATTTAAAATTGATTCTGAGCAATATAAATGAGTGTACTGAAAGCCCGAAAATTGCGCATTTAGTGTATTTTCATGCATATCAAGATTAATGCTGATTCTTATGTACATTGATGTGTAGAATCTTATGGTTTCATTTAAAATTGATTCTGAGCAATATAAATGAGTGTACTGAAAACCGGAAAATTGCGCATTTAGTGTATTTTCATGCATATCAAGATTACTGCTGATTCTTATGTAAATTGATGTGTAGAATCATACGGTCTCATTTGAAATTTATTCTGAGCAATATAAATGAGTGTACTGAAAACCGGAAAATTGCGCATTTAGTGTATTTTCATGCATATCAAGATTAATGATGATTCTTATGTAAATTGATGTGTAGAATCATATGGTTTCATTTAAAATTGATTCTGATCAATATAAATGAGTGTACTGAAAGGCCAAAGAATGCGCATTTAGTGTATTTTCATGCATATCAAGATTAATGATGATTCTTATGTAAATTGATGTGTAGAATCATACGGTCTCATTTAAAATAGATTCTGAGCAATATAAATGAGTGTACTGAAAGACCGAAAATTGCGCATTTAGTGTATTTTCATGCATATCAAGATTAATGCTAATTCTTATGTAAATTGATGTGTAGAATCATAGTGTCTCAATTAAAATTGGTTCTTATCAATATAAATGATTGTACTGTAAGCCCGAATATTGCGCATTTAGTGTATTTTCATGCATATCAAGATTAATGCTGATTCTTATGTAAATTGATGTGTAGAATCATATGGTCTCATTTAAAATTAATTCTGATCAATTTAACTGAGTGTACTGAAAGCCCGAAAATTGCGCATTTAGTGTATTTTCATGCATATCAAGATTAATGCTGATTCTTATGTAAATTAATGTGTAGAATCACTCTGTCCCATTTAAAATTGATTCTGAGCAATATAAATGAGTGTACTGAAAGCACGAAAATTGCGCATTTAATGTATTTTCATGCATATCAAAATTAATGCTGATACTTATGTAAATTGATGTGTAGAATCATATGGTCTCATTTGAATTAAATTCTGCTCAATATAAATGAGTGTACTGAAAGACCAAAAACTGCGCATTTACTGTATTTTCGTGCATATCAAGATTAATGATGATTCTTATGTAAATTGATGTGTAGAATTATGTGGTCTCATTTAAAATTGATTCTGAGCAATATAAATGCGTGTACTGAAAGCCGAAAATTGCGCATTTCGTGTATTTTCATACATATCAAGATTAATTAAGATTCTTTTCTAAATTGATGTGGAGAATCATATGGTTTCATTTAAAATTGATTCTGAGCAATATAAATGAGTGTACTGAAAGTCCGAAAATTGCGCATTTAGTGTATTTTCATGCATATCAAGATTAATGCTGATTCTTATGTACATTGATGTGTAGAATCTTATGGTTTCATTTAAAATTGATTCTGAGCAATATAAATGAGTGTACTGAAAACCGGAAAATTGCGCATTTAGTGTATTTTCATGCATATCAAGATTACTGCTGATTCTTATGTAAATTGATGTGTAGAATCATACGGTCTCATTTGAAATTTATTCTGAGCAATATAAATGAGTGTACTGAAAACCGGAAAATTGCGCATTTAGTGTATTTTCATGCATATCAAGATTAATGATGATTCTTATGTAAATTGATGTGTAGAATCATATGGTTTCATTTAAAATTGATTCTGATCAATATAAATGAGTGTACTGAAAGGCCAAAGAATGCGCATTTAGTGTATTTTCATGCATATCAAGATTAATGATGATTCTTATGTAAATTGATGTGTAGAATCATACGGTCTCATTTAAAATAGATTCTGAGCAATATAAATGAGTGTACTGAAAGACCGAAAATTGCGCATTTAGTGTATTTTCATGCATATCAAGATTAATGCTAATTCTTATGTAAATTGATGTGTAGAATCATAGTGTCTCAATTAAAATTGGTTCTTATCAATATAAATGATTGTACTGTAAGCCCGAATATTGCGCATTTAGTGTATTTTCATGCATATCAAGATTAATGCTGATTCTTATGTAAATTGATGTGTAGAATCATATGGTCTCATTTAAAATTAATTCTGATCAATTTAACTGAGTGTACTGAAAGCCCGAAAATTGCGCATTTAGTGTATTTTCATGCATATCAAGATTAATGCTGATTCTTATGTAAATTAATGTGTAGAATCACTCTGTCCCATTTAAAATTGATTCTGAGCAATATAAATGAGTGTACTGAAAGCACGAAAATTGCGCATTTAATGTATTTTCATGCATATCAAAATTAATGCTGATACTTATGTAAATTGATGTGTAGAATCATATGGTCTCATTTGAATTAAATTCTGCTCAATATAAATGAGTGTACTGAAAGACCAAAAACTGCGCATTTACTGTATTTTCGTGCATATCAAGATTAATGATGATTCTTATGTAAATTGATGTGTAGAATTATGTGGTCTCATTTAAAATTGATTCTGAGCAATATAAATGCGTGTACTGAAAGCCGAAAATTGCGCATTTCGTGTATTTTCATACATATCAAGATTAATTAAGATTCTTTTCTAAATTGATGTGGAGAATCATATGGTTTCATTTAAAATTGATTCTGAGCAATATAAATGAGTGTACTGAAAGTCCGAAAATTGCGCATTTAGTGTATTTTCATGCATATCAAGATTAATGCTGATTCTTATGTAAATTGATGTGTAGAATCATACGGTCTTATTTAAAATTGATTCTGAGCAATATAAATGAGTGTACTGAAAGCCCGAAAATTCCGCATTTAGTGTATTTTCATGCATATCAAGATTAATGCTGATACTTATGTAAATTGATGTGTAGAATCATACGGTCTCATTTGAAATTGATTCTGAGCAATATAAATGAGTGTACTGAAAGCCAGAAAATTGCGCATTTAGTGTATTTTCATGCATATCAAGATTAATGCTGATTCTTATGTAAATTGATGTGTAGAATCATATGGTTTCAATTAAAATTAATTCTGAGCAATATAAATGAGTGTACTGAAAGCCCGAAAATTGCGCATTTAGTGTATTTTCATGCATATCAAGATTAATGCTGATTCTTATGTAAATTGATGTGTAGAATCGTATGGTTTCAATTAAAATTAATTCTGAGTAATATAAATGAGTGTACTGAAAGCCGAAAATTACGCATTTAGTGTATTTTCATGCATATCAAGATTAATGCTGATTCTTATGTAAATTGATGTGTAGAATTATACGGTCTCATTTAAAATTGATTCTGAACAATATAAATGAGTGTACTGAAAGGCCAAAGAATGCGCATTTAGTGTATTTTCATGCATATCAAGATTAATGCTGATTCTTATGTAAATTGATGTGTAGAATCATACGGTCTCATTTAAAATTGATTCTGAGCAATATAAATGAGTGTACTGAATGCCCGAAAATTGCGCATTTAGTGTATTTTCATGCATATCAAGATTAATGCTGATTCTTATGTAAATTGATGTGTAGAATCATATGGTTTCATTTAAAATTGATTCTGAGCAATATAAATGAATGTACTGAAAGCTGGAATATTGCGCATTAAGTGAATTTTCATGCATATCAAGTATAATGCTGATTCTTATGTAAATTGATGTGTAGATTCATATGGTCTCATTTCAAATTGATTCTGATCAATATAAATGAGTGTACTGAAAGCCCGAAAATTGCGCATTTAGTGTATTTTCATGCATATCAAGATTAATGCTGATACTTATGTAAATTGATGTGTAGAATCATAGTGTCTCAATTAAAATTGGTTCTGATCAATATAAATGAGAGTACTGAAAGCCCGAAAATTGCGCATTTAGTGTATTTTCATGCATATCAAGATTAATGCTGATACTTATGTAAATTGATGTGTAGAATCATACGGTCTCATTTGAAATTGATTCTGAGCAATATAAATGAGTGTACTGAAAGCCAGAAAATTGCGCATTTAGTGTATTTTCATGCATATCAAGATTAATGCTGATTCTTATGTAAATTGATGTGTAGAATCATATGGTTTCAATTAAAATTAATTCTGAGCAATATAAATGAGTGTACTGAAAGCCCGAAAATTGCGCATTCAGTGTATTTTCATGCATATCAAGATTAATGCTGATTCTTATGTACATTGATGTGTAGAATCTTATGGTTTCATTTAAAATTGATTCTGAGCAATATAAATGAGTGTACTGAATACCGGAAAATTGCGCATTTAGTGTATTTTCATGCATATCAAGATTACTGCTGATTCTTATGTAAATTGATGTGTAGAATCATACGGTCTCATTTAAAATTGACGCCGAGCGACATTAATGAGTGTACTGAAAGCCCGAAAATTGCGCATTTAGTGTATTTTCATGCATATCAAGATTAATGCTGATTCTTATGTAAATTGATGTGTAGAATCATACGGTCTCATTTAAAATTGATTCTGAGCAATATAAATGAGTGTACTGAAAGCCCGAAAATTGCGCATTTAGTGTATTTTCATGCATATCAAGATTAATGCTGATTCTTATGTACATTGATGTGTAGAATCTTATGGTTTCATTTAAAATTGATTCTGAGCAATATAAATGAGTGTACTGAAAACCGGAAAATTGCGCATTTAGTGTATTTTCATGCATATCAAGATTAATGATGATTCTTATGTAAATTGATGTGTAGAATCATAAGGTTTCATTTAAAATTGATTCTGATCAATATAAATGAGTGTACTGAAAGGCCACAGAATGCGCTTTTAGTGTATTTTCATGCATATCAAGATTAATGATGATTCTTATGTAAATTGATGTGTAGAATCATACGGTCTCATTTAAAATAGATTCTGAGCAATATAAATGAGTGTACTGAAAGACCGAAAATTGCGCATTTAGTGTATTTTCATGCATATCAAGATTAATGCTAATTCTTATGGAAATTGATGTGTAGAATCATAGTGTCTCAAGTAAAATTGGTTCTGATCAATATAAATGATTGTACTGTAAGCCCGAAAATTGCGCATTTAGTGTATTTTCATGCATATCAAGATTAATGCTGATTCTTATGTAAATTGATGTGTAGAATCATATGGTTTCATTTAAAATTGATTCTGATCAATATAAATGAGTGTTTTGAATGCCCGAATATTGCGCATTTAGTGTATTTTCATGCATATCAAGATTAATGCTGATTCTTATGTAAATTAATGTGTAGAATCACTCTGTCCCATTTAAAATTGATTCTGAGCAATATAAATGAGTGTACTGAAAGCACGAAAATTGCGCATTTAATGTATTTTCATGCATATCAAAATTAATGCTGATTCTTATGTAAATTGATGTGTAGAATCATACGGTCTCATTTAAAATTGATTCTGAGCAATATAAATGCGTGTACTGAAAGCCGAAAATTGCGCATTTCGTGTATTTTCATACATATCAAGATTAATTGAGATTCTTTTCTAAATTGATGTGGAGAATCATATGGTTTCATTTAAAATTGATTCTGAGCAATATAAATGAGTGTACTGAAAGTCCGAAAATTGCGCATTAAGTGTATTTTCCTGCATATCAAGATTAATGCTGATTCTTATGTAAATTGATGTGTAGAATCATACGGTCTTATTTGAAATTGATTCTGAGCAATATAAATGAGTGTACTGAAAGCCCGAAAATTGCGCATTTAGTGTATTTTCATGCATATCAAGATTAATGCTGATACTTATGTAAATTGATGTGTAGAATCATACGGTCTCATTTGAAATTGATTCTGAGCAATATAAATGAGTGTACCGAAAGCCAGAAAATTGCGCATTAATGTATTTTCATGCATATCAAGATTAATGCTGATTCTTATGTAAATTGATGCAGAATCATATGGTTTCAATTAAATTTAATTCTGAGCAATATAAATGAGTGTACTGAAAGCCTGAAAATTGCGCATTTAGTGTATTTTCATGCATATCAAGATTAATGCTGATTCTTATGTAAATTGATGCATAGAATCGTATGGTTTCACTAAAATTAATTCTGAGTAATATAAATGAGTGTACTTGAAAGCCGAAAAATTGCGCATTTAGTGTATTTTCATGCATATCAAGATTAATGCTGATTTTGTAAATTGATGTGTAGAATCATACGGTCTCATTTAAAATTTTATCTGAAATTCAATATAAATGAGTGTACTGAAAGACCAAAGGAATGCGCATTAAGTGTATTTTCATGCATATCAAGATTAATGCTGATTCTTATGTAAATTGATGTGTAGATCATACGGTCTCATTTAAAATTGATTCTGAGCAATATAAATGAGTGTAATGAATGCCCGAAAATTGCGCATTTAGTGTATTTTCATGCATATCAAGATTAATGCTGATTCTTATGTAAATTGATGTGAATCATACGGTCTCATTTAAAATTGATCCTGAACAATATAAATGAGTGTACTGAAAGCCCGAAAATTGCGCATTTAGTGTATTTTCATGCATATCAAGATTAATGCTGATTCTTATGTAAAATTGGATGTGTAGAATCATATGGTTTCATTTAAAATTGATTCTGAGCAATATAAATGAATGTACTGGGAAAGCTAATATTATATTAAGTGAATTTCATGCATACCAGAAGATTACCGCCATCTGCAAATCGATGTGTAGATCATAGACCTCATTTCAAATTGATTCTGATCAATATAAATGAGTGTACTGGAAAGCCCGAAAATTGCGCATTTAGTGTATTTTCATGCATATCAAGATTAATACTGATACTTATGTAAATTGATGTGTAGAATCATAGTGTCTCAATTAAAATTGGTTCTGATCAATATAAATGAGTGTACTGAAAGCCCGAAAATTGCGCATTTAGTGTATTTTCATGCATATCAAGATTAATGCTGATTCTTATGTAAATTGATGTGTAAAATCATACGGTCTCATTTAAAATTGATTCTGAGCAATATAAATGAGTGTACTGAAAGCCCGAAAAATTGCGCATTTAGTGTATTTTCATGCATATCAAGATTAATGCTGATTCTTATGTACATTGATGTGTAGAATCTTATGGTTTCATTTAAAATTGATTCTGAGCAATATAAATGAGTGTACTGAAAACCGGAAAATTGCGCATTTAGTGTATTTTCATGCATATCAAGATTAATGATGATTCATATGTAAATTGATGTGTAGAATTTATATGTTTCATTTAAAATTGATTCTGATCAATATAAATGAGTGTACTGAAAGTCCAAAGAATGCGCATTTAGTGTATTTTCATGCATATCAAGATTAATGATGATTCTTATGTAAATTGATGTGTAGAATCATACGGTCTCATTTAAAATAGATTCTGAGCAATATAAATGAGTGTACTGAAAGACCTAAAATTGCGCATTTAGTGTATTTTCATGCATATCAAGATTAATGCTAATTCTTATGTAAATTGATGTGTAGAATCATAGTGTCTCAAGTAAAATTGGTTCTTATCAATATAACTGATTGTACTGTAAGCCCGAAAATTGCGCATTTAGTGTATTTTCATGCATATCAAGATTAATGCTGATTCTTATGTAAATTGATGTGTAGAATCATATGGTCTCATTTAAAATTAATTCTGATCAACTTAACTGAGTGTACTGAAAGCCCGAAAATTGCGCATTTAGTGTATTTTCATGCATATCAAGATTAATGCTGATTCTTATGTAAATTAATGTGTAGAATCACTCTGTCCCATTTAAAATTGATTCTGAGCAATATAAATGAGTGTACTGAAAGCACGAAAATTGCGCATTTAATGTATTTTCATGCATATCAAAATTAATGCTGATTCTTATGTAAATTGATGTGTAGAATCATATGGTCTCATTTGAATTAAATTCTGCTCAATATAAATGAATGTACTGAAAGACCAAAAACTGCGCATTTACTGTATTTTCGTGCATATCAAGATTAATGATGATTCTTATGTAAATTGATGTGTAGAATCATGTGGTCTCATTTAAAATTGATTCTGAGCAATATAAATGCGTGTACTGAAAGCCGAAAATTGCGCATTTCGTGTATTTTCATACATATCAAGATTAATTAAGATTCTTTTCTAAATTGATGTGGAGAATCATATGGTTTCATTTAAAATTGATTCTGAGCAATATAAATGAGTGTACTGAAAGTCCGAAAATTGCGCATTTAGTGTATTTTCATGCATATCAAGATTAATGCTGATTCTTATGTAAATTGATGTGTAGAATCATACGGTCTTATTTAAAATTTATTCTGAGCAATATAAATGAATGTACTGAAAGCTGGAATATTGCGCATTAAGTGAATTTTCATGCATATCAAGATTAATGCTGATTCTTATGTAAATTGATGTGTAGATTCATATGGTCTCATTTAAAATTGATTCTGATCAATATAAATGAGTGTACTGAAAGTCCGAAAATTGCGCATTTAGTGTATTTTCATGCATATCAAGATTAATGCTGATTCTTATGTAAATTGATGTGTAGAATCATACGGTCTTATTTAAAATTGATTCTGAGCAATATAAATGAATGTACTGAAAGCTGGAATATTGCGCATTAAGTGAATTTTCATGCATATCAAGATTAATGCTGATTCTTATGTAAATTGATGTGTAGATTCATATGGTCTCATTTAAAATTGATTCTGATCAATATAAATGAGTGTACTGAAAGCCCGAAAATTGCGCATTTAGTGTATTTTCATGCATATCAAGATTAATGCTGATACTTATGTAAATTGATGTGTAGAATCATAGTGTCTCAATTAAAATTGATTCTGAGCAATATAAATGAGTGTACTGAAAACCGGAAAATTGCGCATTTAGTGTATTTTCATGCATATCAAGATTAATGATGATTCTTATGTAAATTGATGTGTAGAATCATAAGGTTTCATTTAAAATTGATTCTGATCAATATAAATGAGTGTACTGAAAGGCCAAAGAATGCGCATTTAGTGTATTTTCATGCATATCAAGATTAATGCTGATTCTTATGTAAATTGATGTGTAGAATCATATGGTCTCATTCAAAATTGATTCTGAGCAATAGAAATGACTGCACTAAAAGACCGAAAATTGCGCATGTAGTGTATTTTCATGCATATCAAGAGTAATGCTGATACTTATGTAAATTGATGTGTAGAATCATATGGTATCATTTAAAATTGATTCTGATCAATATAAATGAGTGTACTGAAAGACCAAAAACTGCGCATTTAGTGTATTTTCATGCATATCAAGATTAATGCTGATTCTTATGTAAATTGATGTGTAGAATCATACGGTCTCATTTAAAATTGATTCTGAGCAATATAAATGAGTGTACTGAAAGCCCGAAAATTGCGCATTTAGTGTATTTTCATGCATATCAAGATTAATGCTGACTCTTATGTAAATTGATGTGTAGAATCATATGGTTTAAATTAAAATTGATTCTGAGCAGCATAAATGAGTGTACTGTAAGCCCGAAAATTGCGCATTTAGTGTATTTTCATGCATATCAAGATTAATGCTGATTCTTATATAAATTGATGTGTAGAATCATATGGTCTCATTTAAAACTGATTCTGAGCAATATAAATGAGTGTACTGCAAGCCGGAAAATTGCGCATTTAGTGTATTTTCATGCATATCAAGATTAATGCTGATTCTTATGTAAATTGATGTGTAGAATCATACGGTCTCATTTAAAATTGACTCCGAGCGACATAAATGAGTGTACTGAAAGCCCGAAAATTGCGCATTTAGTGTATTTTCATGCATATCAAGATTAATGCTGATTCTTATGTAAATTGATGTGTAGAATCATATGGTCTCATTTAAAATTGATTCTGATCAATATAAATGAGTGTAATGTAAGCCCGATAATTGAGCATTTAGTGTATTTTCATGCATATCAAGATTACTGCTGATTCTTATGTAAATTGATGTGTAGAATCATATGGTCTCATTTAAAATTGATTCCGAGCAATATAAATGATTGTACTGAAAGCCCGAAAATTGCGCATTTAGTGTATCTTCATGCATATCAAGATTAATGCTGATTCTTATGTAAATTGAAGTGTAGAATCATATGGTTTCATTTAAAATTGATTCTGAGCAATATAAATGATTGTACTGAAAGCCCGAAAATTGCGCATTTAGTGTATCTTCATGCATATCAAGATTAATGCTGATTCTTATGTAAATTGATGTGTAGAAACATATGGTCTCATTTAAAATTGATTCTGAGCAATATAAATGAGTGTGCTGAAAGCCCGAAAATTGCGCATTAATGTATTTTCATGCATATCAAGATTAATGCTGATTCTTATGTAAATTGATGTGTAGAATCATATGGTCTCATTTGAAATTGATTCTGAGCAATATAAATGAGTGTGCTGAAAGCCCGAAAATTGCGCATTTAGTGTATTTTCATGCATATCAAGATTAATGCTGATTCTTATATAAATTGATGTGTAGGATCAAATGGCCTCATTTAAAATTGATTCTGATCAATATAAATGAGTGTACAGAAAGTCCAAATCTGCGCATTTAGTGTATTTTCATGCATATCAAGATTAATGCTGATTCTTATGTAAATTGATGTGTAGAATCATATGGTCTCATATAAAATTGATTCTGAGCAATAGAAATGAATGTGCTGAAAGCCCGAAAATTGCGCATTTAGTGTATTTTCATGCATATCAAGATTAATGCTGATTCTTATGTAAATTGATGTGTAGAATCATATGGTCTCATTTAAAATTGATTCTGAGCAATATAAATGAGTGTGCTGAAAGCCCGAAAATTGCGCATTTAGTGTATTTTCATGCATATCAAGATTAATGCTGATTCTTATATAAATTGATGTGTAGAATCATATGGTCTCATTTAAAATTGATTCTGATCAATATAAATGAGTGTACAGAAAGTCCAAATCTGCGCATTTAGTGTATTTTCATGCATATCAAGATTAATGCTGATTCTTATGTAAATTGATGTGTAGAATCTTATGGTCTCATTTAAAATTGATTCCGAGCAATATAAATGATTGTACTGAAAGCCCGAAAATTGCGCATTCAGTGTATTTTCATGCATATCAAGATTAATGCTGATTCTTATGTAAATTGATGTGTAGAATCATATGGTTTCATTTAAAATTGATTCTGAGCAATATAAATGAGTGTACTGAAAGCCAGAAAATTGCGCATTTAGTGTATTTTCATGCTTATCAATGTTAATGCTGATTCTTATGTAAATTGATGTGTAGAATCATATGGTCTCATTTAAAATTGATTTTGAGCAATATAAATGAGTGTACTGAAAGCCCGAAAATTGCGCATTTAGTGTATTTTCATGCATATCAAGATTAATGCTGATTCTTATGTAAATTGATGTGTAGAATCATATGGTCTCATTTAAAATTGATTCTGAGCAATATAAATGAGTGTGCTGAAAGCCCGAAAATTGCGTATTTAGTGTATTTTCATGCATATCAAGATTAATGCTGATTCTTATATAAATTGATGTGTAGAATCATATGGTCTCATTTAAAATTGATTCTGATCAATATAAATGAGTGTATTGAAAGACCAAAAACTGCGCATTTAGTGTATTTTCATGCATATCAAGATTAATGCTGATTCTTATGTAAATTGATGTGTAGAATCATATGGTCTCATTTAAAATTGATTCTGACCAATATAAATGTGTGTACTGAAAGCCCGAAAATTGCGCATTTAGTGTATTTTCATGCATATCAAGATTAATGCTGATTCTTATGTAAATTGATGTGTAGAATCATATGGTCTCATTTAAAATTGATTCTGAGCAATATAAATGAGTGTGCTGAAAGCCCGAAAATTGCGTATTTAGTGTATTTTCATGCATATCAAGATTAATGCTGATTCTTATATAAATTGATGTGTAGAATCATATGGTCTCATTTAAAATTGATTCTGATCAATATAAATGAGTGTACAGAAAATCCAAATCTGCGCATTTAGTGTATTTTCATGCATATCAAGATTAATGCTGATTCTTATGTAAATTGATCTGTAGAATCATATGGTTACATTTAAAATTGATTCTGAGCAATATACATGAGTGTACTGAAAGCCCGAAAATTGCGCATTTAGTGTATTTTCATGCATATCAAGATTAATGCTGATTCTTATGTAAATTGATGTGTAGAATCATATGGTCTCATTTAAAATTGTTCCGAGCAATATAAATGAGTGTACTGAAAGCCCGAAAATTGCGCATTTAGTGTATTTTCATGCATATCAAGATTAATGCTGATTCTTATGTAAATTGATGTGTAGAATCATATGGTTACATTTAAAATTGATTCTGATCAATATAAATGAGCGGACTGTAAGGCCGAAATTTGCGCATTTTGTGTATTTTCATGCATATCAAGATTAATGCTGATTCTTATGTAAATTGATGTGTAGAATCATATGGTCACATTTAAAATTGATTCCGAGCAATATAAATGAGTGTACTGAAGGACGGAAAATTGCGCATTTAGTTTATTTTCATGCATATCAAGATTAATGCTGATTCTTATGTAAATTGATGTGTAGAATTATATGGTCTCATTTAAAATCGATTCCGAGCAATATAAATGAGTGTACTGAAAGCCCGAAAATTGCGCATTTAGTGTATTTTCATGCATATCAAGATTAATGCTGATTCTTATTTAAATTGATGTGTAGAATCATATGGTTACATTTAAAATTGATTCTGAGCAATATAAATGAGTGGACTGTAAGACCGAAATTTTCGCATTTAGTGTATTTTCATGCATATCAAGATTAATGCTGATTCTTATGTAAATTGATGTGTAGAATCATATGGTCTCATTTAAAATTGATTCCGAGCAATATAAATGAGTGTACTGAAGGCCCGAAAATTGCGCATTCAGTGTATTTTCATGCATATCAAGATTAATGCTTATTCTTATGTAATATGATTTGTAGTATCATATGGTTACATTTAAAATTGATTCTGATCAATATAAATGACTGTACTGAAAGACCAAAAACTGCGCATTTAGTGTATTTTCATGCATATCAAGATTAATGCTGATTCTTATGTAAATTTATGTGTAGAATCATATGGTCTCATTTAAATTGACTCCGAGCGACATGAATGTGTGTACTGAAAACCCGAAAATTGCGCATTTAGTGTATTTTCATGCATATCAAGATTAATGCTGATTCTTATGTAAATTGATGTGTAGAATCATATGGTCTCATTTAAAATTGATTCCGAGCAATATAAATGAGTGTACTGAAAGCCTGAATATTGCGCATTTAGCGTATTTTCATGCATATCAAGATTAATGCTGATTCTTATGTAAATTGATGTGTAGAATCATATGGTTTCATTTAAAATTCATTCTGAGCAATAGAAATGACTGTACTGAAAGACCGAAAATTGCGCACTTAGTGTATTTTCATGCATATCAAGATTAATGCTGATTCTTATGTAGATTGATGTGTAGAATCATATAGTTTCATTTAAAATTGATTCTGAGCAATATAAATGAGTGGACTGAAACCCCGAAAATTGCGCATTTAGTGTATTTTCATGCATATCAAGATTAATGCTGATTCTTATGTAAATTGATGTGTAGAAACATACGGTCTCATTTAAAATTGATTCTGAGCAATATAAATGAGTTTACTGAAAGCTGGAATATTGCGCATTAAGTGTATTTTCATGCATATCAAGATTAATACTGATTCTTATGTAATTTGATGAGTAGAATCATATGTTCTCATTTAAAATTGATTTTGATCAATATAAATGAGTGTACTGAAAGTCCAAAAACTGCGCATTTAGTATATTTTCATGCATATCAAGATTAATGCTGATTCTTATGTAAATTGATGTGTAGAATCATATGGTTACATTTAAAATTGATTCTGAGCAATATAAATGAGTGTACTAAAAGCCAGAAATTTGCGCATTTAGTGTATTTTCATGCATATCAAGATTAATGCTGATTCTTATGTAAATTGAAGTGTAGAATCATACGGTCTCATTTAAAATTGATTCTGATCAATATAAATGAGTGTACTGAAAGCTGGAATATTGCGCATTAAGTGTATTTTCATGCATATCAAGATTAATGCTAATTCTTATGTAAATTGATGTGTAGAATCATATGGTCTCATTTAAAATTGATTCTGATCAATATAAATGAGTGTACTGTAAGCCCGAAAATTGAGCATTTAGTGTATTTTCATGCATATCAAGATTAATGCTGATTCTTATGTAAATTGATGTGTAGAATCATACTGTCTCATTTAAAATTGATTCTGAGCAATATAAATGAGTGTACTGAAAGCCCGAAAATTGCGCATTTAGTGTATTTTCATGCATATCAAGATTAATGCTGATTCTTTTGTAAATTGATGTGTAGAATCATATGGATTCAATTAAAATCGATTCTGAGCAATATAAATGAGTGTACTGAAAGCCCGAAAATTGCGCATTTAGTGTATTTTCATGCATATCAAGATTAATGCTGATTCTTATGTAAATTGATGTGTAGAATCGTATGGTCTCATTTAAAATTGATTCTGATCAATATAAATGAGTGTACTGAAAGACCAAACACTGCGCATTTAGTGTATTTTCATGCATATCAAGATTAATGCTGATCCTTATGTAAATTGATATGTAGAATCATATGGTTTCATTTAAAATTGATACTGAGCAATATAAATGTGTGTACTGAAAGCCCGAAAATTGCGCATTTAGTGTATTTTCATGCATATCAAGATTAATGCGGATTCTTATGTAAATTGATGTCTAGAATCATATGGTCTCATTTAAAATTGATTCTGAGCAATATAAATGAGTGTACTGAAAGCCGGAAAATTGCGCATTTAGTGTATTTTCATGCTTATCAAGATTAATGCTGATTCTTATGTAAATTGATGTGTAGAATCATACGGTCTCATTTTAAATTGATTCTGAGCAATATATATGAGTGTACTGAAAGCCCGAAAATTGCGATTTTAGTGTATTTTCATGCATATCAAGATTAATGCTGATTCTTATGTAAATTGATGTGTAGAATCCCATGGTTTCATTTAAAATTGATTCTGAGCAATATAAATGAGTGTACTGAAAGGCCGAAAATTGCGCATTTAGTGTATTTTCATGTATATCAAGATTAATGCTGATTCTTATGTAAATTGATGTGTAGAATCATATGGTTTCATTTAAAATTGATTCTGAGCAATATAAATGAGTGTACTGAAAGCCCGAAAATTGCGCATTTAGTGTATTTTCATGCATATCAAGATTAATGCTGATTCTTATGTAAATTGATGTGTAGAATAATATGGTCTCATTTAAAATTGATTCTGATCAACATAAATGAGTGTACTGTAAGCCCGAAAATTGAACATTTAGTGTATTTTCATGCATATCAAGATTAATGCTGATTCTTATGTAAATTGATGTGTAGAATCAAACGGTCTCATTTAAAATTGATTCTCAGCAATATAAATGAGTGTATTGAAAGCCCGAAATTTCGCATTTATTGTATTTTCATGCATATCAAGATTAATGCTGATTCTTATGTAAATTGATGTGTAGAATCATACGGTCTCATTTAAAATTGATTCTAATCAATATAAATGAGTGTACTGAAAGACCAAAAACTGCGCATTTAGTGTATTTTCATGCATATCAAGATTAATGCTGATTCTTATGTTAATTGATGTGTAGAATCATACGGTCTCATTTAAAATTGATTCTGAGCAATATAAATGAGTGTACTGAAAGCTGGAATATTGCGCATTAAGTGTATTTTCATGCTTATCAAGATTAATGCTGATTCTTATGTAAATTGATGTGTAGAATCATATGGATTCAATTGAAATTGATTCTGATCAATATAAATGAGTGTACTGAAAGCCCGAAAATTGCGATTTTAGTGTATTTTCATGCATATCAATATTAATGCTGATTCTTATGTAAATTGATGTGTAGAATCACGTGGTTTCATTTAAAATTGATTCTGAGCAATATAAATGAGTGTACTGAAAGCCCGAAAATTGCGCATTTAGTGTATTTTCATGCATATCAAGATTAATGCTGATTCTTATGTAAATTGGTGTGTAGAATCATATGGTTTCATTTAAAATTGATTCTGAGCAATATAAATGAGTGTACTGAAAGCCCGAAAATTGCGCATTTAGTGTATTTTCATGCATATCAAGATTAATGCTGATTCTTATGTAAATTGATGTGTAGAATCATATGGTCTCATTTAAAATTGATTCTGAGCAATATAAATGAGTGTACTGTAAGCCCGAAAATTGAGCATTTAGTGTATTTTCATGCATATCAAGATTAATGCGGATTCTTATGTAAATTGATGTGTAGAATCATACGGTCTCATTTAAAATTGATTCTGAGCAATATAAATGAGTGTACTGAAAGCTGGAATATTGCGCATTAAGTGTATTTTCATGCATATCAAGATTAATGCTGATTCTTATGTAAATTGATGTGTAGAATCATATGATCTCATTTGAAATTGATTCTGATCAATATAAATGAGTGTATTGTAAGCCCGAAAATTGAGCATTTAGTGTATTTTCATGCATATCAAGATTAATGCTGATTCCTATGTAAATTGATGTGTAGAATCATACGGTCTAATTTAAAATTGATTCTGAGCAATATAAATGAGTGTACTGAAAGCCCGAAAATTGCGCATTTAGTGTATTTTCATGCATATCAAGATTAATGCTGATTCTTATGTAAATTGATGTATAGAATCATATGGTTTCAATTAAAATTGATTCTGAGCAATATAAATGAGTGTACTGTAAGCCCGAAAATTGCGCATTTAGTGTATTTTCATGCATATCAAGATTAATGCTGATTCTTATGTAAATTGATGTGTAGAATCATATGGTCTCATTTAAAATTGATTCTGAGCAATATAAATGAGTGTACTGTAAGCCCGAAAATTGAGCATTTAGTGTATTTTCATGCATATCAAGATTAATGCTGATTCTTATGTAAATTGATGTGTAGAATCATACGGTCTCATTTAAAATTGATTCTGAGCAATATAAATGAGTGTACTGAAAGCTGGAATATTGCGCATTAAGTGTATTTTCATGCATATCAAGATTAATGCTGATTCTTATGTAAATTGATGTGTAGAATCATATGATCTCATTTGAAATTGATTCTGATCAATATAAATGACTGTACTGTAAGCCCGAAAATTGAGCATTTAGTGTATTTTCATGCATATCAAGATTAATGCTGATTCTTATGTAAATTGATGTATAGAATCATACGGTCTCATTTAAAATTGATTCTGAGCAATATAAATGAGTGTACTGAAAGCCCGAAAATTGCGCATTTAGTGTATTTTCATGCATATCAAGATTAATGCTGATTCTTATGTAAATTGATGTATAGAATCATATGGTTTCAATTAAAATTGATTCTGAGCAATATAAAAGAGTGTACTGAAAGCCCGAAAATTGCGCATTTAGTGTATTTTCATGCATATCAAGATTAATGCTGATTCTTATGTAAATTGATGTGTAGAATCATATGGTCTCATTTAAAATTGATTCTGAGCAATATAAATGAGTGTACTGAAAGCCGGAAAATTGCGCATTTAGTGTATTTTCATGCATATCAAGATTAATGCTGATTCTTATGTAAATTGATGTGTAGAATCATATGGTCTCATTTAAAATTGATCCTGAGCAATATAAATGAGTGTACTGAAAGCCCGAAAATTGCGATTTTAGTGTATTTTCATGCATATCAAGATTAATGCTGATTCTTATGTAAATTGATGTGTAGAATCACATGGTTTCATTTAAAATTGATTCTGAGCAATATAAATGAGTGTACTGAAAGCCCGAAAATTGCGCATTTAGTGTATTTTCATGCATATCAAGATTAATGCTGATTCTTATGTAAATTGATGTGTAGAATCATATGGTTTCATTTAAATTGATTCTGAGCAATATAAATGAGTGTACTGAAAGCCCGAAAATTGCGCATTTAGTGTATTTTCATGCATATCAAGATTAATGCTGATTCTTATGTAAATTGATGTGTAGAATCATATGATCTCATTTGAAATTGATTCTGATCAATATAAATGAGTGTACTGTAAGCCCGAAAATTGCGCATTTAGTGTATTTTCATGCATATCAAGATTAATGCTGATTCTTATGTAAATTGATGTGTAGAATCATATGGTCTCATTTAAAATTGATTCTGAGCAATATAAATGAGTGTACTGAAAGCCGGAAAATTGCGCATTTAGTGTATTTTCATGCATATCAAGATTAATGCTGATTCTTATGTAAATTGATGTGTAGAATCATATGGTCTCATTTAAAATTGATCCTGAACAATATAAATGAGTGTACTGTAAGCCCGAAAATTGCGCATTTAGTGTATTTTCATGCATATCAAGATTAATGCTGATTCTTATGTAAATTGATGTGTAGAATCATACGGTCTCTTTTAAAATTGATTCTGAGCAATATAAATGAGTGTACTGAAAGCCCGAAAATTGCGCATTTAGTGTATTTTCATGCATATCAAGATTAATGCTGATTCTTATGTAAATTGATGTGTAGAATCATATGATTCAATTAAAATTGATTCTGAGCAATATAAATGAGTGTACTGAAAGCCCGAAAATTGCGCATTTATTGTATTTTCATGCATATCAAGATTAATGCTGATTCTTATGTAAATTGATGTGTAGAATCATACGGTCTCATTTAAAATTGATTCTAATCAATATAAATGAGTGTACTGTAAGCCCGAAAATTGCGCATTTAGTGTATTTTCATGCATATCAAGATTAATGCTGATTCTTATGTAAATTGATGTGTAGAATCATATGGTCTCATTTAAAATTGATTCTGAGCAATAGAAATGACTGTACTGAAAGACTGAAAATTGCGTATTTAGTGTATTTTCATGCATATCAAGATTAATGCTGATTCTTATGTAAATTGATGTGTAGAATCATATGGTATCATTTAAAATTGATTCTGATCAATATAAATGAGTGTACTGAAAGACCAAAAACTTCGCATTTAGTGTATTTTCATGCATATCAAGATTAATGCTGATTCTTATGTAAATTGATGTGTAGAATCATATGGTCTCATTTAAAATTGATTCCGAGCAATATAAATGAGTGTACTGAAGGCCCGAAAATTGCGCATTCAGTGTATTTTCATGCATATCAAGATTAATGCTTATTCTTATGTAATATGATTTGTAGTATCATATGGTTACATTTAAAATTGATTCTGATCAATATAAATGACTGTACTGAAAGACCAAAAACTGCGCATTTAGTGTATTTTCATGCATATCAAGATTAATGCTGATTCTTATGTTAATTGATGTGTAGAATCATACGGTCTCATTTAAAATTGATTCTGAGCAATATAAATGAGTGTACTGAAAGCTGGAATATTCCGCATTAAGTGTATTTTCATGCTTATCAAGATTAATGCTGATTCTTATGTAAATTGATGTGTAGAATCATATGGATTCAATTATAATTGATTCTGATCAATATAAATGAGTGTACTGAAAGCCCGAAAATTGCGATTTTAGTGTATTTTCATGCATATCAAGATTAATGCTGATTCTTATGTGAATTGATGTGTAGAATCACGTGGTTTCATTTAAAATTGATTCTGAGCAATATAAATGAGTGTACTGAAAGCCCAAAAATTGCGCATTTAGTGTATTTTCATGCATATCAAGATTAATGCTGATTCTTATGTAAATTGGTGTGTAGAATCATATGGTTTCATTTAAAATTGATTCTGAGCAATATAAATGAGTGTACTGAAAGCCCGAAAATTGCGCATTTAGTGTATTTTCATGCATATCAAGATTAATGCTGATTCTTATGTAAATTGATGTGTAGAATCATATGGTCTCATTTAAAATTGATTCTGAGCAATATAAATGAGTGTACTGTAAGCCCGAAAATTGAGCATTTAGTGTATTTTCATGCATATCAAGATTAATGCTGATTCTTATGTAAATTGATGTGTAGAATAATACGGTCTCATTTAAAATTGATTCTGAGCAATATAAATGAGTGTACTGAAAGCTGGAATATTGCGCATTAAGTTTATTTTCATGCATATCAAGATTAATGCTGATTCTTATGTAAATTGATGTGTAGAATCATATGATCTCATTTGAAATTGATTCTGATCAATATAAATGAGTGTATTGTAAGCCCGAACATTGAGCATTTAGTGTATTTTCATGCATATCAAGATTAATGCTGATTCTTATGTGAATTGATGTGTAGAATCATACGGTCTAATTTAAAATTGATTCTGAGCAATATAAATGAGTGTACTGAAAGCCCGAAAATTGCGCATTTAGTGTATTTTCATGCATATCAAGATTAATGCTGATTCTTATGTAAATTGATGTATAGAATCATATGGTTTCAATTAAAATTGATTCTGAGCAATATAAATGAGTTTACTGTAAGCCCGAAAATTGCGCATTTAGTGTATTTTCATGCATATCAAGATTAATGCAGATTCTTATGTAAATTGATGTGTAGAATCATACGGTCTCATTTAAAATTGATTCTGAGCAATATAAATGAGTGTACTGAAAGCCCGAAAATTGCGCATTGAGTGTATTTTCATGCATATCAAGATTAATGCTGATTCTTATGTAAATTGATGTATAGAATCATATGGTTTCAATTAAAATTGATTCTAATCAATATAAATGAGTGTACTGTAAGCCCGAAAATTGAGCATTTAGTGTATTTTCATGCATATCAAGATTAATGCTGATTCTTATGTAAATTGATGTGTAGAATCATATGGTCTCATTTAAAATTGATTCTGAGCAATAGAAATGACTGTACTGAAAGACTGAAAATTGCGCATTTAGTGTATTTTCATGCATATCAAGATTAATGCTGATTCTTATGTAAATTGATGTGTAGAATCATATGGTATCATTTAAAATTGATTCTGATCAATATAAATGAGTGTACTGAAAGACCAAAAACTGCGCATTTAGTGTATTTTCATGCATATCAAGATTAATGCTGATTCTTATGTTAATTGATGTGTAGAATCATACGGTCTCATTTACAATTGATTCTGAGCAATATAAACGAGTGTACTGAAAGCTGGAATATTGCGCATTAAGTGTATTTTCATGCTTATCAAGATTAATGCTGATTCTTATGTAAATTGATGTGTAGAATCATATGGATTCAATTAAAATTGATTCTGATCAATATAAATGAGTGTACTGAAAGCCCGAAAATTGCGATTTTAGTGTATTTTCATGCATATCAAGATTAATGCTGATTCTTATCTAAATTGATGTGTAGAATCACCTGGTTCCATTTAAAATTGATTCTGAGCAATATAAATGAGTGTACTGAAAGCTGGAATATTGCGCATTAAGTGTATTTTCATGCATATCAAGATTAATGCTGATTCTTATGTAAATTGATGTGTAGAATCATATGATCTCATTTGAAATTGATTCTGATCAATATAAATGAGTGTATTGTAAGCCCGAAAATTGAGCATTTAGTGTATTTTCATGCATATCAAGATTAATGCTGATTCTTATGTAAATTGATGTGTAGAATCATACGGTCTAATTTAAAATTGATTCTGAGCAATATAAATGAGTGTACTGAAAGCCCGAAAATTGCGCATTTAGTGTATTTTCATGCATATCAAGATTAATGCTGATTCTTATGTAAATTGATGTATAGAATCATATGGTTTCAATTAAAATTGATTCTGAGCAATATAAATGAGTGTACTGAAAGCCCGAAAATTGCGCATTTAGTGTATTTTCATGCATATCAAGATTAATGCTGATTCTTACGTAAATTGATGTGTAGAATCATATGGTCTCATTTAAAATTGATTCTGAGCAATATAAATGAGTGTACTGAAAGCCGGAAAATTGCGCAATTACTGTATTTTCATGCATATCAAGATTAATGCTGATTCTTATGTAAATTGATGTGTAGAATCATATGGTCTCAATTAAATTTGATCCTGAACAATATAAATGAGTGTACTGAAAGCCCGAAAATTGCGCATTTAGTGTATTTTCATGCATATCAAGATTAATGCTGATTGTTATGTAAATTGATGTGTAGAATCATATGGTCTCATTTAAAATTGATTCTGATCAATATAAATGAGTGTACTTTAAGACTGAAAATTGCGCATTTAGTGTATTTTCATGCATATCAAGATTAATGCTGATTCTTATGTAAATTGATGTGTAGAATCATACGGTCTCATTTAAAATTGATTCTGAGCAATATAAATGAGTGTACTGAAAGCTGGAATATTGCGCATTAAGTGTATTTTCATGCATATCAAGATTAATGCTGATTCTTATGTAAATTGATGTGTAGAATCATATGATCTCATTTGAAATTGATTCTGATCAATATAAATGAGTGTATTGTAAGCCCGAAAATTGAGCATTTAGTGTATTTTCATGCATATCAAGATTAAAGCTGATTCTTATGTAAATTGATGTGTAGAATCATACGGTCTAATTTAAAATTGATTCTGAGCAATATAAATGAGTGTACTGAAAGCCGGAAAATTGCGCATTTAGTGTATTTTCATGCATATCAAGATTAATGCTGATTCTTATGTAAAATGATGTATAGAATCATATGGTTTCAATTAAAATTGATTCTGAGCAATATAAATGAGTGTACTTAAAGCCCGAAAATTGCGCATTTAGTGTATTTTCATGCATATCAAGATTAATGCTGATTCTTATGTAAATTGATGTGTAGAATCATATGGTCTCATTAAAATTGATTCTGAGCAATATAAATGAGTGTACTGAAAGCCGGAAAATTGCGCATTTAGTGTATTTTCATGCATATCAAGATTAATGCTGATTCTTATGTAAATTGATGTGTAGAATCATATGGTCTCATTTAAAATTGATCCTGAACAATATAAATGAGTGTACTGAAAGCCCGAAAATTGCGCATTTAGTGTATTTTCATGCATATCAAGATTAATGCTGATTCTTTTGTAAATTGATGTGTAGAATCATATGATCTCATTTGAAATTGATTCTGATCAATATAAATGAGTGTACAGAAAGCCGGAAAATTGCGCATTTAGTGTATTTTCATGCATATCAAGATTAATGCTGATTCTTATGTAAATTGATGTGTAGAATCATACGGTCTCATTTAAAATTGATTCTAATCAATGTAAATGAGTGTACTGTAAGCCCGAACATTGCGCATTTAGTGTATTTTCATGCATATCAAGATTAATGCTGATTCTTATGTAAATTGATGTGTAGAATCATATGGTCTCATTTAAAATTGATTCTGATCAATATAAATTAGTGTACTGAAAGACCAAAAACTGCGCATTTAGTGTATTTTCATGCATATCAAGATTAATGCTGATTCTTATGTAAATTGATGTGTAGAAACATACGGTCTCATTTAATATTGATTCTGAGCAATATAAATGAGTGTACTTAAAGCCCGAAAATTGCGCATTTAGTGTATTTTCATGTATATCAAGATTAATGCTGATTCTTATGTAAATTGATGTGTAGAATCATACGGTCTCATTTAAAATTGATTCTGAGCAATATAAATGAGTGTACTGAAAGCCGGAAACTTGCGCATTTAGTGTATTTTCATGCATATCAAGATTAACGCTGATTCTTATGTAAATTGATGTGTAGAATCATATGGTCTCATTTAAAATTGACTCCGAGCGACATAAATGAGTGTACTGAAAGCCCGAAAATTGCGCATTTAGTGTATTTTCATGCATATCAAGATTAATGCTGATTCTTATATGAATTGATATGTAGAATAATATGGACTCATTTAAAATTGATTCTGACCAATATAAATGAGTGTACTGAAAGCCGGAAAATTGCGCATTTAGTGTATTTTCATGCATATCAAGATTAATGCAGATTCTTATGTAAATTGATGTGTAGAATCAATGGTCTCATTTAAAATTGATTCTGATCAATATAAATGAGTGTACTGAAATATCAAAAACTGCGCATTTAGTGTATTTTCATGCATATCAAGATTAATGCTGATTCTTATGTAAATTGGTGTGTAGAATCATATGGTATCATTTAAAATTGATTCTAATCAATATAACTGAGTGTACTGAAAGACCAAAAACTGCGCATTTAGTCTATTTTCATGCATATCAAGATTAATGCTGATTCTTATGTAAATTGATGTGTAGAAACATACGGTCTCATTTGAAATTGATTCTGACCAATATAAATGAGTGTAATTAAAGCCCGAATATTGCGCATTTAGTGTATTTTCATGCATATCAAGATTAATGCTTATTCTTATGTAAATTGATGTGTAGAATAATACGGTCTCATTTGAAATTGATTCTGAGCAATATATATGAGTGTACTGAAAGCTGGAATATTGCGCATTAAGTGTATTTTCATGCATATCAAGATTAATGCTGATTCTTATGTAAATTGATGTGTAGAATCATATGGTCTCATTTAAAATTGATCCTGAACAATATAAATGAGTGTACTGAAAGCCCGAAAATTGCGCATTTAGTGTATTTTCATGCATATCAAGATTAATGCTGATTCTTTTGTAAATTGATGTGTAGAATCATATGATCTCATTTGAAATTGATTCTGATCAATATAAATGAGTGTACAGAAAGCCGGAAAATTGCGCATTTAGTGTATTTTCATGCATATCAAGATTAATGCTGATTCTTATGTAAATTGATGTGTAGAATCATACGGTCTCATTTAAAATTGATTCTAATCAATGTAAATGAGTGTACTGTAAGCCCGAACATTGCGCATTTAGTGTATTTTCATGCATATCAAGATTAATGCTGATTCTTATGTAAATTGATGTGTAGAATCATATGGTCTCATTTAAAATTGATTCTGATCAATATAAATTAGTGTACTGAAAGACCAAAAACTGCGCATTTAGTGTATTTTCATGCATATCAAGATTAATGCTGATTCTTATGTAAATTGATGTGTAGAAACATACGGTCTCATTTAATATTGATTCTGAGCAATATAAATGAGTGTACTTAAAGCCCGAAAATTGCGCATTTAGTGTATTTTCATGTATATCAAGATTAATGCTGATTCTTATGTAAATTGATGTGTAGAATCATACGGTCTCATTTAAAATTGATTCTGAGCAATATAAATGAGTGTACTGAAAGCCGGAAACTTGCGCATTTAGTGTATTTTCATGCATATCAAGATTAACGCTGATTCTTATGTAAATTGATGTGTAGAATCATATGGTCTCATTTAAAATTGACTCCGAGCGACATAAATGAGTGTACTGAAAGCCCGAAAATTGCGCATTTAGTGTATTTTCATGCATATCAAGATTAATGCTGATTCTTATATGAATTGATATGTAGAATAATATGGACTCATTTAAAATTGATTCTGACCAATATAAATGAGTGTACTGAAAGCCGGAAAATTGCGCATTTAGTGTATTTTCATGCATATCAAGATTAATGCAGATTCTTATGTAAATTGATGTGTAGAATCAATGGTCTCATTTAAAATTGATTCTGATCAATATAAATGAGTGTACTGAAATATCAAAAACTGCGCATTTAGTGTATTTTCATGCATATCAAGATTAATGCTGATTCTTATGTAAATTGGTGTGTAGAATCATATGGTATCATTTAAAATTGATTCTAATCAATATAACTGAGTGTACTGAAAGACCAAAAACTGCGCATTTAGTCTATTTTCATGCATATCAAGATTAATGCTGATTCTTATGTAAATTGATGTGTAGAAACATACGGTCTCATTTGAAATTGATTCTGACCAATATAAATGAGTGTAATTAAAGCCCGAATATTGCGCATTTAGTGTATTTTCATGCATATCAAGATTAATGCTTATTCTTATGTAAATTGATGTGTAGAATAATACGGTCTCATTTGAAATTGATTCTGAGCAATATATATGAGTGTACTGAAAGCTGGAATATTGCGCATTAAGTGTATTTTCATGCATATCAAGATTAATGCTGATTCTTATGTAAATTGATGTGTAGAATCATATGGTCTCATTTAAAATTGATTCTGAGCAATATAAATGAGTGTACTGAAAGACCAAAAATTGCGCATTAAGTGTATTTTCATACATATCAAGATTAATGCTGATTCTTATGTAAATTGATGTGTAGAATCATATGGTCTCATTTAAAATTGATTCCGAGCGACATAAATGAATGTACTGAAAGCCCGAAAATTGCACATTTAGTGTATTTTCATGCATATCAAGATTAATGCTGATTCTTATGTAAATTGATGTGTAGAATCATACGGTCTCATTTTAAATTGATCCTGAGCAATATAAATGAGTGTACTGAAAGCCCGAAAATTGCGCATTTAGTGTATGTTCATGCATATCAAGATTAATGCTGATTCTTATGTAAATTGATGTGTAGAATCATATGGTTTCATTTAAAATTGATTCTGATCAATATAAATGAGTGTACTGTAAGCCCGAAAATTGCGCATTTAGTGTATTTTCATGCATATCAAGATTAATGCTGATTCTTATGTAAATTGATGTGTTGAATCATATGGTCTCATTTTAAATTGATCCTGAGCAATATAAATGAGTGTACTGAAAGCCCGATAATTGCGCATTTAGTGTATGTTCATGCATATCAAGATTAATGCTGATTCTTATGTAAATTGATGTGTAGAATCATATGATCTCATTTGAAATTGATTCTGATCAATATAAATGAGTGTATTGTAAGCCCGAAAATTGAGCATTTAGAGTATTTTCATGCATATCAAGATTAATGCTGATTCTTATGTGAATTGATGTGTAGAATCATACGGTCTAATTTAAAATTGATTCTGAGCAATATAAATGAGTGTACTGAAAGCCCGAAAATTGCGCATTTAGTGTATTTTCATGCATATCAAGATTAATGCTGATTCTTATGTAAATTGATGTATAGAATCATATGGTTTCAATTAAAATTGATTCTGAGCAATATAAATGAGTTTACTGTAAGCCCGAAAATTGCGCATTTAGTGTATTTTCATGCATATCAAGATTAATGCAGATTCTTATGTAAATTGATGTGTAGAATCATACGGTCTCATTTAAAATTGATTCTGAGCAATATAAATGAGTGTACTGAAAGCCCGAAAATTGCGCATTGAGTGTATTTTCATGCATATCAAGATTAATGCTGATTCTTATGTAAATTGATGTATAGAATCATATGGTTTCAATTAAAATTGATTCTAATCAATATAAATGAGTGTACTGTAAGCCCGAAAATTGCGCATTTAGTGTATTTTCATGCATATCAAGATTAATGCTGATTCTTATGTAAATTGATGTGTAGAATCATATGGTCTCATTTAAAATTGATTCTGAGCAATAGAAATGACTGTACTGAAAGACTGAAAATTGCGCATTTAGTGTATTTTCATGCATATCAAGATTAATGCTGATTCTTATGTAAATTGATGTGTAGAATCATATGGTATCATTTAAAATTGATTCTGATCAATATAAATGAGTGTACTGAAAGACCAAAAACTGCGCATTTAGTGTATTTTCATGCATATCAAGATTAATGCTGATTCTTATGTTAATTGATGTGTAGAATCATACGGTCTCATTTACAATTGATTCTGAGCAATATAAACGAGTGTACTGAAAGCTGGAATATTGCGCATTAAGTGTATTTTCATGCTTATCAAGATTAATGCTGATTCTTATGTAAATTGATGTGTAGAATCATATGGATTCAATTAAAATTGATTCTGATCAATATAAATGAGTGTACTGAAAGCCCGAAAATTGCGATTTTAGTGTATTTTCATGCATATCAAGATTAATGCTGATTCTTATCTAAATTGATGTGTAGAATCACGTGGTTCCATTTAAAATTGATTCTGAGCAATATAAATGAGTGTACTGAAAGCTGGAATATTGCGCATTAAGTATATTTTCATGCATATCAAGATTAATGCTGATTCTTATGTAAATTGATGTGTAGAATCATATGATCTCATTTGAAATTGATTCTGATCAATATAAATGAGTGTATTGTAAGCCCGAAAATTGAGCATTTAGTGTATTTTCATGCATATCAAGATTAATGCTGATTCTTATGTAAATTGATGTGTAGAATCATACGGTCTAATTTAAAATTGATTCTGAGCAATATAAATGAGTGTACTGAAAGCCCGAAAATTGCGCATTTAGTGTATTTTCATGCATATCAAGATTAATGCTGATTCTTATGTAAATTGATGTATAGAATCATATGGTTTCAATTAAAATTGATTCTGAGCAATATAAATGAGTGTACTGAAAGCCCGAAAATTGCGCATTTAGTGTATTTTCATGCATATCAAGATTAATGCTGATTCTTACGTAAATTGATGTGTAGAATCATATGGTCTCATTTAAAATTGATTCTGAGCAATATAAATGAGTGTACTGAAAGCCGGAAAATTGCGCAATTAGTGTATTTTCATGCATATCAAGATTAATGCTGATTCTTATGTAAATTGATGTGTAGAATCATATGGTCTCATTTAAAATTGATCCTGAACAATATAAATGAGTGTACTGAAAGCCCGAAAATTGCGCATTTAGTGTATTTTCATGCATATCAAGATTAATGCTGATTGTTATGTAAATTGATGTGTAGAATCATATGGTCTCATTTAAAATTGATTCTGATCAATATAAATGAGTGTACTTTAAGACTGAAAATTGCGCATTTAGTGTATTTTCATGCATATCAAGATTAATGCTGATTCTTATGTAAATTGATGTGTAGAATCATACGGTCTCATTTAAAATTGATTCTGAGCAATATAAATGAGTGTACTGAAAGCTGGAATATTGCGCATTAAGTGTATTTTCATGCATATCAAGATTAATGCTGATTCTTATGTAAATTGATGTGTAGAATCATATGATCTCATTTGAAATTGATTCTGATCAATATAAATGAGTGTATTGTAAGCCCGAAAATTGAGCATTTAGTGTATTTTCATGCATATCAAGATTAATGCTGATTCTTATGTAAATTGATGTGTAGAATCATACGGTCTAATTTAAAATTGATTCTGAGCAATATAAATGAGTGTACTGAAAGCCGGAAAATTGCGCATTTAGTGTATTTTCATGCATATCAAGATTAATGCTGATTCTTATGTAAATTGATGTATAGAATCATATGGTTTCAATTAAAATTGATTCTGAGCAATATAAATGAGTGTACTTAAAGCCCGAAAATTGCGCATTTAGTGTATTTTCATGCATATCAAGATTAATGCTGATTCTTATGTAAATTGATGTGTAGAATCATATGGTCTCATTAAAATTGATTCTGAGCAATATAAATGAGTGTACTGAAAGCCGGAAAATTGCGCATTTAGTGTATTTTCATGCATATCAAGATTAATGCTGATTCTTATGTAAATTGATGTGTAGAATCATATGGTCTCATTTAAAATTGATCCTGAACAATATAAATGAGTGTACTGAAAGCCCGAAAATTGCGCATTTAGTGTATTTTCATGCATATCAAGATTAATGCTGATTCTTATGTAAATTGATGTGTAGAATCATATGGTCTCATTTAAAATTGATTCTGATCAATATAAATGAGTGTACTGTAAGCCCGAAAATTGCGCATTTAGTGTATTTTCATGCATATCAAGATTAATGCTGATTCTTATGTAAATTGATGTGTAGAATCATACGGTCTCATTTAAAATTGATTCTAATCAATGTAAATGAGTGTACTGTAAGCCCGAACATTGCGCATTTAGTGTATTTTCATGCATATCAAGATTAATGCTGATTCTTATGTAAATTGATGTGTAGAATCATATGGTATCATTTAAAATTGATTCTGATCAATATAAATGAGTGTACTGAAAGACCAAAACTGCGCATTTAGTGTATTTTCATGCATATCCAGATTAATGCTGATTCTTATGTTAATTGATGTGTAGAATCATACGGTCTCATTTAAAATTGATTCTGAGCAATATACATGAGTGTGCTGAAAGCTGGAATATTGCGCATTAAGTGTATTTTCATGCTTATCAAGATTAATGCTGATTTTTTGTAAATTGATGTGTAGAATCATATGATCTCATTTGAAATTGATTCTGATCAATATAAATGAGTGTACAGAAAGCCGGAAAATTGCGCATTTAGTGTATTTTCATGCATATCAAGATTAATGCTGATTCTTATGTAAATTGATGTGTAGAATCATACGGTCTCATTTAAAATTGATTCTAATCAATGTAAATGAGTGTACTGTAAGCCCGAACATTGCGCATTTAGTGTATTTTCATGCATATCAAGATTAATGCTGATTCTTATGTAAATTGATGTGTAGAATCATATGGTCTCATTTAAAATTGATTCTGATCAATATAAATGAGTGTACTGAACGACCAAAAACTGCGCATTTAGTGTATTTTCATGCATATCAAGATTAATGCTGATTCTTATGTAAATTGATGTGTAGAAACATACGGTCTCATTTAATATTGATTCTGAGCAATATAAATGAGTGTACTTAAAGCCCGAAAATTGCGCATTTAGTGTATTTTCATGTATATCAAGATTAATGCTGATTCTTCTGTAAATTGATGTGTAGAATCATACGGTCTCATTTAAAATTGATTCTGAGCAATATAAATGAGTGTACTGAAAGCTGGAATATTGCGCATTAAGTGTATTTTCATGCATATCAAGATTAATGCTGATTCTTATGTAAATTGATGTGTAGAATCATATGGTCTCAATTGAAATTGATTCTGATCAATATAAATGAGTGTACTCTAAGCCCGATAATTGCGCATTTAGTGTATTTTCATGCATATCAAGATTAATGCTGATTCTTATGTAAATTGATGTGTAGAATCATATGGTCTCAATTAAAATTGATTCTGAGCAATATAAATGAGTGTACTGAAAGCCGGAAACTTGCGCATTTAGTGTATTTTCATGCATATCAAGATTAACGCTGATTCTTATGTAAATTGATGTGTAGAATCATATGGTCTCATTTAAAATTGACTCCGAGCGACATAAATGAGTGTACTGAAAGCCCGAAAATTGCGCATTTAGTGTATTTTCATGCATATCAAGATTAATGCTGATTCTTATATGAATTGATATGTAGAATAATATGGACTCATTTAAAATTGATTCTGACCAATATAAATGAGTGTACTGAAAGCCGGAAAATTGCGCATTTAGTGTATTTTCATGCATATCAAGATTAATGCAGATTCTTATGTAAATTGATGTGTAGAATCAATGGTCTCATTTAAAATTGATTCTGGTCAATATAACTGAGTGTACTGAAAGACCAAAAACTGCGCATTTAGTCTATTTTCATGCATATCAAGATTAATGCTGATTCTTATGTAAATTGATGTGTAGAAACATACGGTCTCATTTGAAATTGATTCTGACCAATATAAATGAGTGTACTTAAAGCCCGAATATTGCGCATTTAGTGTATTTTCATGCATATCAAGATTAATGCTGATTCTTATGTAAATTGATGTGTAGAATCATACGGTCTCATTTGAAATTGATTCTGAGCAATATAAATGAGTGTACTGAAAGCTGGAATATTGCGCATTAAGTGTATTTTCATGCATATCAAGATTAATGCTGATTCTTATGTAAATTGATGTGTAGAATCATATGGTCTCATTTAAAATTGATTCTGAGCAATATAAATGAGTGTACTGAAAGACCAAAAATTGCGCATTAAGTGTATTTTCATACATATCAAGATTAATGCTGATTCTTATGTAAATTGATGTGTAGAATCATATGGTCTCATTTAAAATTGATTCCGAGCGACATAAATGAATGTACTGAAAGCCCGAAAATTGCACATTTAGTGTATTTTCATGCATATCAAGATTAATGCTGATTCTTATGTAAATTGATGTGTAGAATCATACGGTCTCATTTTAAATTGATCCTGAGCAATATAAATGAGTGTACTGAAAGCCCGAAAATTGCGCATTTAGTGTATGTTCATGCATATCAAGATTAATGCTGATTCTTATGTAAATTGATGTGTAGAATCATATGGTTTCATTTAAAATTGATTCTGATCAATATAAATGAGTGTACTGTAAGCCCGAAAATTGCGCATTTAGTGTATTTTCATGCATATCAAGATTAATGCTGATTCTTATGTAAATTGATGTGATGAATCATATGGTCTCAATTAAAATTGATTCTGAGCAATATAAATGAGTGTACTGAAAGCCGGAAAATTGCGCATTTAGTGTATTTTCATGCATATCAAGATTAATGCTGATTCTTATGTAAATTGATGTGTAGAATCATATGGTCTCATTTAAAATTGACTCCGAGCGACATAAATGAGTGTACTGAAAGCCCGAAAATTGCGCATTTAGTGTATTTTCATGCATATCAAGATTAATGCTGATTCTTATGTAAATTGATGTGTAGAATCATATGGTATCATTTAAAATAGATTCTGATCAATATAAATTAGTGTACTGAAAGACCAAAAACTGCGCATTTAGTGTATTTTCATGCATATCAAGATTAATGCTGATTCTTATGTAAATTGATGTGTAGAAACATACGGTCTCATTTAAAATTGATTCTGAGCAATATAAATGCGTGTACTGAAAGCCGAAAATTGCGCATTTCGTGTATTTTCATACATATCAAGATTAATTAAGATTCTTTTCTAAATTGATGTGGAGAATCATATGGTTTCATTTAAAATTGATTCTGAGCAATATAAATGAGTGTACTGAAAGTCCGAAAATTGCGCATTTAGTGTATTTTCATGCATATCAAGATTAATGCTGATTCTTATGTAAATTGATGTGTAGAATCATACGGTCTTATTTAAAATTGATTCTGAGCAATATAAATGAATGTACTGAAAGCTGGAATATTGCGCATTAAGTGAATTTTCATGCATATCAAGATTAATGCTGATTCTTATGTAAATTGATGTGTAGATTCATATGGTCTCATTTAAAATTGATTCTGATCAATATAAATGAGTGTACTGAAAGCCCGAAAATTGCGCATTTAGTGTATTTTCATGCATATCAAGATTAATGCTGATACTTATGTAAATTGATGTGTAGAATCATAGTGTCTCAATTAAAATTGGTTCTGATCAATATAAATGAGTGTACTGACAGCCCGAAAATTGCGCATTTAGTGTATTTTCATGCATATCAAGATTAATGCTGATACTTATGTAAATTGATGTGTAGAATCATACGGTCTCATTTGAAATTGATTCTGAGCAATATAAATGAGTGTACTGAAAGCCAGAAAATTGCGCATTTAGTGTATTTTCATGCATATCAAGATTAATGCTGATTCTTATGTAAATTGATGTGTAGAATCATATGGTTTCAATTAAAATTAATTCTGAGCAATATAAATGAGTGTACTGAAAGCCCGAAAATTGCGCATTTAGTGTATTTTCATGCATATCAAGATTAATGCTCATTCTTATGTACATTGATGTGTAGAATCTTATGGTTTCATTTAAAATTGATTCTGAGCAATATAAATGAGTGTACTGAAAGCCCGAAAATTGCGCATTTAGTGTATTTTCATGCATATCAAGATTAATGATGATTCTTATGTAAATTGATGTGTAGAATCATATGGTCTCATTTAAAATTGATTCTGATCAATATAAATGAGAGTAATATAAGCCCGATAATTGAGCATTTAGTGTATTTTCATGCATATCAAGATTACTGCTGATTCTTATGTAAATTGATGTGTAGAATCATACGGTCTCATTTAAAATTGATTCTGAGCAATATAAATGAGTGTATGAAAGCCCGAAAATTGCGCATTTAGTGTATTTTCATGCATATCAAGATTAATGCTGATTCTTATGTAAATTGATGTGTAGAATCATATGGTTTCAATTATAATTGATTCTGAGCAATATAAATGAGTGTACTGAAAGCCCGAAAATTGCGCATTAATGTATTTTCATGCATATCAAGATTAATGCTGATTCTTATGTAAATTGATGTGTAGAATCATATGGTCTCATTTAATATTGATTCTGGGCAATATAAATGAGTGTACTGAAAGCCCGAAAATTGCGCATTTAGTGTATTTTCATGCATATCAAGATTAATGCTGATTCTTATGTAAATTGATGTGTAGAATCATATGGTCTCATTTAAAATTGATTCTGAGCAATATAAATGAGTGTGCTGAAAGCCCGAAAATTGCGCATTTAGTGTATTTTCATGCATATCAAGATTAATGCTGATTCTTATGTAAATTGATGTGTAGAATCATATGGTTACATTTAAAATTGATTCGGAGCAATATAAATGAGTGTACTGAAAGCCCGAAAATTGCGCATTTAGTGTATTTTCATGCATATCAAGATTAATGCTGATTCTTATGTAAATTGATGTGTAGAATTATATGGTCTCATTTAAAATCGATTCCGAGCAATATAAATGAGTGTACTGAAAGCCCGAAAATTGCGCATTTAGTGTATTTTCATGCATATCAAGATTAATGCTGATTCTTATGTAAATTGATGTGTAGAATCATATGGTCACATTTAAAATTGATTCCGAGCAATATAAATGAGTGTACTGAAAGCCCGAAAATTGCGCATTTAGTGAATTTTCATGCATATCAAGATTAATGCTTATTCTTATGTAAATTGATTTGTAGTATCATATGGTTACATTTAAAATTGATTCTGATCAATATAAATGACTGTACTGAAAGTCCAAAAACTGCGCATTTAGTGTATTTTCATGCATATCAAGATTAATGCTGATTCTTATGTAAATTTATGTGTAGAATCATATGGTCTCATTTAAATTGACTCCGAGCGACATGAATGTGTGTACTGAAAACCCGAAAATTGCGCATTTAGTGTATTTTCATGCATATCAAGATTAATGCTGATTCTTATGTAAATTGATGTGTAGAATCATATGGTCTCATTTAAAATTGATTCCGAGCAATATAAATGAGTGTACTGAAAGCCTGAATATTGCGCATTTAGCGTATTTTCATGCATATCAAGATTAATGCTGATTCTTATGTAAATTGATGTGTAGAATCATATGGTTTCATTTAAAATTGATTTTGAGCAATAGAAATGACTGTACTGAAAGCCCGAAAATTGCGCATTTAGTGTATTTTCATGCATATCAAGATTAATGCTGATTCTAATGTAGATTGATGTGTAGAATCATATGGTTTCATTTAAAATTGATTCTGAGCAATATAAATGAGTGGACTGAAAGCCCGAAAATTGCGCATTTAGTGTATTTTCATGCATATCAAGATTAATGCTGATTCTTATGTAAATTGATGTGTAGAATCATACGGTCTCATTTAAAATTGATTCTGAGCAATATAAATGAGTTTACTGAAAGCTGGAATATTGCGCATTAAGTGTATTTTCATGCATATCAAGATTAATACTGATTCTTATGTAATTTGATGTGTAGAATCATATGGTCTCCTTTAAAATTGATTCTGATCAATATAAATGAGTGTACTGAAAGTCCAAAAACTGCGCATTTAGTATATTTTCATGCATATCAAGATTAATGCTGATTCTTATGTAAATTGATGTGTAGAATCATATGGTTACATTTAAAATTGATTCTGAGCAATATAAATGAGTGTACTAAAAGCCCGAAATTTGCGCATTTAGTGTATTTTCATGCATATCAAGATTAATGCTGATTCTTATGTAAATTGAAGTGTAGAATCATACGGTCTCATTTACAATTGATTCTGATCAATATAAATGAGTGTACTGAAAGCTGGAATATTGCGCATTAAGTGTATTTTCATGCATATCAAGATTAATGCTAATTCTTATGTAAATTGATGTGTAGAATCATATGGTCTCATTTAAAATTGATTCTGATCAATATAAATGAGTGTATTGTAAGCCCGAAAATTGAGCATTTAATGTATTTTCATGCATATCAAGATTAATGCTGATTCTTATGTAAATTGATGTGTAGAATAATACGGTCTCATTTAAAATTGATTCTGGGCAATATAAATGAGTGTACTGAAAGCCCGAAAATTGCGCATTTAGTGTATTTTCATGCATATCAAGATTAATGCTGATTCTTATGTAAATTGATGTGTAGAATCATATGGATTCAATTAAAATTGATTCTGAGCAATATAAATGAGTGTACTGAAAGCCCGAAAATTGCGCATTTAGTGTATTTTCATGCATATCAAGATTAATGCTGATTCTTATGTAAATTGATGTGTAGAATCGTATGGTCTCATTTAAAATTGATTCTGATCAATATAAATGAGTGTACTGAAAGACCAAACACTGCGCATTTAGTGTATTTTCATGCATATCAAGATTAATGCTGATCCTTATGTAAATTGATATGTAGAATCATATGGTTTCATTTAAAATTGATTCTGAGCAATATAAATGTGTGTACTGAAAGCCCGAAAATTGCGCATTTAGTGTATTTTCATGCATATCAAGATTAATGCGGATTCTTATGTAAATTGATGTGTAGAATCATATGGTCTCATTTAAAATTGATTCTGAGCAATATAAATGAGTGTACTGAAAGCCGGAAAATTGCGCATTTAGTGTATTTTCATGCTCATCAAGATTAATGCTGATTCTTATGTAAATTGATGTGTAGAATCATACGGTCTCATTTTAAATTGATTCTGAGCAATATATATGAGTGTACTGAAAGCCCGAAAATTGCGCATTTAGTGTATTTTCATGCATATCAAGATTAATGCTGATTCTTATGTAAATTGATGTGTAGAATAATATGGTCTCATTTAAAATTGATTCTGATCAACATAAATGAGTGTACTGTAAGCCCGAAAATTGCGCATTTAGTGTATTTTCATGCATATCAAGATTAATGCAGATTCTTATGTAAATTGATGTGTAGAATCATACGGTCTCATTTAAAATTGATTCTGAGCAATATAAATGAGTGTATTGAAAGCCCGAAATTTCGCATTTACTGTATTTTCATGCATATCAAGATTAATGCTGATTCTTATGTAAATTGATGTGTAGAATCATATGGATTCAATTAAAATTGATTCTGAGCAATATAAATGGGTGTACTGAAAGCCCGAAAATTGCGCATTTAGTGTATTTTCATGCATATCAAGATTAATGCTGATTCTTATGTAAATTGATGTGTAGAATCGTATGGTCTCATATAAAATTGATTCTGAGCAATATAAATGAGTGTACTGAAAGCCGGAAAATTGCGCATTTACTGTATTTTCATGCATATCAAGATTAATGCTGATTCTTATGTAAATTGATGTGTAGAATCATATGGATTCAATTAAAATTGATTCTGAGCAATATAAATGAGTGTACTGAAAGGCCGAAAATTGCGCATTTAGTGTATTTTCATGCATATCAAGATTAATGCTGATTCTTATGTAAATTGATGTGTAGAATCATATGGTTTCATTTAAAATTGATTCTGAGCAATATAAATGAGTGTACTGAAAGCCCGAATATTGCGCATTTAGTGTATTTTCATGCATATCAAGATTAATGCTGATTCTTATGTAAATTGATGTGTAGAATCCCATGGTTTCATTTAAAATTGATTCTGAGCAATATAAATGAGTGTACTGAAAGGCCGAAAATTGCGCATTTAGTGTATTTTCATGCATATCAAGATTAATGCTGATTCTTATGTAAATTGATGTGTAGAATCATATGGTCTCAATTAAAATTGATTCTGAGCAATATAAATGAGTGTACTGAAAGGCCGAAAATTGCGCATTTAGTGTATTTTCATGCATATCAAGATTAATGCTGATTCTTATGTAAATTGATGTGTAGAATCATATGGTTACATTTAAAATTGATTCGGAGCAATATAAATGAGTGTACTGAAAGCCCGAAAATTGCGCATTTAGTGTATTTTCATGCATATCAAGATTAATGCTGATTCTTATGTAAATTGATGTGTAGAATTATATGGTCTCATTTAAAATCGATTCCGAGCAATATAAATGAGTGTACTGAAAGCCCGAAAATTGCGCATTTAGTGTATTTTCATGCATATCAAGATTAATGCTGATTCTTATGTAAATTGATGTGTAGAATCATATGGTCACATTTAAAATTGATTCCGAGCAATATAAATGAGTGTACTGAAAGCCCGAAAATTGCGCATTTAGTGAATTTTCATGCATATCAAGATTAATGCTTATTCTTATGTAAATTGATTTGTAGTATCATATGGTTACATTTAAAATTGATTCTGATCAATATAAATGACTGTACTGAAAGTCCAAAAACTGCGCATTTAGTGTATTTTCATGCATATCAAGATTAATGCTGATTCTTATGTAAATTTATGTGTAGAATCATATGGTCTCATTTAAATTGACTCCGAGCGACATGAATGTGTGTACTGAAAACCCGAAAATTGCGCATTTAGTGTATTTTCATGCATATCAAGAATAATGCTGATTCTTATGTAAATTGATGTGTAGAATCATATGGTCTCATTTAAAATTGATTCCGAGCAATATAAATGAGTGTACTGAAAGCCTGAATATTGCGCATTTAGCGTATTTTCATGCATATCAAGATTAATGCTGATTCTTATGTAAATTGATGTGTAGAATCATATGGTTTCATTTAAAATTGATTTTGAGCAATAGAAATGACTGTACTGAAAGCCCGAAAATTGCGCATTTAGTGTATTTTCATGCATATCAAGATTAATGCTGATTCTAATGTAGATTGATGTGTAGAATCATATGGTTTCATTTAAAATTGATTCTGAGCAATATAAATGAGTGGACTGAAAGCCCGAAAATTGCGCATTTAGTGTATTTTCATGCATATCAAGATTAATGCTGATTCTTATGTAAATTGATGTGTAGAATCATACGGTCTCATTTAAAATTGATTCTGAGCAATATAAATGAGTTTACTGAAAGCTGGAATATTGCGCATTAAGTGTATTTTCATGCATATCAAGATTAATACTGATTCTTATGTAATTTGATGTGTAGAATCATATGGTCTCCTTTAAAATTGATTCTGATCAATATAAATGAGTGTACTGAAAGTCCAAAAACTGCGCATTTAGTATATTTTCATGCATATCAAGATTAATGCTGATTCTTATGTAAATTGATGTGTAGAATCATATGGTTACATTTAAAATTGATTCTGAGCAATATAAATGAGTGTACTAAAAGCCCGAAATTTGCGCATTTAGTGTATTTTCATGCATATCAAGATTAATGCTGATTCTTATGTAAATTGAAGTGTAGAATCATACGGTCTCATTTACAATTGATTCTGATCAATATAAATGAGTGTACTGAAAGCTGGAATATTGCGCATTAAGTGTATTTTCATGCATATCAAGATTAATGCTAATTCTTATGTAAATTGATGTGTAGAATCATATGGTCTCATTTAAAATTGATTCTGATCAATATAAATGAGTGTATTGTAAGCCCGAAAATTGAGCATTTAATGTATTTTCATGCATATCAAGATTAATGCTGATTCTTATGTAAATTGATGTGTAGAATAATACGGTCTCATTTAAAATTGATTCTGGGCAATATAAATGAGTGTACTGAAAGCCCGAAAATTGCGCATTTAGTGTATTTTCATGCATATCAAGATTAATGCTGATTCTTATGTAAATTGATGTGTAGAATCATATGGATTCAATTAAAATTGATTCTGAGCAATATAAATGAGTGTACTGAAAGCCCGAAAATTGCTCATTTAGTGTATTTTCATGCATATCAAGATTAATGCTGATTCTTATGTAAATTGATGTGTAGAATCGTATGGTCTCATTTAAAATTGATTCTGATCAATATAAATGAGTGTACTGAAAGACCAAACACTGCGCATTTAGTGTATTTTCATGCATATCAAGATTAATGCTGATCCTTATGTAAATTGATATGTAGAATCATATGGTTTCATTTAAAATTGATTCTGAGCAATATAAATGTGTGTACTGAAAGCCCGAAAATTGCGCATTTAGTGTATTTTCATGCATATCAAGATTAATGCGGATTCTTATGTAAATTGATGTGTAGAATCATATGGTCTCATTTAAAATTGATTCTGAGCAATATAAATGAGTGTACTGAAAGCCGGAAAATTGCGCATTTAGTGTATTTTCATGCTCATCAAGATTAATGCTGATTCTTATGCAAATTGATGTGTAGAATCATACGGTCTCATTTTAAATTGATTCTGAGCAATATATATGAGTGTACTGAAAGCCCGAAAATTGCGCATTTAGTGTATTTTCATGCATATCAAGATTAATGCTGATTCTTATGTAAATTGATGTGTAGAATAATATGGTCTCATTTAAAATTGATTCTGATCAACATAAATGAGTGTACTGTAAGCCCGAAAATTGCGCATTTAGTGTATTTTCATGCATATCAAGATTAATGCAGATTCTTATGTAAATTGATGTGTAGAATCATACGGTCTCATTTAAAATTGATTCTGAGCAATATAAATGAGTGTATTGAAAGCCCGAAATTTCGCATTTACTGTATTTTCATGCATATCAAGATTAATGCTGATTCTTATGTAAATTGATGTGTAGAATCATATGGATTCAATTAAAATTGATTCTGAGCAATATAAATGGGTGTACTGAAACCCGAAAATTGCGCATTTAGTGTATTTTCATGCATATCAAGATTAATGCTGATTCTTATGTAAATTGATGTGTAGAATCGTATGGTCTCATATAAAATTGATTCTGAGCAATATAAATGAGTGTACTGAAAGCCGGAAAATTGCGCATTTACTGTATTTTCATGCATATCAAGATTAATGCTGATTCTTATGTAAATTGATGTGTAGAATCATATGGATTCAATTAAAATTGATTCTGAGCAATATAAATGAGTGTACTGAAAGGCCGAAAATTGCGCATTTAGTGTATTTTCATGCATATCAAGATTAATGCTGATTCTTATGTAAATTGATGTGTAGAATCATATGGTTTCATTTAAAATTGATTCTGAGCAATATAAATGAGTGTACTGAAAGCCCGAATATTGCGCATTTAGTGTATTTTCATGCATATCAAGATTAATGCTGATTCTTATGTAAATTGATGTGTAGAATCCCATGGTTTCATTTAAAATTGATTCTGAGCAATATAAATGAGTGTACTGAAAGGCCGAAAATTGCGCATTTAGTGTATTTTCATGCATATCAAGATTAATGCTGATTCTTATGTAAATTGATGTGTAGAATCATATGGTCTCAATTAAAATTGATTCTGAGCAATATAAATGAGTGTACTGAAAGTCCAAACACTGCGCATTTAGTGTATTTTCATGCATATCAAGATTAATGCTGATTCTTATGTAAATTGATGTGTAGAATCATACGGTCTCATTTAAAATTGATTCTGAGCAATATATATGAGTGTACTGAAAGCCCGAAATTGCGATTTTAGTGTAATTTCATGCATATGAAGATTAATGCTGATTCTTATGTAAATTGATGTGTAGAATCACATGGTTTCATTTAAAATTGATTCTGAGCAATATAAATGAGTGTACTGAAAGCCGGAAAATTGCGCATTTAGTGTATTTTCATGCATATCAAGATTAATGCTGATTCTTATGTAAATTGATGTGTAGAATCATACGGTCTCATTTAAAATTGATTCTGAGCAATATATATGAGTGTACTGAAAGCCCGAAAATTGCGATTTTAGTGTATTTTCATGCATATCAAGATTAATGCTGATTCTTATGTAAATTGATGTGTAGAATCACATGGTTTCATTTAAAATTGATTCTGAGCAATATAAATGAGTGTACTGAAAGCCCGAAAATTGCGCATTTAGTGTATTTTCATGCATATCAAGATTAATGCTGATTCTTATGTAAATTGATGTGTAGAATCGTATGGTTTCATTTAAAATTGATTCTGAGCAATATAAATGAGTGTACTGAAAGCCCGAAAATTGCGCATTTAGTGTATTTTCATGCATATCAAGATTAATGCTGATTCTTATTTAAATTGATGTGTAGAATCATATGGTCTCATTTAAAATTGATTCTGATCAATATAAATGAGTGTACTGTAAGCCCGAAAATTGAGCATTTAGTGTATTTTCATGCATATCAAGATTAATGCTGATTCTTATGTAAATTGATGTGTAGAATCATACGGTCTCATTTAAAATTGATTCTGAGCAATATAAATGAGTGTACTGAAAGCCCGAACATTGCGCATTTAGTGTATTTTCATGCATATCAAGATTAATGCTGATTCTTATGTAAATTGATGTGTAGAATCATATGGATTCAATTAAAATTGATTCTGAGCAATATAAATGAGTGTACTGAAAGCCCGAAAATTGCGCATTTAGTGTATTTTCATGCATATCAAGATTACTGCTGATTCTTATGTAAATTGATGTGTAGAATCATATGGTCTCATTTAAAATTGATTCTGAGCAATATAAATGAGTGTACTGAAAGACCAAACACTGCGCATTTAGTGTATTTTCATGCATATCAAGATTAATGCTGATTCATATGTAAATTGATGTGTAGAATCATATGGTTTCATTTAAAATTGATTCTGAGCAATATAAATGAGTGTACTGAAAGCCCGAAAATTGCGCATTTAGTGTATTTTCATGCATATCAAGATTAATGCTGATTCTTATGTAAATTGATGTGTAGAATCATATGGTTTCAATTAAAATTGATTCTGAGCAATATAAATGAGTGTACTGAAAGCCGGAAAATTGCGCATTTAGTGTATTTTCATGCATATCAAGATTAATGCTGATTCTTATGTAAATTGATGTGTAGAATCATACGGTCTCATTTAAAATTGATTCTGAGCAATATATATGATTGTACTGAAAACCCGAAAATTGCGCATTTAGTGTATTTTCATGCATATCAAGATTAATGCTGATTCTTATGTAAATTGATGTGTAGAATCACATGGTTTCATTTAAAATTGATTCTGAGCAATATAAATGAGTGTACTGAAAGCCCGAAAATTGCGCATTTAGTGTATTTTCATGCATATCAAGATTAATGCTGATTCTTATGTAAATTGATGTGTAGAATCATATGGTCTCATTTAAAATTGATTCTGAGAATATAAATGAGTGTACTGAAAGCCGGAAAATTGCGCATTTAGTGTATTGTCATGCATATCAAGATTAATGCTGATTCTTATGTAAATTGATGTGTAGAATCATACGGTCTCATTTAAAATTGATTCTGAGCAATATAAATGAGTGTACTGAAAGCCCGAAAATTGCGATTTAATGTATTTTCATGCATATCAAGATTAATGCTGATTCTTATGTAAATTGATGTGTAGAATCACATGGTTTCATTTAAAATTGATTCTCAGCAATATAAATGAGTGTACTGAAAGCCCGAAAATTGCGCATTTAGTGTATTTTCATGCATATCAAGATTAATGCTGATTCTTATGTAAATTGATGTGTAGAATCATATGGTTTCATTTAAAATTGATTCTGAGCAATATAAATGAGTGTACTGAAAGCCCGAAAATTGCGCATTTAGTGTATTGTCATGCATATCAGGATTAATGCTGATTCTTATGTAAATTGATGTGTAGAAATATACGGTCTCATTTAAAATTGATTCTGAGCAATATAAATGAGTGTACTGAAAGCCCGAAAATTTCGCATTTAGTGTATTTTCATGCATATCAAGATTAATGCTGATTCTTATGTAAATTGATGTGTAGAATCATATGGATTCAATTAAAATTGATTCTGAGCAATATAAATGAGTGTACTGAAAGCCCGAAAATTGCACATTTAGTGTATTTTCATGCATATAAAGATTAATGCTGATTCTTATGTAAATTGATGTGTAGAATCATATGGTCTCATTTAAAATTGATTCTGAGCAATATAAATGAGTGTACTGAAAGACCAAACACTGCGCATTTAGTGTATTTTCATGCATATCAAGCTTAATGCGGATTCTTATGTAAATTGATGTGTAGAAACATATTGTCTCACTTAAAATTGATTCTGAGCAATATAAATGAGTGTACTGAAAGCCCGAAAATTGCGCATTTAGTGTATTTTCATGCATATCAAGATTAATGCTGATTCTTACGTAAATTGATGTGTAGAATCATACGGTCTCATTTAAAATTGATTCTGATCAATATATATGAGTGTACTGAAAGCCCGAAATTGCGATTTTAGTGTAATTTCATGCATATCAAGATTAATGCTGATTCTTATGTAAATTGATGTGTAGAATCACATGGTTTCATTTAAAATTGATTCTGAGCAATATAAATGAGTGTACTGAAAGCCCGAAAATTGCGCATTTAGTGTATTTTCATGCATATCAAGATTAATGCTGATTCTTATTTAAATTGATGTGTAGAATCATATGGTCTCATTTAAAATTGATTCTGATCAATATAAATGAGTGTACTGTAAGCCCGAAAATTGAGCATTTAGTGTATTTTCATGCATATCAAGATTAATGCTGATTCTTATGTAAATTGATGTGTAGAATCATACGGTCTCATTTAAAATTGATTCTGAGCAATATAAATGAGTGTACTGAAAGCCCGAACATTGCGCATTTAGTGTATTTTCATGCATATCAAGATTAATGCTGATTCTTATGTAAATTGATGTGTAGAATCATACGGTCTCATTTAAAATTGATTCTGAGCAATATAAATGAGTGTACTGAAAGTCCGAAAATTGCGATTTTAGTGTATTTTCATGCATATCAAGATTAATGCTGATTCTTATGTAAATTGATGTGTAGAATCACATGGTTTCATTTAAAATTGATTCTGAGCAATATAAATGAGTGTACTGAAAGCCCGAAAATTGCGCATTTAGTGTATTTTCATGCATATCAAGATTAATGCTGATTCTTATGTAAATTGATGTGTAGAATCATATGGTTTCATTTAAAATTGATTCTGAGCAATATAAATGAGTGTACTGAAAGCCCGAAAATTGCGCATTTAGTGTATTTTCATGCATATCAAGATTAATGCTGATTCTTATGTAAATTGATGTGTAGAATCATATGGTCTCATTTAAAATTGATTCTGATCAATATAAATGAGTGTACTGTAAGCCCGAAAATTGAGCATTTAGTGTATTTTCATGCATATCAAGATTAATGCTGATTCTTATGTAAATTGATGTGGAGAATCATACGGTCTCATTTAAAATTGATTCTGAGCAATATAAATGAGTGTACTGAAAGCCCGAACATTTCGCATTTAGTGTATTTTCATGCATATCAAGATTAATGCTGATTCTTATGTAAATTGATGTGTAGAATCATAGGGATTCAATTAAAATTGATTCTGAGCAATATAAATGAGTGTACTGAAAGACCGAAAATTGCGCATTTAGTGTATTTTCATGCATATCAAGATTACTGCTGATTCTTATGTAAATTGATGTGTAGGATCATATGGTCTCATTTAAAATTGATTCTGAGCAATATAAATGAGTGTACTGAAAGACCAAACACTGCGCATTTAGTGTATTTTCATGCATATCAAGATTAATGCTGATTCATATGTAAATTGATGTGTAGAATCATATGGTTTCATTTAAAATTGATTCTGAGCAATATAAATGAGTGTACTGAAAGCCCGAAAATTGCGCATTTAGTGTATTTTCATGCATATCAAGATTAATGCTGATTCTTATGTAAATTGATGTGTAGAATCATATGGATTCAATTAAAATTGATTCTGAGCAATATAAATGAGTGTACTGAAAGCCCGAAAATTGCACATTTAGTGTATTTTCATGCATATCAAGATTAATGCTGATTCTTATGTAAATTGATGTGTAGAATCATATGGTCTCATTTAAAATTGATTCTGAGCAATATAAATGAGTGTACTGAAAGACCAAACACTGCGCATTTAGTGTATTTTCATGCATATCAAGATTAATGCTGATTCTTATGTAAATTGATGTGTAGAATCATACGGTCTCATTTAAAATTGATTCTGAGCAATATAAATGAGTGTACTGAAAGCCCGAAAATTGCGATTTAATGTATTTTCATGCATATCAAGATTAATGCTGATTCTTATGTAAATTGATGTGTAGAATCACATGGTTTCATTTAAAATTGATTCTCAGCAATATAAATGAGTGTACTGAAAGCCCGAAAATTGCGCATTTAGTGTATTTTCATGCATATCAAGATTAATGCTGATTCTTATGTAAATTGATGTGTAGAATCATATGGTTTCATTTAAAATTGATTCTGAGCAATATAAATGAGTGTACTGAAAGCCCGAAAATTGCGCATTTAGTGTATTGTCATGCATATCAGGATTAATGCTGATTCTTATGTAAATTGATGTGTAGAAATATACGGTCTCATTTAAAATTGATTCTGAGCAATATAAATGAGTGTACTGAAAGCCCGAAAATTTCGCATTTAGTGTATTTTCATGCATATCAAGATTAATGCTGATTCTTATGTAAATTGATGTGTAGAATCATATGGATTCAATTAAAATTGATTCTGAGCAATATAAATGAGTGTACTGAAAGCCCGAAAATTGCACATTTAGTGTATTTTCATGCATATAAAGATTAATGCTGATTCTTATGTAAATTGATGTGTAGAATCATATGGTCTCATTTAAAATTGATTCTGAGCAATATAAATGAGTGTACTGAAAGACCAAACACTGCGCATTTAGTGTATTTTCATGCATATCAAGCTTAATGCGGATTCTTATGTAAATTGATGTGTAGAAACATATTGTCTCACTTAAAATTGATTCTGAGCAATATAAATGAGTGTACTGAAAGCCCGAAAATTGCGCATTTAGTGTATTTTCATGCATATCAAGATTAATGCTGATTCTTACGTAAATTGATGTGTAGAATCATACGGTCTCATTTAAAATTGATTCTGATCAATATATATGAGTGTACTGAAAGCCCGAAATTGCGATTTTAGTGTAATTTCATGCATATCAAGATTAATGCTGATTCTTATGTAAATTGATGTGTAGAATCACATGGTTTCATTTAAAATTGATTCTGAGCAATATAAATGAGTGTACTGAAATCCCGAAAATTGCGCATTTAGTGTATTTTCATGCATATCAAGATTAATGCTGATTCTTATGTAAATTGATGTGTAGAATCATATGGTTTCATTTAAAATTGATTCTGAGCAATATAAATGAGTGTACTGAAAGCCGGAAAATTGCGCATTTAGTGTATTTTCATGCATATCAAGATTAATGCTGATTCTTATGTAAATTGATGTGTAGAATCATATGGTTTCAATTAAAATTGATTCTGAGCAATATAAATGAGTGTACTGAAAGCCGGAAAATTGCGCATTTAGTGTATTTTCATGCATATCAAGATTAATGCTGATTCTTATGTAAATTGATGTGTAGAATCATACGGTCTCATTTAAAATTGATTCTGAGCAATATAAATGAGTGTACTGAAAGTCCGAAAATTGCGATTTTAGTGTATTTTCATGCATATCAAGATTAATGCTGATTCTTATGTAAATTGATGTGTAGAATCACATGGTTTCATTTAAAATTGATTCTGAGCAATATAAATGAGTGTACTGAAAGCCCGAAAATTGCGCATTTAGTGTATTTTCATGCATATCAAGATTAATGCTGATTCTTATGTAAATTGATGTGTAGAATCATATGGTTTCATTTAAAATTGATTCTGAGCAATATAAATGAGTGTACTGAAAGCCCGAAAATTGCGCATTTAGTGTATTTTCATGCATATCAAGATTAATGCTGATTCTTATGTAAATTGATGTGTAGAATCATATGGTCTCATTTAAAATTGATTCTGATCAATATAAATGAGTGTACTGTAAGCCCGAAAATTGAGCATTTAGTGTATTTTCATGCATATCAAGATTAATGCTGATTCTTATGTAAATTGATGTGGAGAATCATACGGTCTCATTTAAAATTGATTCTGAGCAATATAAATGAGTGTACTGAAAGCCCGAACATTTCGCATTTAGTGTATTTTCATGCATATCAAGATTAATGCTGATTCTTATGTAAATTGATGTGTAGAATCATAGGGATTCAATTAAAATTGATTCTGAGCAATATAAATGAGTGTACTGAAAGACCGAAAATTGCGCATTTAGTGTTTTTTCATGCATATCAAGATTACTGCTGATTCTTATGTAAATTGATGTGTAGGATCATATGGTCTCATTTAAAATTGATTCTGAGCAATATAAATGAGTGTACTGAAAGACCAAACACTGCGCATTTAGTGTATTTTCATGCATATCAAGATTAATGCTGATTCATATGTAAATTGATGTGTAGAATCATATGGTTTCATTTAAAATTGATTCTGAGCAATATAAATGAGTGTACTGAAAGCCCGAAAATTGCGCATTTAGTGTATTTTCATGCATATCAAGATTAATGCTGATTCTTATGTAAATTGATGTGTAGAATCATATGGATTCAATTAAAATTGATTCTGAGCAATATAAATGAGTGTACTGAAAGCCCGAAAATTGCACATTTAGTGTATTTTCATGCATATCAAGATTAATGCTGATTCTTATGTAAATTGATGTGTAGAATCATATGGTCTCATTTAAAATTGATTCTGAGCAATATAAATGAGTGTACTGAAAGACCAAACACTGCGCATTTAGTGTATTTTCATGCATATCAAGATTAATGCGGATTCTTATGTAAATTGATGTGTAGAAACATATTGTCTCACTTAAAATTGATTCTGAGCAATATAAATGAGTGTACTGAAAGCCCGAAAATTGCGCATTTAGTGTATTTTCATGCATATCAAGATTAATGCTGATTCTTACGTAAATTGATGTGTAGAATCATACGGTCTCATTTAAAATTGATTCTGATCAATATATATGAGTGTACTGAAAGCCCGAAATTGCGATTTTAGTGTAATTTCATGCATATCAAGATTAATGCTGATTCTTATGTAAATTGATGTGTAGAATCACATGGTTTCATTTAAAATTGATTCTGAGCAATATAAATGAGTGTACTGAAATCCCGAAAATTGCGCATTTAGTGTATTTTCATGCATATCAAGATTAATGCTGATTCTTATGTAAATTGATGTGTAGAATCATATGGTTTCATTTAAAATTGATTCTGAGCAATATAAATGAGTGTACTGAAAGCCGGAAAATTGCGCATTTAGTGTATTTTCATGCATATCAAGATTAATGCTGATTCTTATGTAAATTGATGTGTAGAATCATATGGTTTCAATTAAAATTGATTCTGAGCAATATAAATGAGTGTACTGAAAGCCGGAAAATTGCGCATTTAGTGTATTTTCATGCATATCAAGATTAATGCTGATTCTTATGTAAATTGATGTGTAGAATCATACGGTCTCATTTAAAATTGATTCTGAGCAATATATATGAGTGTACTGAAAGCCCGAAAATTGCGATTTTAGTGTATTTTCATGCATATCAAGATTAATGCTGATTCTTATGTAAATTGATGTGTAGAATCACATGGTTTCATTTAAAATTGATTCTGAGCAATATAAATGAGTGTACTGAAAGCCCGAAAATTGCGCATTTAGTGTATTTTCATGCATATCAAGATTAATGCTAATTCTTATGTAAATTGATGTGTAGAATCATATGGTTTCATTTAAAATTGATTCTGAGCAATATAAATGAGTGTACTGAAAGCCCGAAAATTGCGCATTTAGTGTATTTTCATGCATATCAAGATTAATGCTGATTCTTATGTAAATTGATGTGTAGAATCATATGGTCTCATTTAAAATTGATTCTGATCAATATAAATGAGTGTACTGTAAGCCCGAAAATTGAGCATTTAGTGTATTTTCATGCATATCAAGATTAATGCTGATTCTTATGTAAATTGATGTGGAGAATCATACGGTCTCATTTAAAATTGATTCTGAGCAATATAAATGAGTGTACTGAAAGCCCGAACATTTCGCATTTAGTGTATTTTCATGCATATCAAGATTAATGCTGATTCTTATGTAAATTGATGTGTAGAATCATATGGATTCAATTAAAATTGATTCTGAGCAATATAAATGAGTGTACTGAAAGACCGAAAATTGCGCATTTAGTGTATTTTCATGCATATCAAGATTACTGCTGATTCTTATGTAAATTGATGTGTAGGATCATATGGTCTCATTTAAAATTGATTCTGAGCAATATAAATGAGTGTACTGAAAGACCAAACACTGCGCATTTAGTGTATTTTCATGCATATCAAGATTAATGCTGATTCATATGTAAATTGATGTGTAGAATCATATGGTTTCATTTAAAATTGATTCTGAGCAATATAAATGAGTGTACTGAAAGCCCGAAAATTGCGCATTTAGTGTATTTTCATGCATATCAAGATTAATGCTGATTCTTATGTAAATTGATATGTAGAATCATATGGTTTCATTTAAAATTGATTCTGAGCAATATAAATGTGTGTACTGAAATCCCGAAAATTGCGCATTTAGTGTATTTTCATGCATATCAAGATTAATGCGGATTCTTATGTAAATTGATGTGTAGAATCATATGGTCTCATTTAAAATTGATTCTGAGAATATAAATGAGTGTACTGAAAACCGGAAAATTTCGCATTTAGTGTATTTTCATGCATATCAAGATTAATGCTGATTCTTATGTAAATTGATGTGTAGAATCACATGGTTTCATTTAAAATTGATTCTGAGCAATATAAATGAGTGTACTGAAAGCCCGAAAATTGCGCATTTAGTGTATTTTCATGCATATCAAGATTAATGCTGATTCTTATGTAAATTGATGTGTAGATTCATATGGTTTCATTTAAAATTGATTCTGAGCAATATAAATGAGTGTACTGAAACCCGAAAATTGCGCATTTAGTGTATTGTCATGCATATCAAGATTAATGCTGATTCTTATGTAAATTGATGTGTAGAATCATATGGATTCAATTAAAATTGATTCTGAGCAATATAAATGAGTGTACTGAAAGCCCGAAAATTGCGCATTTAGTGTATTTTCATGCATATCAAGATTAATGCTGATTCTTATGTAAATTGATGTGTAGAATCATATGGTCTCATTTAAAATTGATTCTGAGCAATATAAATGAGTGTACTGGAAGACCAAACACTGCGCATTTAGTGTATTTTCATGCATATCAAGATTAATGCTGATTCATATGTAAATTGATGTGTAGAATCAGATGGTTTCATTTAAAATTGATTCTGCGCAATATAAATGTGTGTACTGAAAGCCCGATAATTGCGCATTTAGTGTATTTTCATGCATATCAAGATTAATGCTGATTCTTATGTAAATTGATGTGTAGAATCGTATGGTCTCATTTAAAATTGATTCTGAGCAATATAAATGAGTGTACTGAAAGCACGAATATTGCGCATTTAGTGTATTTTCATGCATATCCAGATTAATGCTGATTCTTATGTAAATTGATGTGTAGAATCACATGGTTTCATTTCAAATTGATTCTGAGCAATATAAATGAGTGTACTGAAAGCCCGAAATTTGCGCATTTAGTGTATTTTCATGCATATCAAGATTAATGCTGATTCTTATGTAAATTGTTATGTAGAATCATATGGTTTCATTTAAAATTGATTCTGAGCAATATAAATGTGTGTACTGAAAGCCCGAAAATTGCGCATTTAGTGTATTTTCATGCATATCAAGATTAATGCGGATTCTCATGTAAATTGATGTGTAGAATCATATGGTCTCATTTAAAATTGATTCTGAGAATATAAATGAGTGTACTGAAAGCCGGAAAATTGCGCATTTAGTGTATTTTCATGCATATCAAGATTAATGCTGATTCTTATGTAAATTGATGTGTAGAATCATACGGTCTCATTTAAAATTGATTCTGAGCAATATAAATGAGTGTACTGAAAGCCAGAAAATTGCGATTTTATTGTATTTTCATGCATATCAAGATTAATGCTGATTCTTATGTAAATTGATGTGTAGAATCACATGGTTTCATTTAAAATTGACTCTGAGCAATATAAATGAGTGTACTGAAAGCCCGAAAATTGCGCATTTAGTGTATTTTCATGCATATCAAGATTAATGCTGATTCTTATGTAAATTGATGTGTAGAATCATATGGTTTCATTTAAAATTGATTCTGAGCAATATAAATGAGTGTACTGAAAGCCCGAAAATTGCGCATTTAGTGTATTGTCATGCATATCAAGATTAATGCTGATTCTTATGTAAATTGATGTGTAGAATCCTATGGTCTCATTTAAAATTGATTCTGATCAATATAAAGGAGTGTACTGTAAGCCCGAAAATTGAGCATTTAGTGTATTTTCATGCATATCAAGATTAATGCTGATTCTTATGTAAATTGATGTGTAGAATCATACGGTCTCATTTAAAATTGATTCTGAGCAATATAAATGAGTGTATTGAAAGCCCGAAATTTCGCATTTACTGTATTTTCATGCATATCAAGATTAATGCTGATTCTTATGTAAATTGATGTGTAGAATCATATGGATTCAATTAAAATTGATTCTGAGCAATATAAATGAGTGTACTGAAAGCCCGAAAATTGCGCATTTAGTGTATTTTCATGCATATCAAGATTAATGCTGATTCATATGTAAATTGATGTGTAGAATCGTATGGTTTCATTTAAAATTGATTCTGAGCAATATAAATGAGTGTACTGAAAGCCCGAAAATTGCGCATTTACTGTATTTTCATGCATATCAAGATTAATGCTGATTCTTATGTAAATTGATATGTAGAATCATATGGTTTCATTTAAAATTGATTCTGAGCAATATAAATGTGTGTACTGAAAGCCCGAAAATTGCGCATTTAGTGTATTTTCATGCATATCAAGGTTAATGCTGATTCTTATGTAAATTGATGTGTAGAATCGTATGGTCTCATTTAAAATTGATTCTGAGCAATATAAATGAGTGTACTGAAAGTCCGAAAACTGCGCATTTAGTGTATTTTCATGCATATCAATATTAATGCTGATTCTTATGTAAATTGATGTGTAGAATCATATGGTCTCATTTGAAATTGATTCTGATCAATATAAATGAGTGTACTGAAAGACCAAACACTGCGCATTTAGTGTATTTTCATGCATATCAAGATTAATGCTGATTCATTTGTAAATTGATGTGTAGAATCATACGGTCTCATTTAAAATTGATTCTGAGGAATATAAATGAGTGTACTGAAAGCACGAATATTGCGCATTTAGTGTATTTTCATGCATATCAAGATTAATGGTGATTCTTATGTAAATTGATATGTAGAATCACATGGTTTCATTTAAAATTGATTCTAAGCAATATAAATGTGTGTACTGAAAGCCCGAAAATTGCGCATTTAGTGTATTTTCATGCATATCAAGATTAATGCGGATTCTTATGTAAATTGATGTGTAGAATCATATTGTCTCACTTAAAATTGATTCTGAGCAATATAAATGAGTGTACTGAAAGCCGGAAAATTGCGCATTTAGTGTATTTTCATGCATATCAAGATTAATGCTGATTCTTATGTAAATTGATGTGTAGAATCATACGGTCTCATTTAAAATTGATTCCGAGCAATATAAATGAGTGTACTGAAAGCCCGAAAATTGCGATTTTATTGTATTTTCATGCATATCAAGATTAATGCTGATTCTTATGTAAATTGATGTGTAGAATCACATGGTTTCATTTAAAATTGATTCTGAGCAATATAAATGAGTGTACTGAAAGCCCGAAAATTGCGCATTTAGTGTATTTTCATGCATATCAAGATTAATGCTGATTCTTATGTAAATTGATGTGTAGAATCATATGGTTTCATTTAAAATTGATTCTGAGCAATATAATTGAGTGTACTGAAAGCCCGAATATTGCGCATTTAGTGTATTTTCATGCATATCAAGATTAATGCTGATTCTTATGTAAATTGATGTGTAGAATCATATGGTTTCATTTAAAATTGATTCTGATCAATATAAATGAGTGGACTGTAAGCCCGAAAATTGAGCATTTAGTGTAATTTCATGCATATCAAGATTAATGCTGATTCTTATGTAAATTGATGTGTAGAATCATGCGGTCTCATTTAAAATTGATTCTGAGCAATATAAATGAGTGTACTGAAGGCCCGAAAATTGCGCATTTAGTGTATTTTCATGCATATCAAGATTAATGCTGATTCTTATGTAAATTGATGTGTAGAATCATATGGATTCAATTAAAATTGATTCTGAGCAATATAAATGAGTGTACTGAAAGCCGGGAAATTGCGCATTTAGTGTATTTTCATGCATATCAAGATTAATGCAGATTCTTATGTAAATTGATGTGTAGAATCATACGGTCTCATTTAAAATTGATTCTGAGCAATATATATGAGTGTACTGAAAGCCCGAAATTGCGATTTTAGTGTATTTTCATGCATATCAAGATTAATGCTGATTCTTATGTAAATTGATGTGTAGAATCATATGGTTTCATTTAAAATTGATTCTGAGCAATATAAATGAGTGTACTGAAAGCCGGAAAATTGCGCATTTAGTGTATTTTCATGCATATCAAGATTAATGCTGATTCTTATGTAAATTGATGAGTAGAATCATATGGTCTCATTTAAAATTGATTCTGATCAATATAAATGAGTGTACTGTAAGCCCGAAAATTGAGCATTTCGTGTATTTTCATGCATATCAAGATTAATGCTGATTCTTATGTAAATTGATGTGTAGAATCATACGGTCTCATTTAAAATTGATTCTGAGCAATATAAATGAGTGTACTGAAAGCCCGAACATTTCGCATTTAGTGTATTTTCATGCATATCAAGATTAATGCTGATTCTTATGTAAATTGATGTGTAGAATCATATGGATTCAATTAAAATTTATTCTGAGCAATATAAATGAGTGTACTGAAAGCCCGAAAATTGCGCATTTAGTGTATTTTCATGCATATCAAGATTACTGCTGATTCTTATGTAAATTGATGTGTAGGATCATATGGTCTCATTTAAAATTGATTCTGAGCAATATAAATGAGTGTACTGGAAGACCAAACACTGCGCATTTAGTGTATCTTCATGCATATCAAGATTAATGCTGATTCATATGTAAATTGTTGTGTAGAATCATATGGTTTCATTTAAAATTGATTCTGAGCAATATAAATGAATGTACTGAAAGCCCGAAAATTGCGCATTTAGTGTATTTTCATGCATATCAAGATTAATGCTGATTCTTATGCAAATTGATATGTAGAATCATATGGTTTCATTTAAAATTGATTCTGAGCAATATAAATGTGAGTACTGAAAGCCCGAAAATTGCGCATTTAGTGTATTTTCATGCATATCAAGATTAATGCGGATTCTTATGTAAATTGATGTGTAGAATCATATGGTCTCAATTAAAATTGATTCTGAGAATATAAATGAGTGTACTGAAATCGGGAAAATTGCGCATTTAGTGTATTTTCATGCATATCAAGATTAATGCAGATTCTTATATAAATTGATGTGTAGAATCATACGGTTTCATTTAAAATTGATTCTGAGCAATATAAATGAGTGTACTGAAAGCCCGAAAATTGCGCATTTAGTGTATTTTCATGCATATCAAGATTAATGCTGATTCTTATGTAAATTGATGTGTAGAATCATATGGTCTCATATGAAATTGATTCTGAGCAATATAAATGAGTGTACTGAAAGACCAAACACTGCGCATTTAGTGTATTTTCATGCATATCAAGATTAATGCGGATTCTTATGTAAATTGATGTGTAGAAACATATTGTCTCACTTAAAATTGATTCTGTGCAATATAAATGAGTGTACTGAAAGCCCGAAAATTGCGCATTTAGTGTATTTTCATGCATATCAAGATTAATGCTGATTGTTATGTAAATTGATGTGTAGAATCATACGGTCTCATTTAAAATTGATTCTGAGCAATATATATGAGTGTACTGAAAGCCCGAAATTGCGATTTTAGTGTATTTTCATGCATATCAAGATTAATGCTGATTCTTATGTAAATTGATGTGTAGAATCACATGGTTTCATTTAAAATTGATTCTGAGCAATATAAATGAGTGTACTGAAAGCCCGAAAATTGCGCATTTAGTGTATTTTCATGCATATCAAGATTAATGCTGATTCTTATGTAAATTGATGTGTAGAATCATATGGTTTCATTTAAAATTGATTCTGAGCAATATAAATGAGTGTACTGAAAGCCGGAAAATTGCGCATTTAGTGTATTTTCATGCATATCAAGATTAATGCTGATTCTTATGTAAATTGATGTGTAGAATCATATGGTTTCAATTAAAATTGATTCTGAGCAATATAAATGAGTGTACTGAAAGCGCGAAAATTGCGATTTCAGTGTATTTTCATGCATATCAAGATTAATGCTGATTCTTATGTAAATTGATGTGTAGAATCACATGGTTTCATTTAAAATTGATTCTGAGCAATATAAATGAGTGTACTGAAAGCCCGAAAATTGCGCATTTAGTGTATTTTCATGCATATCAAGATTAATGCTGATTCTTATGTAAATTGATGTGTAGAATCATATGGTCTCATTTAAAATTGATTCTGATCAATATAAATGAGTGTACTGTAAGCCCGAAAATTGAGCATTTAGTGTATTTTAATGCATATCAAGATTAATGCTGATTCTTATGTAAATTGATGTGTAGAATCATACGGTCTCATTTAAAATTGATTCTGAGCAATATAAATGAGTGTACTGAAAGCCCGAACATTTCGCATTTAGTGTATTTTCATGCATATCAAGATTAATGCTGATTCTTATGTAAATTGATGTGTAGAATCATATGGATTCAATTAAAATTGATTCTGAGCAATATAAATGAGTGTACTGAAAGCCCGAAAATTGCGCATTTAGTGTATTTTCATGCATATCAAGATTACTGCTGATTCTTATGTAAATTGATGTGTAGAATCATATGGTCTCATTTAAAATTGATTCTGAGCAATATAAATGAGTGTACTGAAAGACCAAACACTGCGCATTTAGTGTATTTTCATGCATATCAAGATTAATGCTGATTCATATGTAAATTGATGTGTAGAAACATATGGTTTCAATTACAATTGATTCTGAGCAATAAAAATGAATGTACTGAAAGCCCGAAAATTGCGCATTTAGTGTATTTTCATGCATATCAAGATTAATGCTGATTCTTATGTAAATTGATATGTAGAATCATATGGTTTCATGTAAAATTGATTCTGAGCAATATAAATGTGTGTACTGGAAGCCCGAAAATTGCGCATTTAGTGTATTTTCATGCATATCAAGATTAATGCGGATTCTTATGTAAATTGATGTGTAGAATCATATGGTCTCATTTAAAATTGATTCTGAGAATATAAATGAGTGTACTGAAAGTCGGAAAATTGCGCATTAATGTATTTTAATGCATATCAAGATTAATGCAGATTCTTATGTAAATTGATTTGTAGAATCATACGGTCTCATTTAAAATTGATTCTGAGCAATATAAATGAGTGTACTGAAAGCCCGAAAATTGCGATTTTAGTGTATTTTCATGCATATCAAGATTAATGCTGATTCTTATGTAAATTGATGTGTAGAATCACATGGTTTCATTTAAAATTGATTCTGAGCAATATAAATGAGTGTACTGAAAGCCCGAAAATTGCGCATTTAGTGTATTTTCATGCATATCAAGATTAATGCTGATTCTTATGTAAATTGATGTGTAGAATCATATGGTTTCATTTAAAATTGATTCTGAGCAATATAAATGAGTGTACTGAAAGCCCGAAAATTGCGCATTTAGTGTATTGTCATGCATATCAAGATTAATGCTGATTCTTATGTAAATTGATGTGTAGAATCATATGGTCTCATTTAAAATTGATTCTGATCAATATAAATGAGTGTACTGTAAGCCCGAAAATTGAGCATTTAGTGTATTTTCATGCATATCAAGATTAATGCTGATTCTTATGTAAATTGATGTGTAGAATCATACGGTCTCATTTAAAATTGATTCTGAGCAATATAAATGAGTGTACTGAAAGCCCGAAAATTGCGATTTTAGTGTATTTTCATGCATATCAAGATTAATGCTGATTCTTATGTAAATTGATGTGTAGAATCACATGGTTTCATTTAAAATTGATTCTGAGCAATATAAATGAGTGTACTGAAAGCCCGAAAATTGCGCATTTAGTGTATTTTCATGCATATCAAGATTAATGCTGATTCTTATGTAAATTGATGTGTAGAATCATATGGTTTCATTTAAAATTGATTCTGAGCAATATAAATGAGTGTACTGAAAGCCCGAAAATTGCGCATTTAGTTTATTGTCATGCATATCAAGATTAATGCTGATTCTTATGTAAATTGATGTGTAGAATCATATGGTCTCATTTAAAATTGATTCTTTGCAATATTAATGAGTGTACTGAAAGACCAAACACTGCGCATTTAGTGTATTTTCATGCATATCAAGATTAATGCTGATTCATATGTAAATTGATGTGTAGAATCATATCGTTTCATTTAAAATTGATTCTGAGCAATATAAATGAGTGTACTGAAAGCCCGAAAATTGCGCATTTAGTGTATTTTCATGCATATCAAGATTAATGCTGATTCTTATGTAAATTGATGTGTAGAATCGTATGGTCTCATTTAAAATTGATTCTGAGCAATATAAATGAGTGTACTGAAAGTCCAAAAACTGCGCATTTAGTGTATTTTCATGCATATCAAGATTAATGCTGATTCTTATGTAAATTGATGTGTAGAATCATATGGTCTCATTTACAATTGATTCTGATCAATATAAATGAGTGTACTGAAAGACCAAACACTGCGCATTTAGTGTATTTTCATGCATATCAAGATTAATGCTGATTCATTTGTAAATTGATGTGTAGAATCATACGGTCTCATTTAAAATTGATTCTGAGTAATATAAATGAGTGTACTGAAAGCACGAAAATTGCGCATTTAGTGTATTTTCATGCATATCAAGATTAATGCTGATTCTTATGTAAATTGATGTGTAGAATCATATGGATTCAATTAAAATTGATTCTGAGCAATATAAATGAGTGTACTGAAAGCCCGAAAATTGCGCATTTAGTGTATTTTCATGCATATCAAGATTACTGCTGATTCTTATGTAAATTGATGTGTAGAATCATATGGTCTCATTTAAAATTGATTCTGAGCAATATAAATGAGTGTACTGAAAGACCAAACACTGCGCATTTAGTGTATTTTCATGCATATCAAGATTAATGCTGATTCATATGTAAATTGATGTGTAGAAACATATGGTTTCAATTACAATTGATTCTGAGCAATAAAAATGAATGTACTGAAAGCCCGAAAATTGCGCATTTAGTGTATTTTCATGCATATCAAGATTAATGCTGATTCTTATGTAAATTGATATGTAGAATCATATGGTTTCATGTAAAATTGATTCTGAGCAATATAAATGTGTGTACTGGAAGCCCGAAAATTGCGCATTTAGTGTATTTTCATGCATATCAAGATTAATGCGGATTCTTATGTAAATTGATGTGTAGAATCATATGGTCTCATTTAAAATTGATTCTGAGAATATAAATGAGTGTACTGAAAGTCGGAAAATTGCGCATTAATGTATTTTAATGCATATCAAGATTAATGCAGATTCTTATGTAAATTGATTTGTAGAATCATACGGTCTCATTTAAAATTGATTCTGAGCAATATAAATGAGTGTACTGAAAGCCCGAAAATTGCGATTTTAGTGTATTTTCATGCATATCAAGATTAATGCTGATTCTTATGTAAATTGATGTGTAGAATCACATGGTTTCATTTAAAATTGATTCTGAGCAATATAAATGAGTGTACTGAAAGCCCGAAAATTGCGCATTTAGTGTATTTTCATGCATATCAAGATTAATGCTGATTCTTATGTAAATTGATGTGTAGAATCATATGGTTTCATTTAAAATTGATTCTGAGCAATATAAATGAGTGTACTGAAAGCCCGAAAATTGCGCATTTAGTGTATTGTCATGCATATCAAGATTAATGCTGATTCTTATGTAAATTGATGTGTAGAATCATATGGTCTCATTTAAAATTGATTCTGATCAATATAAATGAGTGTACTGTAAGCCCGAAAATTGAGCATTTAGTGTATTTTCATGCATATCAAGATTAATGCTGATTCTTATGTAAATTGATGTGTAGAATCATACGGTCTCATTTAAAATTGATTCTGAGCAATATAAATGAGTGTACTGAAAGCCCGAAAATTGCGATTTTAGTGTATTTTCATGCATATCAAGATTAATGCTGATTCTTATGTAAATTGATGTGTAGAATCACATGGTTTCATTTAAAATTGATTCTGAGCAATATAAATGAGTGTACTGAAAGCCCGAAAATTGCGCATTTAGTGTATTTTCATGCATATCAAGATTAATGCTGATTCTTATGTAAATTGATGTGTAGAATCATATGGTTTCATTTAAAATTGATTCTGAGCAATATAAATGAGTGTACTGAAAGCCCGAAAATTGCGCATTTAGTATATTGTCATGCATATCAAGATTAATGCTGATTCTTATGTAAATTGATGTGTAGAATCATATGGTCTCATTTAAAATTGATTCTTTGCAATATTAATGAGTGTACTGAAAGACCAAACACTGCGCATTTAGTGTATTTTCATGCATATCAAGATTAATGCTGATTCATATGTAAATTGATGTGTAGAATCATATCGTTTCATTTAAAATTGATTCTGAGCAATATAAATGAGTGTACTGAAAGCCCGAAAATTGCGCATTTAGTGTATTTTCATGCATATCAAGATTAATGCTGATTCTTATGTAAATTGATGTGTAGAATCGTATGGTCTCATTTAAAATTGATTCTGAGCAATATAAATGAGTGTACTGAAAGTCCAAAAACTGCGCATTTAGTGTATTTTCATGCATATCAAGATTAATGCTGATTCTTATGTAAATTGATGTGTAGAATCATATGGTCTCATTTACAATTGATTCTGATCAATATAAATGAGTGTACTGAAAGACCAAACACTGCGCATTTAGTGTATTTTCATGCATATCAAGATTAATGCTGATTCATTTGTAAATTGATGTGTAGAATCATACGGTCTCATTTAAAATTGATTCTGAGTAATATAAATGAGTGTACTGAAAGCACGAAAATTGCGCATTTAGTGTATTTTCATGCATATCAAGATTAATGCTGATTCTTATGTAAATTGATGTGTAGAATCACATGGTTTCATTTCAAATTGATTCTGAGCAATATAAATGAGTGTACTGAAAGCCCGAAAATTGCGCATTTAGTGTATTTTCATGCATATCAAGATTAATGCTGATTCTTATGTAAATTGATGTGTAGAATCATATGGTTTCAGTTAAAATTGATTCTGAGCAATATAAATGAGTGTACTGAAAGCCCGAAAATTGCGCATTTAGTGTATTTTCATGCATATCAAGATTAATGCTGATTCTTATGTAAATTGATATGTAGAATCATATGGTTTCATTTAAAATTGATTCTGAGCAATATAAATGTGTGTACTGAAAGACCGAAAATTGCGCATTTAGTGTATTTTCATGCATATCAAGATTAATGCGGATTCTTATGTAAATTGATGAGTAGAATCATATGGTCTCATTTAAAATTGATTCTGAGAATATAAATGAGTGTACTGAAAGCCGGAAAATTGCGCATTTAGTGTATTTTCATGCATATCAAGATTAATGCTGATTCTTATGTAAATTGATGTGTAGAATCATACGGTCTCATTTAAAATTGATTCTGAGCAATATAAATGAGTGTACTGAAAGCCCGAAAATTGCGATTTTAGTGTATTTTCATGCATATCAAGATTAATGCTGATTCTTATGTAAATTGATGTGTAGAATCACATGGTTTCATTTAAAATTGATTCTGAGCAATATAAATGAGTGTACTGAAAGCCCGAAAATTGCGCATTTAGTGTATTTTCATGCATATCAAGATTAATACTGATTCTTATGTAAATTGATGTGTAGAATCATATGGTTTCATTTAAAATTGATTCTGAGCAATATAAATGAGTGTACTGAAAGCCCGAATATTGCGCATTTGGTGTATTTTCATGCATATCAAGATTAATGCTGATTCTTATGTAAATTGATGTGTAGAATCATATGGTTTCATTTAAAATTGATTCTGATCAATATAAATGAGTGGACTGTAAGCCCGAAAATTGAGCATTTAGTGTATTTTCATGCATATCAAGATTAATGCTGATTCTTATGTAAATTGATGTGTAGAATCATACGGTCTCATTTACAATTGATTCTGAGCAATATAAATGAGTGTACTGAAAGCCCGAAAATTGCGCATTTAGTGTATTTTCATGCATATCAAGATTAATGCTGATTCTTATGTAAATTGATGTGTAGAATCATATGGTATCATTTAAAATTGATTCTGATCAATATAAATGAGTGTACTGAAAGCCCGAAAATTGCGCATTTACTGAAAGCTGGAATATTGCGCATTAAGTGTATTTTCATGCATATCAAGATTAATGCTGATTCTTATGTAAATTGATGTGTAGAATCGTATGGTCTCATTTAAAATTGATTCTGAGCAATATAAATGAGTGTACTGAAAGTCCAAAAACTGCGCATTTAGTGTATTTTCATGCATATCAAGATTAATGCTGATTCATATGTAAATTGATGTGTAGAATCATATGGTCTCATTTACAATTGATTCTGATCAATATAAATGAGTGTACTGAAAGTCCAAACACTGCGCATTTAGTGTATTTTCATGCATATCAAGATTAATGCTGATTCTTATGTAAATTGAGGTGTAGAATCACATGGTTTCATTTCAAATTGATTCTGAGCAATATAAATGAGTGTACTGAAAGCCCGAAAATTGCGCATTTAGTGTATTTTCATGCATATCAAGATTAATGCTGATTATTATGTAAATTGATATGTAGAATCATATGGTTTCATTTAAAATTGATTCTGAGTAATATAAATGTGTGTACTGAAAGCCCGAAAATTGCGCATTTAGTGTATTTTCATGCATATCAAGATTAATGCGGATTCTTATGTAAATTGATGTGTAGAATCATATGGTCTCATTTAAAATTGATTCTGAGAATATAAATGAGTGTACTGAAAGCCAGAATATTGCGCATTTAGTGTATTTTCATGCATATCAAGATTAATGCTGATTCTTATGTAAATTGATGTGTAGAATCATACGGTCTCATTTAAAATTGATTCTGACAAATATAAATGAGTGTACTGAAAGCCCGAAATTTGCGATTTAAGTGTATTTTCATGGATATCAAGATTAATGCTGATTCTTATGTAAATTGATGTGTAGAATCACATGGTTTCATTTAAAATTGATTCTGAGCAATATAAATGAGTGTACTGAAAGCCCGAAAATTGCGCATTTAGTGTATTTTCATGCATATCAAGATTAATGCTGATTCTTATGTAAATTGATGTGTAGAATCATATGGTCTCATTTAAAATTGATTCTGAGCAATTGAAATGAATGTGCTGAAAGCCCGAAAATTGCGCATTTAGTGTATTTTCATGCATATCAAGATTAATGCTGATTCTTATGTAAATTGATGTGTAGAATCATATGGTCTCATTTAAAATTGATTCTGAGCCATATAAATGAGTGTGCTGAAAGCCCGAAAATTGCGCATTTAGTGTATTTTCATGCATAACAAGATTAATGCTGATTCTTATATAAATTAATGTGTAGAATCATATGGTCTCATTTAAAATTGATTCTGAGCAATAGAAATGACTGTACTGAAAGACTGAAAATTGCGCATTTAGTGTATTTTCATGCATATCAATATTAATGCTGATTCTTATGTAAATTGATGTGTAGAATCATATGGTCTCATTTAAAATTGATTCTGAGCAATATAAATGAGTGTACTGAAAGACCAAAAACTGCGTATTTAGTGTATTTTCATGCATATCAAGATTAATGCTGATTATTATGTTAATTGATGTGTAGAATCATACGGTCTCATTTAAAATTGATTCTGAGCAATATAAATGAGTGTACTGAAAGCTGGAATATTGCGCATTAAGTGTATTTTCATGCTTATCAAGATTAATGCTGATTCTCATGTAAATTGATGTGTAGAATCATATGGATTCAATTAAAATTGATTCTGATCAATATAAATGAGTGTACTGAAAGCCCGAAAATTGCGATTTTAGTGTATTTTCATGCATATCAAGATTAATGCTGATTCTTATGTAAATTGGTGTGTAGAATCATATGGTTTCATTTAAAATTGATTCTGAGCAATATAAATGAGTGTACTGAAAGCCCGAATATTGCGCATTTAGTGTATTTTCATGCATATCAAGATTAATGCTGATTCTTATGTAAATTGATGTGTAGAATCATATGGTCTCATTTAAAATTGATTCTGAGCAATATAAATGAGTGTACTGTAAGCCCGAAAATTGAGCATTTAGTGTATTTTCATGCATATCAAGATTAATGCTGATTCTTATGTAAATTGATGTGTAGAATCATACGGTCTCATTTAAAATTGATTCTGAGCAATATAAATGAGTGTACTGAAAGCTGGAATATTGCGCATTAAGTGTATTTTCATGCATATCAAGATTAATGCTGATTCTTATGTAAATTGATGTGTAGAATCATATGATCTCATTTGAAATTGATTCTGATCAATATAAATGAGTGTATTGTATGCCCGAACATTGCGCATTTAGTGTATTGTCATGCATATCAAGATTAATGCTGATTCTTATGTAAATTGATGTGTAGAATCATATGGTCTCATTTAAAATTGATTCTGATCAATATAAATGAGTGTACTGTAAGCTCGAAAATTGAGCATTTAGTGTATTTTCATGCATATCAAGATTAAGGCTGATTCTTATGTAAATTGATGTGTAGAATCAGATGGTCTCATTTAAAATTGATTTTGAGCAATTGAAATGACTGTACTGAAAGACTGAAAATTGCGCATTTAGTGTATTTTCATGCATATCAAGATTAATGCTGATTCTTATGTAAATTGATGTGTAGAATCATATGTTATCATTTAAAATTGATTCTGATCAATATAAATGAGTGTACTGAAAGACCAAAAACTGCGCATTTAGTGTATTTTCATGCATATCAAGATTAATGCTGATTCTTATGTTAATTGATGTGTAGAATCACATGGTTTCATTTAAAATTGATTCTGAGCAATATAAATGAGTGTACTGAAAGCTGGAATATTGCGCATTAAGTGTATTTTCATGCTTATCAAGATTAATGCTGATTCTCATGTAAATTGATGTGTAGAATCATATGGATTCAATTAAAATTGATTCTGATCAATATAAATGAGTGTACTGAAAGCCCGAAAATTGCGATGTTAGTGTATTTTCATGCATATCAAGATTAATGCTGATTCTTATGTAAATTGATGTGTAGAATCATATGGTCTCATTTGAAATTTATTCTCATCAATATAAATGAGTGTACTGAAAGTCCAAACACTGCGCATTTAGTGTATTTTCATGCATATCAAGATTAATGCTGATTCATATGTAAATTGATGTGTAGAATCATACGGTCTCATTTAAAATTGATTCTGAGTAATATAAATGAGTGTACTGAAAGACCGAAAATTGCGCATTTAGTGTATTTTCATGCATATCAAGATTAATGCAGATTCTTATGTAAATTGATGTGTAGAATCACATGGTTTCATTTCAAATTGATTCTGAGCAATATAAATGAGTGTACTGAAAGCCCGAAAAGTGCGCATTTAGTGTATTTTCATGCATATCAAGATTAATACTGATTCTTATGTAAATTGATGTGTAGAATCATATGGTTTCATTTAAAATTGATTCTGAGCAATATAAATGAGTGTACAGAAAGCCCGAAAATTGCGCATTTAGTGTATTTTCATGCATATCAAGATTAATGCTGATTCTTATGTAAATTGATATGTAGAATCATATGGTTTCATTTAAAATTGATTCTGAGCAATATAAATGTGTGTAATGAAAGCCCGAAAATTGCGCATTTAGTGTATTTTCATGCATATCAAGATTAATTGATATGCATGAAAATACACTAAATGCGCAATTTTCAGCTTTCAGTACACTCATTTATGTCGCTCGGAGTCAATTTTAAATGAGACCATATGATTCTACACATCAATTTACAGAATCCGCGTTAATCTTGATATGCATGAAAATACATAAATACGCAATTTTCCGGCTTTTCAGTACACTCATTTATATTGCTCAGAATCAATTTTAATTGAGACCATATGATTCTACATTTATACAAGAATCAGATTAATCTTGATATGCATGAAAATACACTAAATGCGCAATTATCGGCTTACAGTACACTCATTTATATTGATCAGAATCAATTTTAAATGAGACCATATGATTCTACACTATCAATTTATATAAGAATCAGCATTAATCTTGATATGCATGAAAATACACTTAATGCGCAATATTCCAGCTTACAGTACACCCTACATTTATATTGATCAGAATCAATTTTAAATGAGACCATATGATTCTACACATCAATTTACATAAGAATCAGCATTAATCTTGATATGCATGAAAATACACTAAATGCAATTTTCTAACTTTAGTACACTCATTTATATTTATCAGAATCAATTTCAAATGAGATCATATGATTCTACACATCAATTTACAAAAAATCAGCATTAATCTTGATAAGCATGAAAATACACTTAATGCGCAATATTCCAGCTTTCAGTACACTCATTTATATTGCTCAGAATCAATTTTAAATGAGACCGTATGATTCTACACATCAATTAACATAAGAATCAGCATTAATCTGGATATGCATGAAAATACACTAAATGCGCAGTTTTGGTCTTTCAGTACACTCATTTATATTGATCAGAATCAATTTTAAATGATACCATATTATTCTGCTCAATATAAATGAGTGTACCTAAAAACCAAAAACTGCGCATTTACTGTATTTTCGTGCATATCAAGATTAATGATGATTCTTATGTAAATTGATGTGTAGAATCATGTGGTCTCATTTAAAATTGATTCTGAGCAATATAAATGCGTGTACTGAAAGCCGAAAATTGCGCATTTCGTGTATTTTCATACATATCAAGATTAATTAAGATTCTTTTCTAAATTGATGTGGAGAATCATATGGTTTCATTTAAAATTGATTCTGAGCAATATAAATGAGTGTACTGAAAGTCCGAAAATTGCGCATTTAGTGTATTTTCATGCATATCAAGATTAATGCTGATTCTTATGTAAATTGATGTGTAGAATCATACGGTCTTATTTAAAATTGATTCTGAGCAATATAAATGAATGTACTGAAAGCTGGAATATTGCGCATTAAGTGAATTTTCATGCATATCAAGATTAATGCTGATTCTTATGTAAATTGATGTGTAGATTCATATGGTCTCATTTAAAATTGATTCTGATCAATATAAATGAGTGTACTGAAAGCCCGAAAATTGCGCATTTAGTGTATTTTCATGCATATCAAGATTAATGCTGATTCTTATGTAAATTGATGTGTAGAATCATAGTGTCTCAATTAAAATTGGTTCTGATCAATATAAATGAGTGTACTGAAAGCCCGAAAATTGAGCATTTAGTGTATTTTCATGCATATCAAGATTAATGCTGATACTTATGTAAATTGATGTGTAGAATCATACGGTCTCATTTGAAATTGATTCTGAGCAATATAAATGAGTGTACTGAAAGCCAGAAAATTGCGCATTTAGTGTATTTTCATGCATATCAAGATTAATGCTGATTCTTATGTAAATTGATGTGTAGAATCATATGGTTTCAATTAAAATTAATTCTGAGCAATATAAATGAGTGTACTGAACGCCCGAAAATTGCGCATTTAGTGTATTTTCATGCATATCAAGATTAATGCTGATTCTTATGTACATTGATGTGTAGAATCTTATGGTTTCATTTAAAATTGATTCTGATCAATATAAATGAGTGTACTGAAAGGCCAAAGAATGCGCATTTAGTGTATTTTCATGCATATCAAGATTAATGCTGATTCTTATGTAAATTGATGTGTAGAATCATATGGTCTCATTTAAAATTGATTCTGAGCAATAGAAATGACTGCACTAAAAGACCGAAAATTGCGCATGTAGTGTATTTTCATGCATATCAAGATTAATGCTGATACTTATGTAAATTTGTGTGTAGAATCATATGGTCTCATTTAAAATTGATTCTGATCAATATAAATGAGTGTACTGAAAGACCAAAAACTGCGCATTTAGTGTATTTTCATGCATATCAAGATTAATGCTGAATCTTATGTAAATTGATGTGTAGAATCATACGGTCTCATTTAAAATTGATTCTGAGCAATATAAATGAGTGTACTGAAAGCCCGAAAATTGCGCATTTAGTGTATTTTCATGCATATCAAGATTAATGCTGACTCTTATGTAAATTGATGTGTAGAATCTTATGGTTTCAATTAAAATTGATTCTGAGCAGCATAAATGAGTGTACCGAAAGCCCGAAAATTGCGCATTTAGTGTATTTTCATGCATATCAAGATTAATGCTGATTCTTATATAAATTGATGTGTAGAATCATATGGCCTCATTTAAAATTGATTCTGATCAATATAAATGAGTAGACTGTAAGGCCGAAATTTGCGCATTTAGTGTATTTTCATGCATATCAAGTTTAATGCTGATTCTTATGTAAATTGATGTGTAGAATCATATGGTCACATTTAAAATTGATTCCGAGCAATATAAATGAGTGTTCTGAAGGCCCGAAAATTGCGCATTTAGTTTATTTTCATGCATATCAAGATTAATGCTGATTCTTATGTAAATTGATGTGTAGAATCATATGGTTTCATTTAAAATTGATTCTGAGCAATATAAATGAGTGTACTGAAAGCCCGAAAATTGCGCATTTAGTGTATTTTCATGCATATCAAGATTAATGCTGATTCTTATGTAAATTGATGTGTAGAATCATATGGTTTCATTTAAAATTGATTCTGAGCAATATAAATGAGAGTACTGAAAGCCCGAAAATTGCGCATTTAGTGTATTTTCATGCATATCAAGATTAATGCTGATTCTTATGTAAATTGATGTGTAGAATCATATGGTCTCATTTAAAATTGATTCTGAGCAATATAAATGAGTGTGCTGAAAGCCCGAAAATTGCGCATTTAGTGTATTTTCATGCATATCAAGATTAATGCTGATTCTTATGTAAATTGATGTGTAGAATCATATGGTCTCATTTAAAATTGACTCCGAGCGACAAAAATGAGTGTACTGAAAGCCCGAAAATTGCGCATTTAGTGTATTTTCATGCATATCAAGATTAATGCTGATTCTTATGTAAATTGATGTGTAGAATCATATGGTTTCATTTAAAATTGATTCTGAGCAATATAAATGAGTGTACTGAAAGCCCGAAAATTGCGCATTTAGTGTATTTTCATGCTTATCAATGTTAATGCTGATTCTTATGTAAATTGATGTGTAGAATCATATGGTCTCATTTAAAATTGATTCTGAGCAATATAAATGAGTGTGCTGATAGCCCTAAAATTGCGCATTTAGTGTATTTTCATGCATATCAAGATTAATGCTGATTCTTATGTAAATTGATGTGTAGAATCATATGGTCTCATTTAAAATTGATTCTGAGCAATATAAATGAGTGTGCTGAAAGCCCGAAAATTGCGCATTTAGTGTATTTTCATGCATATCAAGATTAATGCTGATTCTTATATAAATTGATGTGTAGAATCATATGGCCTCATTTAAAATTGATTCTGATCAATATAAATGAGTGTACAGAAAGTCCAAATCTGCGCATTTAGTGTATTTTCATGCATATCAAGATTAATGCTGATTCTTATGTTAATTGATATGTAGAATCATATGGTCTCATTTAAAATTGATTCTGAGCAATAGAAATGAATGTGCTGAAAGCCCGAAAATTGCGCATTTAGTGTATTTTCATGCATATCAAGATTAATGCTGATTCTTATGTAAATTGATGTGTAGAATCATATGGTCTCATTTAAAATTGATTCTGAGCCATATAAATGAGTGTGCTGAAAGCCCGAAAATTGCGCATTTAGTGTATTTTCATGCATATCAAGATTAATGCTGATTCTTATATAAATTAATGTGTAGAATCATATGGTCTCATTTAAAATTGATTCTGATCAATATAAATGAGTGTACAGAAAGTCCAAATCTGCGCATTTAGTGTATTTTCATGCATATCAAGATTAATGCTGATTCTTATGTAAATTGATGTGTAGAATCATATGGTCTCATTTAAAATTGATTCCGAGCAATATAAATGATTGTACTGAAAGCCCGAAAATTGCTTATTCAGTATATTTTCATGCATATCAAGATTAATGCTGATTCTTATGTAAATTGATGTGTAGAATCATATGGTTTCATTTAAAATTGATTCTGAGCAATATAAATGAGTGTACTGAAAGCCCGAAAATTGCGCATTTAGTGTATTTTCATGCTTATCAATGTTAACGCTGATTCTTATGTAAATTGATGTGTAGAATCATATGGTCTCATTTAAAATTGATTCTGAGCAATATAAATGAGTGTGCTGAAACACCGAAAATTGCGCATTTAGTGTATTTTCATGCATATCAAGATTAATGCTGATTCTTATGTAAATTGATGTGTAGAATCATATGGTCTCATTTAAAATTGATTCTGATCAATATAAATGAGTGTACTGAAAGACCAAAAACTGCGCATTTAGTGTATTTTCATGCATATCAAGATTAATGCTGATTCTTATGTAAATTGATGTGTAGAATCATATGGTCTCATTTAAAATTGATTCTGAGCAATATAAATGAGTGTACTGAAAGCCCGAAAATTGCGCATTTAGTGTATTTTCATGCATATCAAGATTAATGCTGATTCTTATATAAATTGATGTGTAGAATCATATGGTCTCATTTAAAATTGATTCCGATCAATATAAATGAGTGTACAGAACGTCCAAATCTGCGCATTTAGTGTATTTTCATGCATATCAAGATTAATGCTGATTCTTATGTAAATTGATGTGTAGAATCATATGGTTACATTTAAAATTGATTCTGAGCAATATAAATGAGTGTACAGAAAGCCCGAAAATTGCGCATTTAGTGTATTTTCATGCATATCAAGATTAATGCTGATTCTTATGTAAATTGATGTGTAGAATCATATGGTCTCATTTAAAATTGTTCCGAGCAATATAAATGAGTGTACTGAAAGCCCGAAAATTGCGCATTTAGTGTATTTTCATGCATATCAAGATTAATGCTGATTCTTATGTAAATTGATGTGTAGAATCATATGGTTACATTTAAAATTGATTCTGATCAATATAAATGAGTAGACTGTAAGGCCGAAATTTGCGCATTTAGTGTATTTTCATGCATATCAAGATTAATGCTGATTCTTATGTAAATTGATGTGTAGAATCATATGGTCACATTTAAAATTGATTCCGAGCAATATAAATGAGTGTACTGAAGGCCCGAAAATTGCGCATTTAGTTTATTTTCATGCATATCAAGATTAATGCTGATTCTTATGTAAATTGATGTGTAGAATCATATGGTTTCATTTAAAATTGATTCTGAGCAATATAAATGAGTGTACTGAAAGCCCGAAAATTGCGCATTTAGTGTATTTTCATGCATATCAAGATTAATGCTGATTCTTATGTAAATTGATGTGTAGAATCATATGGTTTCATTTAAAATTGATTCTGAGCAATATAAATGAGAGTACTGAAAGCCCGAAAATTGCGCATTTAGTGTATTTTCATGCATATCAAGATTAATGCTGATTCTTATGTAAATTGATGTGTAGAATCATATGGTCTCATTTAAAATTGATTCTGAGCAATATAAATGAGTGTGCTGAAAGCCCGAAAATTGCGCATTTAGTGTATTTTCATGCATATCAAGATTAATGCTGATTCTTATGTAAATTGATGTGTAGAATCATATGGTTACATTTAAAATTGATTCGGAGCAATATAAATGAGTGTGCTGAAAGCCCGAAAATTGCGCATTTAGTGTATTTTCATGCATATCAAGATTAATGCTGATTCTTATGTAAATTGATGTGTAGAATCATATGGTCTCATTTAAATTGACTCCGAGCGACATGAATGTGTGTACTGAAAACCCGAAAATTGCGCATTTAGTGTATTTTCATGCATATCAAGATTAATGCTTATTCTTATGTAAATTGATGTGTAGAATCATATGGTCTCATTTAAAATTGATTCCGAGCAATATAAATGAGTGTACTGAAAGCTTGAATATTGCGCATTTAGCGTATTTTCATGCATATCAAGATTAATGCTGATTCTTATGTAAATTGATGTGTATAATCATACGGTCTCATTTTAAATTGATTCTGAGCAATATATATGAGTGTACTGAAAGCTGGAATATTGCGCATTAAGTGTATTTTCATGCATATCAAGATTAATGCTAATTCTTATGTAAATTGATGTGTAGAATCATATGGTCTCATTTAAAATTGATTCTGATCAATATAAATGACTGTACTGTAAGCCCGAAAATTGAGCATTTAGTGTATTTTCATGCATATCAAGATTAATGCTGATTCTTATGTAAATTGATGTGTAGAATCATACGGTCTCATTTAAAATTGATTCTGAGCAATATAAATGAGTGTACTGAAAAGCCCGAAAATTGCGCATTTAGTGTATTTTCATGCATATCAAGATTAATGCTGATTCTTATGTAAATTGATGTGTAGAATCATATGGATTCAATTAAAATTGATTCTGAGCAATATAAATGAGTGTACTGAAAGCCCGAAAATTGCGCATTTAGTGTATTTTCATGCATATCAAGATTAATGCTGATTCTTATGTAAATTGATGTGTATAATCATACGGTCTCATTTTAAATTGATTCTGAGCAATATATATGAGTGTACTGAAAGCCCGAAAATTGCGCATTTAGTGTATTTTCATGCATATCAAGATTAATGCTGATTCTTATGTAAATTGATGTGTAGAATCGTATGGTCTGATTTAAAATTGATTCTGAGCAATATAAATGAGTGTACTGAAAGCCGGAAAATTGCGCATTTACTGTATTTTCATGCATATCAAGATTAATGCTGATTCTTATGTGAATTGATGTGTATAATCATATGGATTCAATTAAAATTGATTCTGAGCAATATAAATGAGTGTACTGAAAGGCCGAAAATTGCGCATTTAGTGTATTTTCATGCATATCAAGATTAATGCTGATTCTTATGTAAATTGATGTGTAGAATCATATGGTTTCATTTAAAATTGATTCTGAGCAATATAAATGAGTGTACTGAAAGCCGGAAAATTGCGCATTTAGTGTATTTTCATGCATATCAAGATTAATGCTGATTCTTATGTAAATTGATGTGTAGAATCATATGGTCTCATTTGAAATTGATTCTGATCAATATAAATGAGTGTACCAAAAGACCAAACACTGCGCATTTAGTGTATTTTCATGCATATCAAGATTAATGCAGATTCATATGTAAATTGATGTGTAGAATCATATGGTTTCATTTAAAATTGATTCTGAGCAATATAAATGAGTGTACTGAAGGCCCGAAAATTGCGCATTTAGTGTATTTTCATGCATATCAAGATTAATGCTGATTCTTATGTAAATTGATGTGTAGAATCCCATGGTTTCATTTAAAATTGATTCTGAGCAATATAAATGAGTGTACTGAAAGGCCGAAAATTGCGCATTTAGTGTATTTTCATGCATATCAAGATTAATGCTGATTCTTATGTAAATTGATGTGTAGAATCATATGGTTTCATTTCAAATTGATTCTGAGCAATATAAATGAGTGTACTGAAAGCCCGAAAATTGCGCATTTAGTGTATTTTCATGCATATCAAGATTAATGCTGATTCTTATGTAAATTGATGTGTAGAATCATATGGTTTCATTTAAAATTGATTCTGAGCAATAGAAATGAGTGGACTGAAAGCTCGAAAATTGCGCATTTAGTGTATTTTCATGCATATCAAGATTAATGCTGATTCTTATGTAAATTGATGTGTAGAATCATACGGTCTCATTTAAAATTGATTCTGAGCAATATAAATGAATTTACTGAAAGCTGGAATATTGCGCATTAAGTGTATTTTCATGCATATCAAGATTAATACAGATTCTTATGTAATTTGATGTGTAGAATCATATGGTCTCATTTAAAATTGATTCTGATCAATATAAATGAGTTTACTGAAAGTCCAAAAACTGCGCATTTAGTATATTTTTATGCATATCAAGATTAATGCTGATTCTTATGTAAATTGATGTGTAGAATCACATGGTCTCATTTGAAATTGATTCTGATCAATATAAATGAGTGTACCGAAAGACCAAACACTGCGCATTTAGTGTATTTTCATGCATATCAAGATTAATGCTGATTCATATGTAAATTGATGTGTAGAATCATATGGTTTCATTTAAAATTGATTCTGAGCAATATAAATGAGTGTACTGAAAGCCCGAAAATTGCGCATTTAGTGTATTTTCATGCATATCAAGATTAATGCTGATTCTTATGTAAATTGATATGTAGAATCATATGGTTTCATTTAAAATTGATTCTGAGCAATATAAATGTGTGTACTGAAAGCCCGAAAATTGCGCATTTAGTGTATTTTCATGCATATCAAGATTAATGCGGATTCTTATGTAAGTTGATGTGTAGAATCATATTGTCTCACTTAAAATTGATTCTGAGCAATATAAATGAGTGTAATGAAAGCCCGAAAATTGCGCATTTAGTGTATTTTCATGCATATCAAGATTAATGCTGATTCTTATGTAAATTGATGTGTAGAATCATACGGTCTCATTTGAAATTGATTCTGAGCAATATATATGAGTGTACTGAAAGCCCGAAATTGCGATTTTAGTGTAATTTCATGCATATCAAGATTAATGCTGATTCTTATGTAAATTGATGTGTAGAATCATATGGTTTCATTTAAAATTGATTCTGAGCAATATAAATGAGTGTACTGAAAGCCGGAAAATTGCGCATTTAGTGTATTTTCATGCATATCAAGATTAATGCTGATTCTTATGTAAATTGATGTGTAGAATCATATGGTTTCAATTAAAATTGATTCTGAGCAATATAAATGAGTGTACTGAAAGCCGGAAAATTGCGCATTTAGTGTATTTTCATGCATATCAAGATTAATGCTGATTCTTATGTAAATTGATGAGTAGAATAATACGGTCTCATTTAAAATTGATTCTGAGCAATATATATGAGTGTACTGAAAGCCCGAAAATTGCGATTTTAGTGTATTTTCATGCATATCAAGATTAATGCTGATTCTTATGTAAATTGATGTGTAGAATCACATGGTTTCATTTAAAATTGATTCTGAGCAATATAAATGAGTGTACTGAAAGCCCGAAAATTGCGCATTTAGTCTATTTTCATGCATATCAAGATTAATGCTGATTCTTATGTAAATTGATGTGTAGAATCGTATGGTTTCATTTTAAATTGATTCTGAGCAATATAAATGAGTGTACTGAAAGCCCGAAAATTGCGCATTTAGTGTATTTTCATGCATATCAAGATTAATGCTGATTCTTATTTAAATTGATGTGTAGAATCATATGGTCTCATTTAAAATTGATTCTGATCAATATAAATGAGTGTACTGTAAGCCCGAAAATTGAGCATTTAGTGTATTTTCATGCATATCAAGATTAATGCTGATTCTTATGTAGATTGATGTGTAGAATCATACGGTCTCATTTAAAATTGATTCTGAGCAATAAAAATGAGTGTACTGAAAGCCCGAAAATTTCGCATTTAGTGTATTTTCATGCATATCAAGATTAATGCTGATTCTTATGTAAATTGATGTGTAGAATCATATGGATTCAATTAAAATTGATTCTGAGCAATATAAATGAGTGTACTGAAAGTCCGAAAATTGCGCATTTAGTGTATTTTCATGCATATCAAGATTAATGCTGATTCTTATGTAAATTGATGTGTAGAATCATATGGTCTCATTTAAAATTGATTCTGAGCAATATAAATGAGTGTACTGAAAGCCCGAAAATTGCGCATTTAGTGTATTTTCATGCATATCAAGATTAATGCTGATCCTTATGTAAATTGATATGTAAAATCATATGGTTTCATTTAAAATTGATTCTGAGCAATATAAATGTGCGTACTGAAAGCCCGAAAATTGCGCATTTAGTGTATTTTCATGCATATCAAGATTAATGCGGATTCTTATGTAAATTGATGTGTAGAATCATACGGTCTCATTTAAAATTGATTCTGAGCAATATAAATGAGTTTACTGAAAGCTGGAATATTGCGCATTAAGTGTATTTTCATGCATATCAAGATTAATACAGATTCTTATGTAATTTGATGTGTAGAATCATACGGTCTCATTTAAAATTGATTCTGAGCAATATAAATGAGTTTACTGAAAGCTGGAATATTGCGCATTAAGTGTATTTTCATGCATATCAAGATTAATACAGATTCTTATGTAATTTGATGTGTAGAATCATACGGTCTCATTTAAAATTGATTCTGATCAATATAAATGAGTGTACCGAAAGACCAAACACTGCGCATTTAGTGTATTTTCATGCATATCAAGATTAATGCTGATTCATATGTAAATTGATGTGTAGAATCATATGGTTTCATTTAAAATTGATTCTGAGCAATATAAATGAGTGTACTGAAAGCCCGAAAATTGCGCATTTAGTGTATTTTCATGCATATCAAGATTAATGCTGATTCTTATGTAAATTGATATGTAGAATCATATGGTTTCATTTAAAATTGATTCTGAGCAATATAAATGTGTGTACTGAAAGCCCGAAAATTGCGCATTTAGTGTATTTTCATGCATATCAAGATTAATGCGGATTCTTATGTAAATTGATGTGTAGAATCATATTGTCTCACTTAAAATTGATTCTGAGCAATATAAATGAGTGTAATGAAAGCCCGAAAATTGCGCATTTAGTGTATTTTCATGCATATCAAGATTAATGCTGATTCTTATGTAAATTGATGTGTAGAATCATACGGTCTCATTTGAAATTGATTCTGAGCAATATATATGAGTGTACTGAAAGCCCGAAATTGCGATTTTAGTGTAATTTCATGCATATCAAGATTAATGCTGATTCTTATGTAAATTGATGTGTAGAATCACATGGTTTCATTTAAAATTGATTCTGAGCAATATAAATGAGTGTACTGAAAGCCCGAAAATTGCGCATTTAGTGTATTTTCATGCATATCAAGATTAATGCTGATTCTTATGTAAATTGATGTGTAGAATCATATGGTTTCATTTAAAATTGATTCTGAGCAATATAAATGAGTGTACTGAAAGCCGGAAAATTGCGCATTTAGTGTATTTTCATGCATATCAAGATTAATGCTGATTCTTATGTAAATTGATGTGTAGAATCATATGGTTTCAATTAAAATTGATTCTGAGCAATATAAATGAGTGTACTGAAAGCCGGAAAATTGCGCATTTAGTGTATTTTCATGCATATCAAGATTAATGCTGATTCTTATGTAAATTGATGTGTAGAATCGTATGGTTTCATTTTAAATTGATTCTGAGCAATATAAATGAGTGTACTGAAAGCCCGAAAATTGCGCATTTAGTGTATTTTCATGCATATCAAGATTAATGCTGATTCTTATTTAAATTGATGTGTAGAATCATATGGTCTCATTTAAAATTGATTCTGATCAATATAAATGAGTGTACTGTAAGCCCGAAAATTGAGCATTTAGTGTATTTTCATGCATATCAAGATTAATGCTGATTCTTATGTAAATTGATGTGTAGAATCATACGGTCTCATTTAAAATTGATTCTGAGCAATAAAAATGAGTGTACTGAAAGCCCGAAAATTTCGCATTTAGTGTATTTTCATGCATATCAAGATTAATGCTGATTCTTATGTAAATTGATGTGTAGAATCATATGGATTCAATTAAAATTGATTCTGAGCAATATAAATGAGTGTACTGAAAGTCCGAAAATTGCGCATTTAGTGTATTTTCATGCATATCAAGATTAATGCTGATTCTTATGTAAATTGATGTGTAGAATCATATGGTCTCATTTAAAATTGATTCTGAGCAATATAAATGAGTGTATTGTAAGCCCGAAAATTGAGCATTTAGTGTATTTTCATGCATATCAAGATTAATGCTGATTCTTATGTAAGTTGATGTGTAGAATCATACGGTCTCATTTAAAATTGATTCTGAGCAATATAAATGAGTGTACTGAAAGCCCGAAATTTCGCATTTACTGTATTTTCATGCATATCAAGATTAATGCTGATTCTTATGTAAATTGATGTGTAGAATCATATGGATTCAATTAAAATTGATTCTGAGCAATATAAATGAGTGTACTGAAAGCCCGAAAATTGCGCATTTAGTGTATTTTCATGCATATCAAGATTAATGCTGATCCTTATGTAAATTGATATGTAAAATCATATGGTTTCATTTAAAATTGATTCTGAGCAATATAAATGTGCGTACTGAAAGCCCGAAAATTGCGCATTTAGTGTATTTTCATGCATATCAAGATTAATGCGGATTCTTATGTAAATTGATGTGTAGAATCATACGGTCTCATTTAAAATTGATTCTGAGCAATATAAATGAGTTTACTGAAAGCTGGAATATTGCGCATTAAGTGTATTTTCATGCATATCAAGATTAATACAGATTCTTATGTAATTTGATGTGTAGAATCATACGGTCTCATTTAAAATTGATTCTGAGCAATATAAATGAGTTTACTGAAAGCTGGAATTTTGCGCATTAAGTGTATTTTCATGCATATCAAGATTAATACAGATTCCTATGTAATTTGATGTGTAGAATCATATGGTCTCATTTAAAATTGATTCTGATCAATATAAATGAGTTTACTGAAAGTCCAAAAACTGCGCATTTAGTATATTTTCATGCATATCAAGATTAATGCTGATTCTTATGTAAATTGATGTGTAGAATCATATGGTCTCATTTGAAATTGATTCTGATCAATATAAATGAGTGTACCGAAAGACCAAACACTGCGCATTTAGTGTATTTTCATGCATATCAAGATTAATGCTGATTCATATGTAAATTGATGTGTAGAATCATATGGTTTCATTTAAAATTGATTCTGAGCAATATAAATGAGTGTACTGAAAGCCCGAAAATTGCGCATTTAGTGTATTTTCATGCATATCAAGATTAATGCTGATTCTTATGTAAATTGATATGTAGAATCATATGGTTTCATTTAAAATTGATTCTGAGCAATATAAATGTGTGTACTGAAAGCCCGAAAATTGCGCATTTAGTGTATTTTCATGCATATCAAGATTAATGCGGATTCTTATGTAAATTGATGTGTAGAATCATATTGTCTCACTTAAAATTGATTCTGAGCAATATAGATGAGTGTAATGAAAGCCCGAAAATTGCGCATTTAGTGTATTTTCATGCATATCAAGATTAATGCTGATTCTTATGTAAATTGATGTGTAGAATCATACGGTCTCATTTGAAATTGATTCTGAGCAATATATATGAGTGTACTGAAAGCCCGAAATTGCGATTTTAGTGTAATTTCATGCATATCAAGATTAATGCTGATTCTTATGTAAATAGATGTGTAGAATCACATGGTTTCATTTAAAATTGATTCTGAGCAATATAAATGAGTGTACTGAAAGCCCGAAAATTGCGCATTTAGTGTATTTTCATGCATATCAAGATTAATGCTGATTCTTATGTAAATTGATGTGTAGAATCATATGGTTTCATTTAAAATTGATTCTGAGCAATATAAATGAGTGTACTGAAAGCCGGAAAATTGCGCATTTAGTGTATTTTCATGCATATCAAGATTAATGCTGATTCTTATGTAAATTGATGTGTAGAATCATATGGTTTCAATTAAAATTGATTCTGAGCAATATAAATGAGTGTACTGAAAGCCGGAAAATTGCGCATTTAGTGTATTTTCATGCATATCAAGATTAATGCTGATTCTTATGTAAATTGATGTGTAGAATCGTATGGTTTCATTTTAAATTGATTCTGAGCAATATAAATGAGTGTACTGAAAGCCCGAATATTGCGCATTTAGTGTATTTTCATGCATATCAAGATTAATGCTGATTCTTATTTAAATTGATGTGTAGAATCATATGGTCTCATTTAAAATTGATTCTGATCAATATAAATGAGTGTACTGTAAGCCCGAATATTGAGCATTTAGTGTATTTTCATGCATATCAAGATTAATGCTGACTCTTATGTAAATTGATGTGTAGAATCATACGGTCTCATTTAAAATTGATTCTGAGCAATAAAAATGAGTGTACTGAAAGCCCGAAAATTTCGCATTTAGTGTATTTTCATGCATATCAAGATTAATGCTGATTCTTATGTAAATTGATGTGTAGAATCATATGGATTCAATTAAAATTGATTCTGAGCAATATAAATGAGTGTACTGAAAGTCCGAAAATTGCGCATTTAGTGTATTTTCATGCATATCAAGATTAATGCTGATTCTTATGTAAATTGATGTGTAGAATCATATGGTCTCATTTAAAATTGATTCTGAGCAATATAAATGAGTGTATTGTAAGCCCGAAAATTGAGCATTTAGTGTATTTTCATGCATATCAAGATTAATGCTGATTCTTATGAAAATTGATGTGTAGAATCATACGGTCTCATTTAAAATTGATTCTGAGCAATATAAATGAGTGTACTGAAAGCCCGAAATTTCGCATTTACTGTATTTTCATGCATATCAAGATTAATGCTGATTCTTATGTAAATTGATGTGTAGAATCATATGGATTCAATTAAAATTGATTCTGAGCAATATAAATGAGTGTACTGAAAGTCCAAAAACTGCGCATTTAGTGTATTTTCATGCATATCAAGATTAATGCTGATTCTTATGTAAATTGATGTGTAGAATCATATGGTCTCATTTGAAATTGATTCTGATCAATATAAATGAGTGTACCGAAAGACCAAACACTGCGCATTTAGTGTATTTTCATGCATATCAAGATTAATGCTGATTCATATGTAAATTGATGTGTAGAATCATATGGTTTCATTTAAAATTGATTCTGAGCAATATAAATGAGTGTACTGAAAGCCCGAAAATTACGCATTTAGTGTATTTTCATGCATATCAAGATTAATGCTGATTCTTATGTAAATTGATATGTAGAATCATATGGTTTCATTTAAAATTGATTCTGAGCAATATAAATGTGTGTACTGAAAGCCCGAAAATTTCGCATTTAGTGTATTTTCATGCATATCAAGATTAATGCGGATTCTTATGTAAATTGATGTGTAGAATCATATTGTCTCACTTAAAATTGATTCTGAGCAATATAAATGATTGTACTGAAAGCCCGAAAATTGCGCATTTAGTGTATTTTCATTCATATCAAGATTAATGCTGATTCTTATGTAAATTGATGTGTAGAATCATACGGTCTCATTTAAAATTGATTCTGAGCAATATATATGAGTGTACTGAAAGCCCGAAATTGCGATTTTAGTGTAATTTCATGCATATCAAGATTAATGCTGATTCTTATGTAAATTGATGTGTAGAATCACATGGTTTCATTTAAAATTGATTCTGAGCAATATAAATGAGTGTACTGAAAGCCCGAAAATTGCGCATTTAGTGTATTTTCATGCATATCAAGATTAATGCTGATTCTTATGTAAATTGATGTGTAGAATCATATGGTTTCATTTAAAATTGATTCTGAGCAATATAAATGAGTGTACTGAAAGCCGGAACATTGCGCATTTAGTGTATTTTCATGCATATCAAGATTAATGCTGATTCTTATGTAAATTGATGTGTAGAATCATATGGTTTCAATTAAAATTGATTCTGAGCAATATAAATGAGTGTACTGAAAGCCGGAAAATTGCGCATTTAGTGTATTTTCATGCATATCAAGATTAATGCAGATTCTTATGTAAATTGATGTGTAGAATCATACGGTCTCGTTTAAAATTGATTCTGAGCAATATATATGAGTGTACTGAAAGCCCGAAAATTGCGATTTTAGTGTATTTTCATGCATATCAAGATTAATGCTGATTCTTATGTAAATTGATATGTAGAATCATATGGTTTCATTTAAAATTGATTCTGAGCAATATAAATGTGTGTACTGAAAGCCCGAAAATTGCGCATTTAGTGTATTTTCATGCATATCAAGATTAATGCGGATTCTTATGTAAATTGATGTGTAGAATCATATGGTCTCATTTAAAATTGATTCTGAGCAATATAAATGAGTGTACTGAAAGCCGGAAAATTGCGCATTTAGTGTATTTTCATGCATATCAAGATTAATGCTGATTCTTATGTAAATTGATGTGTAGAATCATACGGTCTCATTTAAAATTGATTCTGAGCAATATAAATGAGTGTACTGAAAGCCCGAAAATTGCGATTTTAGTGTATTTTCATGCATATCAAGATTAATGCTGATTCTTATGTAAATTGATGTGTAGAATCACATGGTTTCATTTAAAATTGATTCTGAGCAATATAAATGAGTGTACTGAAAGCCCGAAAATTGCGCATTTAGTGTATTTTCATGCATATCAAGATTAATGCTGATTCTTATGTAAATTGATGTGTAGAATCATATGGTTTCATTTAAAATTGATTCTGAGCAATATAAATGAGTGTACTGAAAGCCGGAAAATTGCGCATTTAGTGTATTTTCATGCATATCAAGATTGATGCTGATTCTTATGTAAATTGATGTGTAGAATCATATGGTCTCATTTAAAATTGATTCTGAGCAATATAAATGAGTGTACTGTAAGCCCGAAAATTGAGCATTTAGTGTATTTTCATGCATATCAAGATTAATGCTGATTCTTATGTAAATTGATGTGTAGAATCATACGGTCTCATTTAAAATTGATTCTGAGCAATATAAATGAGTGTACTGAAAGCTGGAATATTGCGCATTAAGTGTATTTTCATGCATATCAAGATTAATGCTGATTCTTATGTAAATTGATGTGTAGAATCATATGATCTCATTTGAAATTGATTCTGATCAATATAAATGAGTGTATTGTAAGCCCGAAAATTGAGCATTTAGTGTATTTTCATGCATATCAAGATTAATGCTGATTCTTATGTAAATTGATGTGTAGAATCATACGGTCTAATTTAAAATTGATTCTGAGCAATATAAATGAGTGTACTGAAAGCCCGAAAATTGCGCATTTAGTGTATTTTCATGCATATCAAGATTAATGCTGATTCTTATGTAAATTGATGTATAGAATCATATGGTTTCAATTCAAATTGATTCTGAGCAATATAAATGAGTGTACTGAAAGCCCGAAAATTGCGCATTTAGTGTATTTTCATGCATATCAAGATTAATGCTGATTCTTATGTAAATTGATGTGTAGAATCATATGGTCTCATTTAAAATTGATTCTGAGCAATATAAATGAGTGTACTGAAAGCCGGAAAATTGCGCATTTAGTGTATTTTCATGCATATCAAGATTAATGCTGATTCTTATGTAAATTGATGTGTAGAATCATATGGTCTCATTTAAAATTGATCCTGAACAATATAAATGAGTGTACTGAAAGCCCGAAAATTTCGCATTTAGTGTATTTTCATGCATATCAAGATTAATGCTGATTCTTATGTAAATTGATGTGTAGAATCATATGGTCTCATTTAAAATTGATTCTGATCAATATAAATGAGTGTACTTTAAGCCCGAAAATTGCGCATTTAGTGTATTTTCATGCATATCAAGATTAATGCTGATTCTTATGTAAATTGATGTGTAGAATCATACGGTCTCATTTAAAATTGATTCTGAGCAATATATATGAGTGTACTGAAAGCCCGAAAATTGCGATTTTAGTGTATTTTCATGCATATCAAGATTAATGCTGATTCTTATGTAAATTGATGTGTAGAATCACATGGTTTCATTTAAAATTGATTCTGAGCAATATAAATGAGTGTACTGAAAGCCCGAAAATTGCGCATTTAGTGTATTTTCATGCATATCAAGATTAATGCTAATTCTTATGTAAATTGATGTGTAGAATCATATGGTTTCATTTAAAATTGATTCTGAGCAATATAAATGAGTGTACTGAAAGCCCGAAAATTGCGCATTTAGTGTATTTTCATGCATATCAAGATTAATGCTGATTCTTATGTAAATTGATGTGTAGAATCATATGGTCTCATTTAAAATTGATTCTGATCAATATAAATGAGTGTACTGTAAGCCCGAAAATTGAGCATTTAGTGTATTTTCATGCATATCAAGATTAATGCTGATTCTTATGTAAATTGATGTGGAGAATCATACTGTCTCATTTAAAATTGATTCTGAGCAATATAAATGAGTGTACTGAAAGCCCGAACATTTCGCATTTAGTGTATTTTCATGCATATCAAGATTAATGCTGATTCTTATGTAAATTGATGTGTAGAATCATATGGATTCAATTAAAATTGATTCTGAGCAATATAAATGAGTGTACTGAAAGACCGAAAATTGCGCATTTAGTGTATTTTCATGCATATCAAGATTACTGCTGATTCTTATGTAAATTGATGTGTAGGATCATATGGTCTCATTTAAAATTGATTCTGAGCAATATAAATGAGTGTACTGAAAGACCAAACACTGCGCATTTAGTGTATTTTCATGCATATCAAGATTAATGCTGATTCATATGTAAATTGATGTGTAGAATCATATGGTTTCATTTAAAATTGATTCTGAGCAATATAAATGAGTGTACTGAAAGCCCGAAAATTGCGCATTTAGTGTATTTTCATGCATATCAAGATTAATGCTGATTCTTATGTAAATTGATATGTAGAATCATATGGTTTCATTTAAAATTGATTCTGAGCAATATAAATGTGTGTACTGAAATCCCGAAAATTGCGCATTTAGTGTATTTTCATGCATATCAAGATTAATGCGGATTCTTATGTAAATTGATGTGTAGAATCATATGGTCTCATTTAAAATTGATTCTGAGAATATAAATGAGTGTACTGAAAACCGGAAAATTTCGCATTTAGTGTATTTTCATGCATATCAAGATTAATGCTGATTCTTATGTAAATTGATGTGTAGAATCACATGGTTTCATTTAAAATTGATTCTGAGCAATATAAATGAGTGTACTGAAAGCCCGAAAATTGCGCATTTAGTGTATTTTCATGCATATCAAGATTAATGCTGATTCTGATGTAAATTGATGTGTAGATTCATATGGTTTCATTTAAAATTGATTCTGAGCAATATAAATGAGTGTACTGAAACCCGAAAATTGCGCATTTAGTGTATTGTCATGCATATCAAGATTAATGCTGATTCTTATGTAAATTGATGTGTAGAATCATATGGATTCAATTAAAATTGATTCTGAGCAATATAAATGAGTGTACTGAAAGCCCGAAAATTGCGCATTTAGTGTATTTTCATGCATATCAAGATTAATGCTGATTCTTATGTAAATTGATGTGTAGAATCATATGGTCTCATTTAAAATTGATTCTGAGCAATATAAATGAGTGTACTGGAAGACCAAACACTGCGCATTTAGTGTATTTTCATGCATATCAAGATTAATGCTGATTCATATGTAAATTGATGTGTAGAATCAGATGGTTTCATTTAAAATTGATTCTGCGCAATATAAATGTGTGTACTGAAAGCCCGATAATTGCGCATTTAGTGTATTTTCATGCATATCAAGATTAATGCTGATTCTTATGTAAATTGATGTGTAGAATCGTATGGTCTCATTTAAAATTGATTCTGAGCAATATAAATGAGTGTACTGAAAGCACGAATATTGCGCATTTAGTGTATTTTCATGCATATCCAGATTAATGCTGATTCTTATGTAAATTGATGTGTAGAATCACATGGTTTCATTTCAAATTGATTCTGAGCAATATAAATGAGTGTACTGAAAGCCCGAAATTTGCGCATTTAGTGTATTTTCATGCATATCAAGATTAATGCTGATTCTTATGTAAATTGTTATGTAGAATCATATGGTTTCATTTAAAATTGATTCTGAGCAATATAAATGTGTGTACTGAAAGCCCGAAAATTGCGCATTTAGTGTATTTTCATGCATATCAAGATTAATGCGGATTCTCATGTAAATTGATGTGTAGAATCATATGGTCTCATTTAAAATTGATTCTGAGAATATAAATGAGTGTACTGAAAGCCGGAAAATTGCGCATTTAGTGTATTTTCATGCATATCAAGATTAATGCTGATTCTTATGTAAATTGATGTGTAGAATCATACGGTCTCATTTAAAATTGATTCTGAGCAATATAAATGAGTGTACTGAAAGCCAGAAAATTGCGATTTTATTGTATTTTCATGCATATCAAGATTAATGCTGATTCTTATGTAAATTGATGTGTAGAATCACATGGTTTCATTTAAAATTGACTCTGAGCAATATAAATGAGTGTACTGAAAGCCCGAAAATTGCGCATTTAGTGTATTTTCATGCATATCAAGATTAATGCTGATTCTTATGTAAATTGATGTGTAGAATCATATGGTTTCATTTAAAATTGATTCTGAGCAATATAAATGAGTGTACTGAAAGCCCGAAAATTGCGCATTTAGTGTATTGTCATGCATATCAAGATTAATGCTGATTCTTATGTAAATTGATGTGTAGAATCCTATGGTCTCATTTAAAATTGATTCTGATCAATATAAAGGAGTGTACTGTAAGCCCGAAAATTGAGCATTTAGTGTATTTTCATGCATATCAAGATTAATGCTGATTCTTATGTAAATTGATGTGTAGAATCATACGGTCTCATTTAAAATTGATTCTGAGCAATATAAATGAGTGTATTGAAAGCCCGAAATTTCGCATTTACTGTATTTTCATGCATATCAAGATTAATGCTGATTCTTATGTAAATTGATGTGTAGAATCATATGGATTCAATTAAAACTGATTCTGAGCAATATAAATGAGTGTACTGAAAGCCCGAAAATTGCGCATTTAGTGTATTTTCATGCATATCAAGATTAATGCTGATTCATATGTAAATTGATGTGTAGAATCGTATGGTTTCATTTAAAATTGATTCTGAGCAATATAAATGAGTGTACTGAAAGCCCGAAAATTGCGCATTTACTGTATTTTCATGCATATCAAGATTAATGCTGATTCTTATGTAAATTGATATGTAGAATCATATGGTTTCATTTAAAATTGATTCTGAGCAATATAAATGTGTGTACTGAAAGCCCGAAAATTGCGCATTTAGTGTATTTTCATGCATATCAAGGTTAATGCTGATTCTTATGTAAATTGATGTGTAGAATCGTATGGTCTCATTTAAAATTGATTCTGAGCAATATAAATGAGTGTACTGAAAGTCCGAAAACTGCGCATTTAGTGTATTTTCATGCATATCAATATTAATGCTGATTCTTATGTAAATTGATGTGTAGAATCATATGGTCTCATTTGAAATTGATTCTGATCAATATAAATGAGTGTACTGAAAGACCAAACACTGCGCATTTAGTGTATTTTCATGCATATCAAGATTAATGCTGATTCATTTGTAAATTGATGTGTAGAATCATACGGTCTCATTTAAAATTGATTCTGAGGAATATAAATGAGTGTACTGAAAGCACGAATATTGCGCATTTAGTGTATTTTCATGCATATCAAGATTAATGGTGATTCTTATGTAAATTGATATGTAGAATCACATGGTTTCATTTAAAATTGATTCTAAGCAATATAAATGTGTGTACTGAAAGCCCGAAAATTGCGCATTTAGTGTATTTTCATGCATATCAAGATTAATGCGGATTCTTATGTAAATTGATGTGTAGAATCATATTGTCTCACTTAAAATTGATTCTGAGCAATATAAATGAGTGTACTGAAAGCCGGAAAATTGCGCATTTAGTGTATTTTCATGCATATCAAGATTAATGCTGATTCTTATGTAAATTGATGTGTAGAATCATACGGTCTCATTTAAAATTGATTCCGAGCAATATAAATGAGTGTACTGAAAGCCCGAAAATTGCGATTTTATTGTATTTTCATGCATATCAAGATTAATGCTGATTCTTATGTAAATTGATGTGTAGAATCACATGGTTTCATTTAAAATTGATTCTGAGCAATATAAATGAGTGTACTGAAAGCCCGAAAATTGCGCATTTAGTGTATTTTCATGCATATCAAGATTAATGCTGATTCTTATGTAAATTGATGTGTAGAATCATATGGTTTCATTTAAAATTGATTCTGAGCAATATAATTGAGTGTACTGAAAGCCCGAATATTGCGCATTTAGTGTATTTTCATGCATATCAAGATTAATGCTGATTCTTATGTAAATTGATGTGTAGAATCATATGGTTTCATTTAAAATTGATTCTGATCAATATAAATGAGTGGACTGTAAGCCCGAAAATTGAGCATTTAGTGTAATTTCATGCATATCAAGATTAATGCTGATTCTTATGTAAATTGATGTGTAGAATCATGCGGTCTCATTTAAAATTGATTCTGAGCAATATAAATGAGTGTACTGAAGGCCCGAAAATTGCGCATTTAGTGTATTTTCATGCATATCAAGATTAATGCTGATTCTTATGTAAATTGATGTGTAGAATCATATGGATTCAATTAAAATTGATTCTGAGCAATATAAATGAGTGTACTGAAAGCCGGGAAATTGCGCATTTAGTGTATTTTCATGCATATCAAGATTAATGCAGATTCTTATGTAAATTGATGTGTAGAATCATACGGTCTCATTTAAAATTGATTCTGAGCAATATATATGAGTGTACTGAAAGCCCGAAATTGCGATTTTAGTGTATTTTCATGCATATCAAGATTAATGCTGATTCTTATGTAAATTGATGTGTAGAATCATATGGTTTCATTTAAAATTTATTCTGAGCAATATAAATGAGTGTACTGAAAGCCGGAAAATTGCGCATTTAGTGTATTTTCATGCATATCAAGATTAATGCTGATTCTTATGTAAATTGATGAGTAGAATCATATGGTCTCATTTAAAATTGATTCTGATCAATATAAATGAGTGTACTGTAAGCCCGAAAATTGAGCATTTCGTGTATTTTCATGCATATCAAGATTAATGCTGATTCTTATGTAAATTGATGTGTAGAATCATACGGTCTCATTTAAAATTGATTCTGAGCAATATAAATGAGTGTACTGAAAGCCCGAACATTTCGCATTTAGTGTATTTTCATGCATATCAAGATTAATGCTGATTCTTATGTAAATTGATGTGTAGAATCATATGGATTCAATTAAAATTGATTCTGAGCAATATAAATGAGTGTACTGAAAGCCCGAAAATTGCGCATTTAGTGTATTTTCATGCATATCAAGATTACTGCTGATTCTTATGTAAATTGATGTGTAGAATCATATGGTCTCATTTAAAATTGATTCTGAGCAATATAAATGAGTGTACTGAAAGACCAAACACTGCGCATTTAGTGTATCTTCATGCATATCAAGATTAATGCTGATTCATATGTAAATTGTTGTGTAGAATCATATGGTTTCATTTAAAATTGATTCTGAGCAATATAAATGAATGTACTGAAAGCCCGAAAATTGCGCATTTAGTGTATTTTCATGCATATCAAGATTAATGCTGATTCTTATGCAAATTGATATGTAGAATCATATGGTTTCATTTAAAATTGATTCTGAGCAATATAAATGTGAGTACTGAAAGCCCGAAAATTGCGCATTTAGTGTATTTTCATGCATATCAAGATTAATGCGGATTCTTATGTAAATTGATGTGTAGAATCATATGGTCTCAATTAAAATTGATTCTGAGAATATAAATGAGTGTACTGAAATCGGGAAAATTGCGCATTTAGTGTATTTTCATGCATATCAAGATTAATGCAGATTCTTATATAAATTGATGTGTAGAATCATACGGTTTCATTTAAAATTGATTCTGAGCAATATAAATGAGTGTACTGAAAGCCCGAAAATTGCGCATTTAGTGTATTTTCATGCATATCAAGATTAATGCTGATTCTTATGTAAATTGATGTGTAGAATCATATGGTCTCATATGAAATTGATTCTGAGCAATATAAATGAGTGTACTGAAAGACCAAACACTGCGCATTTAGTGTATTTTCATGCATATCAAGATTAATGCGGATTCTTATGTAAATTGATGTGTAGAAACATATTGTCTCACTTAAAATTGATTCTGTGCAATATAAATGAGTGTACTGAAAGCCCGAAAATTGCGCATTTAGTGTATTTTCATGCATATCAAGATTAATGCTGATTCTTATGTAAATTGATGTGTAGAATCATACGGTCTCATTTAAAATTGATTCTGAGCAATATATATGAGTGTACTGAAAGCCCGAAATTGCGATTTTAGTGTATTTTCATGCATATCAAGATTAATGCTGATTCTTATGTAAATTGATGTGTAGAATCACATGGTTTCATTTAAAATTGATTCTGAGCAATATAAATGAGTGTACTGAAAGCCCGAAAATTGCGCATTTAGTGTATTTTCATGCATATCAAGATTAATGCTGATTCTTATGTAAATTGATGTGTAGAATCATATGGTTTCATTTAAAATTGATTCTGAGCAATATAAATGAGTGTACTGAAAGCCGGAAAATTGCGCATTTAGTGTATTTTCATGCATATCAAGATTAATGCTGATTCTTATGTAAATTGATGTGTAGAATCATATGGTTTCAATTAAAATTGATTCTGAGCAATATAAATGAGTGTACTGAAAGCGCGAAAATTGCGATTTCAGTGTATTTTCATGCATATCAAGATTAATGCTGATTCTTATGTAAATTGATGTGTAGAATCACATGGTTTCATTTAAAATTGATTCTGAGCAATATAAATGAGTGTACTGAAAGCCCGAAAATTGCGCATTTAGTGTATTTTCATGCATATCAAGATTAATGCTGATTCTTATGTAAATTGATGTGTAGAATCATATGGTCTCATTTAAAATTGATTCTGATCAATATAAATGAGTGTACTGTAAGCCCGAAAATTGAGCATTTAGTGTATTTTAATGCATATCAAGATTAATGCTGATTCTTATGTAAATTGATGTGTAGAATCATACGGTCTCATTTAAAATTGATTCTGAGCAATATAAATGAGTGTACTGAAAGCCCGAACATTTCGCATTTAGTGTATTTTCATGCATATCAAGATTAATGCTGATTCTTATGTAAATTGATGTGTAGAATCATATGGATTCAATTAAAATTGATTCTGAGCAATATAAATGAGTGTACTGAAAGCCCGAAAATTGCGCATTTAGTGTATTTTCATGCATATCAAGATTACTGCTGATTCTTATGTAAATTGATGTGTAGAATCATATGGTCTCATTTAAAATTGATTCTGAGCAATATAAATGAGTGTACTGAAAGACCAAACACTGCGCATTTAGTGTATTTTCATGCATATCAAGATTAATGCTGATTCATATGTAAATTGATGTGTAGAAACATATGGTTTCAATTACAATTGATTCTGAGCAATATAAATGAATGTACTGAAAGCCCGAAAATTGCGCATTTAGTGTATTTTCATGCATATCAAGATTAATGCTGATTCTTATGTAAATTGATATGTAGAATCATATGGTTTCATGTAAAATTGATTCTGAGCAATATAAATGTGTGTACTGGAAGCCCGAAAATTGCGCATTTAGTGTATTTTCATGCATATCAAGATTAATGCGGATTCTTATGTAAATTGATGTGTAGAATCATATGGTCTCATTTAAAATTGATTCTGAGAATATAAATGAGTGTACTGAAAGTCGGAAAATTGCGCATTAATGTATTTTAATGCATATCAAGATTAATGCAGATTCTTATGTAAATTGATTTGTAGAATCATACGGTCTCATTTAAAATTGATTCTGAGCAATATAAATGAGTGTACTGAAAGCCCGAAAATTGCGATTTTAGTGTATTTTCATGCATATCAAGATTAATGCTGATTCTTATGTAAATTGATGTGTAGAATCACATGGTTTCATTTAAAATTGATTCTGAGCAATATAAATGAGTGTACTGAAAGCCCGAAAATTGCGCATTTAGTGTATTTTCATGCATATCAAGATTAATGCTGATTCTTATGTAAATTGATGTGTAGAATCATATGGTTTCATTTAAAATTGATTCTGAGCAATATAAATGAGTGTACTGAAAGCCCGAAAATTGCGCATTTAGTGTATTGTCATGCATATCAAGATTAATGCTGATTCTTATGTAAATTGATGTGTAGAATCATATGGTCTCATTTAAAATTGATTCTGATCAATATAAATGAGTGTACTGTAAGCCCGAAAATTGAGCATTTAGTGTATTTTCATGCATATCAAGATTAATGCTGATTCTTATGTAAATTGATGTGTAGAATCATACGGTCTCATTTAAAATTGATTCTGAGCAATATAAATGAGTGTACTGAAAGCCCGAAAATTGCGATTTTAGTGTATTTTCATGCATATCAAGATTAATGCTGATTCTTATGTAAATTGATGTGTAGAATCACATGGTTTCATTTAAAATTGATTCTGAGCAATATAAATGAGTGTACTGAAAGCCCGAAAATTGCGCATTTAGTGTATTTTCATGCATATCAAGATTAATGCTGATTCTTATGTAAATTGATGTGTAGAATCATATGGTTTCATTTAAAATTGATTCTGAGCAATATAAATGAGTGTACTGAAAGCCCGAAAATTGCGCATTTAGTTTATTGTCATGCATATCAAGATTAATGCTGATTCTTATGTAAATTGATGTGTAGAATCATATGGACTCATTTAAAATTGATTCTTTGCAATATTAATGAGTGTACTGAAAGACCAAACACTGCGCATTTAGTGTATTTTCATGCATATCAAGATTAATGCTGATTCATATGTAAATTGATGTGTAGAATCATATCGTTTCATTTAAAATTGATTCTGAGCAATATAAATGAGTGTACTGAAAGCCCGAAAATTGCGCATTTAGTGTATTTTCATGCATATCAAGATTAATGCTGATTCTTATGTAAATTGATGTGTAGAATCGTATGGTCTCATTTAAAATTGATTCTGAGCAATATAAATGAGTGTACTGAAAGTCCAAAAACTGCGCATTTAGTGTATTTTCATGCATATCAAGATTAATGCTGATTCTTATGTAAATTGATGTGTAGAATCATATGGTCTCATTTACAATTGATTCTGATCAATATAAATGAGTGTACTGAAAGACCAAACACTGCGCATTTAGTGTATTTTCATGCATATCAAGATTAATGCTGATTCATTTGTAAATTGATGTGTAGAATCATACGGTCTCATTTAAAATTGATTCTGAGTAATATAAATGAGTGTACTGAAAGCACGAAAATTGCGCATTTAGTGTATTTTCATGCATATCAAGATTAATGCTGATTCTTATGTAAATTGATGTGTAGAATCACATGGTTTCATTTCAAATTGATTCTGAGCAATATAAATGAGTGTACTGAAAGCCCGAAAATTGCGCATTTAGTGTATTTTCATGCATATCAAGATTAATGCTGATTCTTATGTAAATTGATGTGTAGAATCATATGGTTTCAGTTAAAATTGATTCTGAGCAATATAAATGAGTGTACTGAAAGCCCGAAAATTGCGCATTTAGTGTATTTTCATGCATATCAAGATTAATGCTGATTCTTATGTAAATTGATATGTAGAATCATATGGTTTCATTTAAAATTGATTCTGAGCAATATAAATGTGTGTACTGAAAGCCCGAAAATTGCGCATTTAGTGTATTTTCATGCATATCAAGATTAATGCGGATTCTTATGTAAATTGATGAGTAGAATCATATGGTCTCATTTAAAATTGATTCTGAGAATATAAATGAGTGTACTGAAAGCCGGAAAATTGCGCATTTAGTGTATTTTCATGCATATCAAGATTAATGCTGATTCTTATGTAAATTGATGTGTAGAATCATACGGTCTCATTTAAAATTGATTCTGAGCAATATAAATGAGTGTACTGAAAGCCCGAAAATTGCGATTTTAGTGTATTTTCATGCATATCAAGATTAATGCTGATTCTTATGTAAATTGATGTGTAGAATCACATGGTTTCATTTAAAATTGATTCTGAGCAATATAAATGAGTGTACTGAAAGCCCGAAAATTGCGCATTTAGTGTATTTTCATGCATATCAAGATTAATACTGATTCTTATGTAAATTGATGTGTAGAATCATATGGTTTCATTTAAAATTGATTCTGAGCAATATAAATGAGTGTACTGAAAGCCCGAATATTGCGCATTTGGTGTATTTTCATGCATATCAAGATTAATGCTGATTCTTATGTAAATTGATGTGTAGAATCATATGGTTTCATTTAAAATTGATTCTGATCAATATAAATGAGTGGACTGTAAGCCCGAAAATTGAGCATTTAGTGTATTTTCATGCATATCAAGATTAATGCTGATTCTTATGTAAATTGATGTGTAGAATCATACGGTCTCATTTACAATTGATTCTGAGCAATATAAATGAGTGTACTGAAAGCCCGAAAATTGCGCATTTAGTGTATTTTCATGCATATCAAGATTAATGCTGATTCTTATGTAAATTGATGTGTAGAATCATATGGTATCATTTAAAATTGATTCTGATCAATATAAATGAGTGTACTGAAAGCCCGAAAATTGCGCATTTACTGAAAGCTGGAATATTGCGCATTAAGTGTATTTTCATGCATATCAAGATTAATGCTGATTCTTATGTAAATTGATGTGTAGAATCGTATGGTCTCATTTAAAATTGATTCTGAGCAATATAAATGAGTGTACTGAAAGTCCAAAAACTGCGCATTTAGTGTATTTTCATGCATATCAAGATTAATGCTGATTCATATGTAAATTGATGTGTAGAATCATATGGTCTCATTTACAATTGATTCTGATCAATATAAATGAGTGTACTGAAAGTCCAAACACTGCGCATTTAGTGTATTTTCATGCATATCAAGATTAATGCTGATTCTTATGTAAATTGAGGTGTAGAATCACATGGTTTCATTTCAAATTGATTCTGAGCAATATAAATGAGTGTACTGAAAGCCCGAAAATTGCGCATTTAGTGTATTTTCATGCATATCAAGATTAATGCTGATTATTATGTAAATTGATATGTAGAATCATATGGTTTCATTTAAAATTGATTCTGAGTAATATAAATGTGTGTACTGAAAGCCCGAAAATTGCGCATTTAGTGTATTTTCATGCATATCAAGATTAATGCGGATTCTTATGTAAATTGATGTGTAGAATCATATGGTCTCATTTAAAATTGATTCTGAGAATATAAATGAGTGTACTGAAAGCCAGAATATTGCGCATTTAGTGTATTTTCATGCATATCAAGATTAATGCTGATTCTTATGTAAATTGATGTGTAGAATCATACGGTCTCATTTAAAATTGATTCTGACAAATATAAATGAGTGTACTGAAAGCCCGAAATTTGCGATTTAAGTGTATTTTCATGGATATCAAGATTAATGCTGATTCTTATGTAAATTGATGTGTAGAATCACATGGTTTCATTTAAAATTGATTCTGAGCAATATAAATGAGTGTACTGAAAGCCCGAAAATTGCGCATTTAGTGTATTTTCATGCATATCAAGATTAATGCTGATTCTTATGTAAATTGATGTGTAGAATCATATGGTCTCATTTAAAATTGATTCTGAGCAATTGAAATGAATGTGCTGAAAGCCCGAAAATTGCGCATTTAGTGTATTTTCATGCATATCAAGATTAATGCTGATTCTTATGTAAATTGATGTGTAGAATCATATGGTCTCATTTAAAATTGATTCTGAGCCATATAAATGAGTGTGCTGAAAGCCCGAAAATTGCGCATTTAGTGTATTTTCATGCATAACAAGATTAATGCTGATTCTTATATAAATTAATGTGTAGAATCATATGGTCTCATTTAAAATTGATTCTGAGCAATAGAAATGACTGTACTGAAAGACTGAAAATTGCGCATTTAGTGTATTTTCATGCATATCAATATTAATGCTGATTCTTATGTAAATTGATGTGTAGAATCATATGGTCTCATTTAAAATTGATTCTGAGCAATATAAATGAGTGTACTGAAAGACCAAAAACTGCGTATTTAGTGTATTTTCATGCATATCAAGATTAATGCTGATTATTATGTTAATTGATGTGTAGAATCATACGGTCTCATTTAAAATTGATTCTGAGCAATATAAATGAGTGTACTGAAAGCTGGAATATTGCGCATTAAGTGTATTTTCATGCTTATCAAGATTAATGCTGATTCTCATGTAAATTGATGTGTAGAATCATATGGATTCAATTAAAATTGATTCTGATCAATATAAATGAGTGTACTGAAAGCCCGAAAATTGCGATTTTAGTGTATTTTCATGCATATCAAGATTAATGCTGATTCTTATGTAAATTGGTGTGTAGAATCATATGGTTTCATTTAAAATTGATTCTGAGCAATATAAATGAGTGTACTGAAAGCCCGAATATTGCGCATTTAGTGTATTTTCATGCATATCAAGATTAATGCTGATTCTTATGTAAATTGATGTGTAGAATCATATGGTCTCATTTAAAATTGATTCTGAGCAATATAAATGAGTGTACTGTAAGCCCGAAAATTGAGCATTTAGTGTATTTTCATGCATATCAAGATTAATGCTGATTCTTATGTAAATTGATGTGTAGAATCATACGGTCTCATTTAAAATTGATTCTGAGCAATATAAATGAGTGTACTGAAAGCTGGAATATTGCGCATTAAGTGTATTTTCATGCATATCAAGATTAATGCTGATTCTTATGTAAATTGATGTGTAGAATCATATGATCTCATTTGAAATTGATTCTGATCAATATAAATGAGTGTATTGTATGCCCGAAAATTGCGCATTTAGTGTATTGTCATGCATATCAAGATTAATGCTGATTCTTATGTAAATTGATGTGTAGAATCATATGGTCTCATTTAAAATTGATTCTGATCAATATAAATGAGTGTACTGTAAGCTCGAAAATTGAGCATTTAGTGTATTTTCATGCATATCAAGATTAAGGCTGATTCTTATGTAAATTGATGTGTAGAATCAGATGGTCTCATTTAAAATTGATTCTGAGCAATAGAAATGACTGTACTGAAAGACTGAAAATTGCGCATTTAGTGTATTTTCATGCATATCAAGATTAATGCTGATTCTTATGTAAATTGATGTGTAGAATCATATGTTATCATTTAAAATTGATTCTGATCAATATAAATGAGTGTACTGAAAGACCAAAAACTGCGCATTTAGTGTATTTTCATGCATATCAAGATTAATGCTGATTCTTATGTTAATTGATGTGTAGAATCACATGGTTTCATTTAAAATTGATTCTGAGCAATATAAATGAGTGTACTGAAAGCTGGAATATTGCCCATTAAGTGTATTTTCATGCTTATCAAGATTAATGCTGATTCTCATGTAAATTGATGTGTAGAATCATATGGATTCAATTAAAATTGATTCTGATCAATATAAATGAGTGTACTGAAAGCCCGAAAATTGCGATGTTAGTGTATTTTCATGCATATCAAGATTAATGCTGATTCTTATGTAAATTGATGTGTAGAATCATATGGTCTCATTTGAAATTTATTCTCATCAATATAAATGAGTGTACTGAAAGTCCAAACACTGCGCATTTAGTGTATTTTCATGCATATCAAGATTAATGCTGATTCATATGTAAATTGATGTGTAGAATCATACGGTCTCATTTAAAATTGATTCTGAGTAATATAAATGAGTGTACTGAAAGACCGAAAATTGCGCATTTAGTGTATTTTCATGCATATCAAGATTAATGCAGATTCTTATGTAAATTGATGTGTAGAATCACATGGTTTCATTTCAAATTGATTCTGAGCAATATAAATGAGTGTACTGAAAGCCCGAAAAGTGCGCATTTAGTGTATTTTCATGCATATCAAGATTAATACTGATTCTTATGTAAATTGATGTGTAGAATCATATGGTTTCATTTAAAATTGATTCTGAGCAATATAAATGAGTGTACAGAAAGCCCGAAAATTGCGCATTTAGTGTATTTTCATGCATATCAAGATTAATGCTGATTCTTATGTAAATTGATATGTAGAATCATATGGTTTCATTTAAAATTGATTCTGAGCAATATAAATGTGTGTAATGAAAGCCCGAAAATTGCGCATTTAGTGTATTTTCATGCATATCAAGATTAATTGATATGCATGAAAATACACTAAATGCGCAATTTTCGGGCTTTTCAGTACACTCATTTATGTCGCTCGGAGTCAATTTTAAATGAGACCATATGATTCTACACATCAATTTACATAAGAATCCGCGTTAATCTTGATATGCATGAAAATACACTAAATGCGCAATTTTCCGGCTTTCAGTACACTCATTTATATTGCTCAGAATCAATTTTAATTGAGACCATATGATTCTACACATCAATTTACATAAGAATCAGCATTAATCTTGATATGCATGAAAATACACTAAATGCGCAATTATGAGGCTTCATACAGTACACTCATTTATATTGATCAGAATCAATTTTAAATGAGACCATATGATTCTACACATCAATTTACATAAGAATCAGCATTAATCTTGATATGCATGAAAACACTTAATGCGCAATATTCCAGCTTACAGTACACTCATTTATATTGATCAGAATCAATTTTAAATGAGACCATATGATTCTACACATCAATTTACATAAGAATCAGCATTAATCTTGATATGCATGAAAATACACTAAATGCGCAATTTTCCGGCTTTCAGTACACTCATTTATATTTATCAGAATCAATTTCAAATGAGATCATATGATTCTACACATCAATTTACAAAATCAGCATTAATCTTGATAAGCATGAAAATACACTTAATGCGTTATATTCCAGCTTTCAGTACACTCATTTATATTGCTCAGAATCAATTTTAAATGAGACCGTATGATTCTACACATCAATTAACATAAGAATCAGCATTAATCTGGATATGCATGAAAATACACTAAATGCGCAGTTTTGGTCTTTCAGTACACTCATTTATATTGATCAGAATCAATTTTAAATGATACCATATTATTCTGCTCAATATAAATGAGTGTACCTAAAAACCAAAAACTGCGCATTTACTGTATTTTCGTGCATATCAAGATTAATGATGATTCTTATGTAAATTGATGTGTAGAATCATGTGGTCTCATTTAAAATTGATTCTGAGCAATATAAATGCGTGTACTGAAAGCCGAAAATTGCGCATTTCGTGTATTTTCATACATATCAAGATTAATTAAGATTCTTTTCTAAATTGATGTGGAGAATCATATGGTTTCATTTAAAATTGATTCTGAGCAATATAAATGAGTGTACTGAAAGTCCGAAAATTGCGCATTTAGTGTATTTTCATGCATATCAAGATTAATGCTGATTCTTATGTAAATTGATGTGTAGAATCATACGGTCTTATTTAAAATTGATTCTGAGCAATATAAATGAATGTACTGAAAGCTGGAATATTGCGCATTAAGTGAATTTTCATGCATATCAAGATTAATGCTGATTCTTATGTAAATTGATGTGTAGATTCATATGGTCTCATTTAAAATTGATTCTGATCAATATAAATGAGTGTACTGAAAGCCCGAAAATTGCGCATTTAGTGTATTTTCATGCATATCAAGATTAATGCTGATTCTTATGTAAATTGATGTGTAGAATCATAGTGTCTCAATTAAAATTGGTTCTGATCAATATAAATGAGTGTACTGAAAGCCCGAAAATTGAGCATTTAGTGTATTTTCATGCATATCAAGATTAATGCTGATACTTATGTAAATTGATGTGTAGAATCATACGGTCTCATTTGAAATTGATTCTGAGCAATATAAATGAGTGTACTGAAAGCCAGAAAATTGCGCATTTAGTGTATTTTCATGCATATCAAGATTAATGCTGATTCTTATGTAAATTGATGTGTAGAATCATATGGTTTCAATTAAAATTAATTCTGAGCAATATAAATGAGTGTACTGAACGCCCGAAAATTGCGCATTTAGTGTATTTTCATGCATATCAAGATTAATGCTGATTCTTATGTACATTGATGTGTAGAATCTTATGGTTTCATTTAAAATTGATTCTGATCAATATAAATGAGTGTACTGAAAGGCCAAAGAATGCGCATTTAGTGTATTTTCATGCATATCAAGATTAATGCTGATTCTTATGTAAATTGATGTGTAGAATCATATGGTCTCATTTAAAATTGATTCTGAGCAATAGAAATGACTGCACTAAAAGACCGAAAATTGCGCATGTAGTGTATTTTCATGCATATCAAGATTAATGCTGATACTTATGTAAATTTGTGTGTAGAATCATATGGTCTCATTTAAAATTGATTCTGATCAATATAAATGAGTGTACTGAAAGACCAAAAACTGCGCATTTAGTGTATTTTCATGCATATCAAGATTAATGCTGAATCTTATGTAAATTGATGTGTAGAATCATACGGTCTCATTTAAAATTGATTCTGAGCAATATAAATGAGTGTACTGAAAGCCCGAAAATTGCGCATTTAGTGTATTTTCATGCATATCAAGATTAATGCTGACTCTTATGTAAATTGATGTGTAGAATCTTATGGTTTCAATTAAAATTGATTCTGAGCAGCATAAATGAGTGTACCGAAAGCCCGAAAATTGCGCATTTAGTGTATTTTCATGCATATCAAGATTAATGCTGATTCTTATATAAATTGATGTGTAGAATCATATGGCCTCATTTAAAATTGATTCTGATCAATATAAATGAGTAGACTGTAAGGCCGAAATTTGCGCATTTAGTGTATTTTCATGCATATCAAGTTTAATGCTGATTCTTATGTAAATTGATGTGTAGAATCATATGGTCACATTTAAAATTGATTCCGAGCAATATAAATGAGTGTACTGAAGGCCCGAAAATTGCGCATTTAGTTTATTTTCATGCATATCAAGATTAATGCTGATTCTTATGTAAATTGATGTGTAGAATCATATGGTTTCATTTAAAATTGATTCTGAGCAATATAAATGAGTGTACTGAAAGCCCGAAAATTGCGCATTTAGTGTATTTTCATGCATATCAAGATTAATGCTGATTCTTATGTAAATTGATGTGTAGAATCATATGGTTTCATTTAAAATTGATTCTGAGCAATATAAATGAGAGTACTGAAAGCCCGAAAATTGCGCATTTAGTGTATTTTCATGCATATCAAGATTAATGCTGATTCTTATGTAAATTGATGTGTAGAATCATATGGTCTCATTTAAAATTGATTCTGAGCAATATAAATGAGTGTGCTGAAAGCCCGAAAATTGCGCATTTAGTGTATTTTCATGCATATCAAGATTAATGCTGATTCTTATGTAAATTGATGTGTAGAATCATATGGTCTCATTTAAAATTGACTCCGAGCGACAAAAATGAGTGTACTGAAAGCCCGAAAATTGCGCATTTAGTGTATTTTCATGCATATCAAGATTAATGCTGATTCTTATGTAAATTGATGTGTAGAATCATATGGTTTCATTTAAAATTGATTCTGAGCAATATAAATGAGTGTACTGAAAGCCCGAAAATTGCGCATTTAGTGTATTTTCATGCTTATCAATGTTAATGCTGATTCTTATGTAAATTGATGTGTAGAATCATATGGTCTCATTTAAAATTGATTCTGAGCAATATAAATGAGTGTGCTGATAGCCCTAAAATTGCGCATTTAGTGTATTTTCATGCATATCAAGATTAATGCTGATTCTTATGTAAATTGATGTGTAGAATCATATGGTCTCATTTAAAATTGATTCTGAGCAATATAAATGAGTGTGCTGAAAGCCCGAAAATTGCGCATTTAGTGTATTTTCATGCATATCAAGATTAATGCTGATTCTTATATAAATTGATGTGTAGAATCATATGGCCTCATTTAAAATTGATTCTGATCAATATAAATGAGTGTACAGAAAGTCCAAATCTGCGCATTTAGTGTATTTTCATGCATATCAAGATTAATGCTGATTCTTATGTTAATTGATATGTAGAATCATATGGTCTCATTTAAAATTGATTCTGAGCAATAGAAATGAATGTGCTGAAAGCCCGAAAATTGCGCATTTAGTGTATTTTCATGCATATCAAGATTAATGCTGATTCTTATGTAAATTGATGTGTAGAATCATATGGTCTCATTTAAAATTGATTCTGAGCCATATAAATGAGTGTGCTGAAAGCCCGAAAATTGCGCATTTAGTGTATTTTCATGCATATCAAGATTAATGCTGATTCTTATATAAATTAATGTGTAGAATCATATGGTCTCATTTAAAATTGATTCTGATCAATATAAATGAGTGTACAGAAAGTCCAAATCTGCGCATTTAGTGTATTTTCATGCATATCAAGATTAATGCTGATTCTTATGTAAATTGATGTGTAGAATCATATGGTCTCATTTAAAATTGATTCCGAGCAATATAAATGATTGTACTGAAAGCCCGAAAATTGCTTATTCAGTATATTTTCATGCATATCAAGATTAATGCTGATTCTTATGTAAATTGATGTGTAGAATCATATGGTTTCATTTAAAATTGATTCTGAGCAATATAAATGAGTGTACTGAAAGCCCGAAAATTGCGCATTTAGTGTATTTTCATGCTTATCAATGTTAACGCTGATTCTTATGTAAATTGATGTGTAGAATCATATGGTCTCATTTAAAATTGATTCTGAGCAATATAAATGAGTGTGCTGAAACACCGAAAATTGCGCATTTAGTGTATTTTCATGCATATCAAGATTAATGCTGATTCTTATGTAAATTGATGTGTAGAATCATATGGTCTCATTTAAAATTGATTCTGATCAATATAAATGAGTGTACTGAAAGACCAAAAACTGCGCATTTAGTGTATTTTCATGCATATCAAGATTAATGCTGATTCTTATGTAAATTGATGTGTAGAATCATATGGTCTCATTTAAAATTGATTCTGAGCAATATAAATGAGTGTACTGAAAGCCCGAAAATTGCGCATTTAGTGTATTTTCATGCATATCAAGATTAATGCTGATTCTTATATAAATTGATGTGTAGAATCATATGGTCTCATTTAAAATTGATTCCGATCAATATAAATGAGTGTACAGAACGTCCAAATCTGCGCATTTAGTGTATTTTCATGCATATCAAGATTAATGCTGATTCTTATGTAAATTGATGTGTAGAATCATATGGTTACATTTAAAATTGATTCTGAGCAATATAAATGAGTGTACTGAAAGCCCGAAAATTGCGCATTTAGTGTATTTTCATGCATATCAAGATTAATGCTGATTCTTATGTAAATTGATGTGTAGAATCATATGGTCTCATTTAAAATTGTTCCGAGCAATATAAATGAGTGTACTGAAAGCCCGAAAATTGCGCATTTAGTGTATTTTCATGCATATCAAGATTAATGCTGATTCTTATGTAAATTGATGTGTAGAATCATATGGTTACATTTAAAATTGATTCTGATCAATATAAATGAGTAGACTGTAAGGCCGAAATTTGCGCATTTAGTGTATTTTCATGCATATCAAGATTAATGCTGATTCTTATGTAAATTGATGTGTAGAATCATATGGTCACATTTAAAATTGATTCCGAGCAATATAAATGAGTGTACTGAAGGCCCGAAAATTGCGCATTTAGTTTATTTTCATGCATATCAAGATTAATGCTGATTCTTATGTAAATTGATGTGTAGAATCATATGGTTTCATTTAAAATTGATTCTGAGCAATATAAATGAGTGTACTGAAAGCCCGAAAATTGCGCATTTAGTGTATTTTCATGCATATCAAGATTAATGCTGATTCTTATGTAAATTGATGTGTAGAATCATATGGTTTCATTTAAAATTGATTCTGAGCAATATAAATGAGAGTACTGAAAGCCCGAAAATTGCGCATTTAGTGTATTTTCATGCATATCAAGATTAATGCTGATTCTTATGTAAATTGATGTGTAGAATCATATGGTCTCATTTAAAATTGATTCTGAGCAATATAAATGAGTGTGCTGAAAGCCCGAAAATTGCGCATTTAGTGTATTTTCATGCATATCAAGATTAATGCTGATTCTTATGTAAATTGATGTGTAGAATCATACGGTCTCATTTTAAATTGATTCTGAGCAATATATATGAGTGTACTGAAAGCTGGAATATTGCGCATTAAGTGTATTTTCATGCATATCAAGATTAATGCTAATTCTTATGTAAATTGATGTGTAGAATCATATGGTCTCATTTAAAATTGATTCTGATCAATATAAATGACTGTACTGTAAGCCCGAAAATTGAGCATTTAGTGTATTTTCATGCATATCAAGATTAATGCTGATTCTTATGTAAATTGATGTGTAGAATCATACGGTCTCATTTAAAATTGATTCTGAGCAATATAAATGAGTGTACTGAAAGCCCGAAAATTGCGCATTTAGTGTATTTTCATGCATATCAAGATTAATGCTGATTCTTATGTAAATTGATGTGTAGAATCATATGGATTCAATTAAAATTGATTCTGAGCAATATAAATGAGTGTACTGAAAGCCCGAAAATTGCGCATTTAGTGTATTTTCATGCATATCAAGATTAATGCTGATTCTTATGTAAATTGATGTGTATAATCATACGGTCTCATTTTAAATTGATTCTGAGCAATATATATGAGTGTACTGAAAGCCCGAAAATTGCGCATTTAGTGTATTTTCATGCATATCAAGATTAATGCTGATTCTTATGTAAATTGATGTGTAGAATCGTATGGTCTGATTTAAAATTGATTCTGAGCAATATAAATGAGTGTACTGAAAGCCGGAAAATTGCGCATTTACTGTATTTTCATGCATATCAAGATTAATGCTGATTCTTATGTGAATTGATGTGTATAATCATATGGATTCAATTAAAATTGATTCTGAGCAATATAAATGAGTGTACTGAAAGCCCGAAAATTGCGCATTTAGTGTATTTTCATGCATATCAAGATTAATGATGATTCTTATGTAAATTGATGTGTAGAATCATATGGTTTCATTTAAAATTGATTCTGAGCAATATAAATGAGTGTACTGAAAGCCGGAAAATTGCGCATTTAGTGTATTTTCATGCATATCAAGATTAATGCTGATTCTTATGTAAATTGATGTGTAGAATCATATGGTCTCATTTGAAATTGATTCTGATCAATATAAATGAGTGTACCAAAAGACCAAACACTGCGCATTTAGTGTATTTTCATGCATATCAAGATTAATGCAGATTCATATGTAAATTGATGTGTAGAATCATATGGTTTCATTTAAAATTGATTCTGAGCAATATAAATGAGTGTACTGAAGGCCCGAAAATTGCGCATTTAGTGTATTTTCATGCATATCAAGATTAATGCTGATTCTTATGTAAATTGATGTGTAGAATCCCATGGTTTCATTTAAAATTGATTCTGAGCAATATAAATGAGTGTACTGAAAGGCCGAAAATTGCGCATTTAGTGTATTTTCATGCATATCAAGATTAATGCTGATTCTTATGTAAATTGATGTGTAGAATCATATGGTTTCATTTCAAATTGATTCTGAGCAATATAAATGAGTGTACTGAAAGCCCGAAAATTGCGCATTTAGTGTATTTTCATGCATATCAAGATTAATGCTGATTCTTATGTAAATTGATGTGTAGAATCATATGGTTTCATTTAAAATTGATTCTGAGCAATAGAAATGAGTGGACTGAAAGCTCGAAAATTGCGCATTTAGTGTATTTTCATGCATATCAAGATTAATGCTGATTCTTATGTAAATTGATGTGTAGAATCCCATGGTTTCATTTAAAATTGATTCTGAGCAATATAAATGAGTGTACTGAAAGGCCGAAAATTGCGCATTTAGTGTATTTTCATGCATATCAAGATTAATGCTGATTCTTATGTAAATTGATGTGTAGAATCATATGGTTTCATTTCAAATTGATTCTGAGCAATATAAATGAGTGTACTGAAAGCCCGAAAATTGCGCATTTAGTGTATTTTCATGCATATCAAGATTAATGCTGATTCTTATGTAAATTGATGTGTAGAATCATATGGTTTCATTTAAAATTGATTCTGAGCAATAGAAATGAGTGGACTGAAAGCTCGAAAATTGCGCATTTAGTGTATTTTCATGCATATCAAGATTAATGCTGATTCTTATGTAAATTGATGTGTAGAATCATACGGTCTCATTTAAAATTGATTCTGAGCAATATAAATGAATTTACTGAAAGCTGGAATATTGCGCATTAAGTGTATTTTCATGCATATCAAGATTAATACAGATTCTTATGTAATTTGATGTGTAGAATCATATGGTCTCATTTAAAATTGATTCTGATCAATATAAATGAGTTTACTGAAAGTCCAAAAACTGCGCATTTAGTATATTTTCATGCATATCAAGATTAATGCTGATTCTTATGTAAATTGATGTGTAGAATCACATGGTCTCATTTGAAATTGATTCTGATCAATATAAATGAGTGTACCGAAAGACCAAACACTGCGCATTTAGTGTATTTTCATGCATATCAAGATTAATGCTGATTCATATGTAAATTGATGTGTAGAATCATATGGTTTCATTTAAAATTGATTCTGAGCAATATAAATGAGTGTACTGAAAGCCCGAAAATTGCGCATTTAGTGTATTTTCATGCATATCAAGATTAATGCTGATTCTTATGTAAATTGATATGTAGAATCATATGGTTTCATTTAAAATTGATTCTGAGCAATATAAATGTGTGTACTGAAAGCCCGAAAATTGCGCATTTAGTGTATTTTCATGCATATCAAGATTAATGCGGATTCTTATGTAAGTTGATGTGTAGAATCATATTGTCTCACTTAAAATTGATTCTGAGCAATATAAATGAGTGTAATGAAAGCCCGAAAATTGCGCATTTAGTGTATTTTCATGCATATCAAGATTAATGCTGATTCTTATGTAAATTGATGTGTAGAATCATACGGTCTCATTTGAAATTGATTCTGAGCAATATATATGAGTGTACTGAAAGCCCGAAATTGCGATTTTAGTGTAATTTCATGCATATCAAGATTAATGCTGATTCTTATGTAAATTGATGTGTAGAATCATATGGTTTCATTTAAAATTGATTCTGAGCAATATAAATGAGTGTACTGAAAGCCGGAAAATTGCGCATTTAGTGTATTTTCATGCATATCAAGATTAATGCTGATTCTTATGTAAATTGATGTGTAGAATCATATGGTTTCAATTAAAATTGATTCTGAGCAATATAAATGAGTGTACTGAAAGCCGGAAAATTGCGCATTTAGTGTATTTTCATGCATATCAAGATTAATGCTGATTCTTATGTAAATTGATGTGTAGAATAATACGGTCTCATTTAAAATTGATTCTGAGCAATATATATGAGTGTACTGAAAGCCCGAAAATTGCGATTTTAGTGTATTTTCATGCATATCAAGATTAATGCTGATTCTTATGTAAATTGATGTGTAGAATCACATGGTTTCATTTAAAATTGATTCTGAGCAATATAAATGAGTGTACTGAAAGCCCGAAAATTGCGCATTTAGTCTATTTTCATGCATATCAAGATTAATGCTGATTCTTATGTAAATTGATGTGTAGAATCGTATGGTTTCATTTTAAATTGATTCTGAGCAATATAAATGAGTGTACTGAAAGCCCGAAAATTGCGCATTTAGTGTATTTTCATGCATATCAAGATTAATGCTGATTCTTATTTAAATTGATGTGTAGAATCATATGGTCTCATTTAAAATTGATTCTGATCAATATAAATGAGTGTACTGTAAGCCCGAAAATTGAGCATTTAGTGTATTTTCATGCATATCAAGATTAATGCTGATTCTTATGTAGATTGATGTGTAGAATCATACGGTCTCATTTAAAATTGATTCTGAGCAATAAAAATGAGTGTACTGAAAGCCCGAAAATTTCGCATTTAGTGTATTTTCATGCATATCAAGATTAATGCTGATTCTTATGTAAATTGATGTGTAGAATCATATGGATTCAATTAAAATTGATTCTGAGCAATATAAATGAGTGTACTGAAAGTCCGAAAATTGCGCATTTAGTGTATTTTCATGCATATCAAGATTAATGCTGATTCTTATGTAAATTGATGTGTAGAATCATATGGTCTCATTTAAAATTGATTCTGAGCAATATAAATGAGTGTACTGAAAGCCCGAAAATTGCGCATTTAGTGTATTTTCATGCATATCAAGATTAATGCTGATCCTTATGTAAATTGATATGTAAAATCATATGGTTTCATTTAAAATTGATTCTGAGCAATATAAATGTGCGTACTGAAAGCCCGAAAATTGCGCATTTAGTGTATTTTCATGCATATCAAGATTAATGCGGATTCTTATGTAAATTGATGTGTAGAATCATACGGTCTCATTTAAAATTGATTCTGAGCAATATAAATGAGTTTACTGAAAGCTGGAATATTGCGCATTAAGTGTATTTTCATGCATATCAAGATTAATACAGATTCTTATGTAATTTGATGTGTAGAATCATACGGTCTCATTTAAAATTGATTCTGAGCAATATAAATGAGTTTACTGAAAGCTGGAATATTGCGCATTAAGTGTATTTTCGTGCATATCAAGATTAATACAGATTCCTATGTAATTTGATGTGTAGAATCATATGGTCTCATTTAAAATTGATTCTGATCAATATAAATGAGTTTACTGAAAGTCCAAAAACTGCGCATTTAGTATATTTTCATGCATATCAAGATTAATGCTGATTCTTATGTAAATTGATGTGTAGAATCATATGGTCTCATTTGAAATTGATTCTGATCAATATAAATGAGTGTACCGAAAGACCAAACACTGCGCATTTAGTGTATTTTCATGCATATCAAGATTAATGCTGATTCATATGTAAATTGATGTGTAGAATCATATGGTTTCATTTAAAATTGATTCTGAGCAATATAAATGAGTGTACTGAAAGCCCGAAAATTGCGCATTTAGTGTATTTTCATGCATATCAAGATTAATGCTGATTCTTATGTAAATTGATATGTAGAATCATATGGTTTCATTTAAAATTGATTCTGAGCAATATAAATGTGTGTACTGAAAGCCCGAAAATTGCGCATTTAGTGTATTTTCATGCATATCAAGATTAATGCGGATTCTTATGTAAATTGATGTGTAGAATCATATTGTCTCACTTAAAATTGATTCTGAGCAATATAAATGAGTGTAATGAAAGCCCGAAAATTGCGCATTTAGTGTATTTTCATGCATATCAAGATTAATGCTGATTCTTATGTAAATTGATGTGTAGAATCATACGGTCTCATTTGAAATTGATTCTGAGCAATATATATGAGTGTACTGAAAGCCCGAAATTGCGATTTTAGTGTAATTTCATGCATATCAAGATTAATGCTGATTCTTATGTAAATTGATGTGTAGAATCACATGGTTTCATTTAAAATTGATTCTGAGCAATATAAATGAGTGTACTGAAAGCCCGAAAATTGCGCATTTAGTGTATTTTCATGCATATCAAGATTAATGCTGATTCTTATGTAAATTGATGTGTAGAATCATATGGTTTCATTTAAAATTGATTCTGAGCAATATAAATGAGTGTACTGAAAGCCGGAAAATTGCGCATTTAGTGTATTTTCATGCATATCAAGATTAATGCTGATTCTTATGTAAATTGATGTGTAGAATCATATGGTTTCAATTAAAATTGATTCTGAGCAATATAAATGAGTGTACTGAAAGCCGGAAAATTGCGCATTTAGTGTATTTTCATGCATATCAAGATTAATGCTGATTCTTATGTAAATTGATGTGTAGAATCGTATGGTTTCATTTTAAATTGATTCTGAGCAATATAAATGAGTGTACTGAAAGCCCGAAAATTGCGCATTTAGTGTATTTTCATGCATATCAAGATTAATGCTGATTCTTATTTAAATTGATGTGTAGAATCATATGGTCTCATTTAAAATTGATTCTGATCAATATAAATGAGTGTACTGTAAGCCCGAAAATTGAGCATTTAGTGTATTTTCATGCATATCAAGATTAATGCTGATTCTTATGTAAATTGATGTGTAGAATCATACGGTCTCATTTAAAATTGATTCTGAGCAATAAAAATGAGTGTACTGAAAGCCCGAAAATTTCGCATTTAGTGTATTTTCATGCATATCAAGATTAATGCTGATTCTTATGTAAATTGATGTGTAGAATCATATGGATTCAATTAAAATTGATTCTGAGCAATATAAATGAGTGTACTGAAAGTCCGAAAATTGCGCATTTAGTGTATTTTCATGCATATCAAGATTAATGCTGATTCTTATGTAAATTGATGTGTAGAATCATATGGTCTCATTTAAAATTGATTCTGAGCAATATAAATGAGTGTATTGTAAGCCCGAAAATTGAGCATTTAGTGTATTTTCATGCATATCAAGATTAATGCTGATTCTTATGTAAGTTGATGTGTAGAATCATACGGTCTCATTTAAAATTGATTCTGAGCAATATAAATGAGTGTACTGAAAGCCCGAAATTTCGCATTTACTGTATTTTCATGCATATCAAGATTAATGCTGATTCTTATGTAAATTGATGTGTAGAATCATATGGATTCAATTAAAATTGATTCTGAGCAATATAAATGAGTGTACTGAAAGCCCGAAAATTGCGCATTTAGTGTATTTTCATGCATATCAAGATTAATGCTGATCCTTATGTAAATTGATATGTAAAATCATATGGTTTCATTTAAAATTGATTCTGAGCAATATAAATGTGCGTACTGAAAGCCCGAAAATTGCGCATTTAGTGTATTTTCATGCATATCAAGATTAATGCGGATTCTTATGTAAATTGATGTGTAGAATCATACGGTCTCATTTAAAATTGATTCTGAGCAACATAAATGAGTTTACTGAAAGCTGGAATATTGCGCATTAAGTGTATTTTCATGCATATCAAGATTAATACAGATTCTTATGTAATTTGATGTGTAGAATCATACGGTCTCATTTAAAATTGATTCTGAGCAATATAAATGAGTTTACTGAAAGCTGGAATTTTGCGCATTAAGTGTATTTTCATGCATATCAAGATTAATACAGATTCCTATGTAATTTGATGTGTAGAATCATATGGTCTCATTTAAAATTGATTCTGATCAATATAAATGAGTTTACTGAAAGTCCAAAAACTGCGCATTTAGTATATTTTCATGCATATCAAGATTAATGCTGATTCTTATGTAAATTGATGTGTAGAATCATATGGTCTCATTTGAAATTGATTCTGATCAATATAAATGAGTGTACCGAAAGACCAAACACTGCGCATTTAGTGTATTTTCATGCATATCAAGATTAATGCTGATTCATATGTAAATTGATGTGTAGAATCATATGGTTTCATTTAAAATTGATTCTGAGCAATATAAATGAGTGTACTGAAAGCCCGAAAATTGCGCATTTAGTGTATTTTCATGCATATCAAGATTAATGCTGATTCTTATGTAAATTGATATGTAGAATCATATGGTTTCATTTAAAATTGATTCTGAGCAATATAAATGTGTGTACTGAAAGCCCGAAAATTGCGCATTTAGTGTATTTTCATGCATATCAAGATTAATGCGGATTCTTATGTAAATTGATGTGTAGAATCATATTGTCTCACTTAAAATTGATTCTGAGCAATATAGATGAGTGTAATGAAAGCCCGAAAATTGCGCATTTAGTGTATTTTCATGCATATCAAGATTAATGCTGATTCTTATGTAAATTGATGTGTAGAATCATACGGTCTCATTTGAAATTGATTCTGAGCAATATATATGAGTGTACTGAAAGCCCGAAATTGCGATTTTAGTGTAATTTCATGCATATCAAGATTAATGCTGATTCTTATGTAAATAGATGTGTAGAATCACATGGTTTCATTTAAAATTGATTCTGAGCAATATAAATGAGTGTACTGAAAGCCCGAAAATTGCGCATTTAGTGTATTTTCATGCATATCAAGATTAATGCTGATTCTTATGTAAATTGATGTGTAGAATCATATGGTTTCATTTAAAATTGATTCTGAGCAATATAAATGAGTGTACTGAAAGCCGGAAAATTGCGCATTTAGTGTATTTTCATGCATATCAAGATTAATGCTGATTCTTATGTAAATTGATGTGTAGAATCATATGGTTTCAATTAAAATTGATTCTGAGCAATATAAATGAGTGTACTGAAAGCCGGAAAATTGCGCATTTAGTGTATTTTCATGCATATCAAGATTAATGCTGATTCTTATGTAAATTGATGTGTAGAATCGTATGGTTTCATTTTAAATTGATTCTGAGCAATATAAATGAGTGTACTGAAAGCCCGAATATTGCGCATTTAGTGTATTTTCATGCATATCAAGATTAATGCTGATTCTTATTTAAATTGATGTGTAGAATCATATGGTCTCATTTAAAATTGATTCTGATCAATATAAATGAGTGTACTGTAAGCCCGAATATTGAGCATTTAGTGTATTTTCATGCATATCAAGATTAATGCTGACTCTTATGTAAATTGATGTGTAGAATCATACGGTCTCATTTAAAATTGATTCTGAGCAATAAAAATGAGTGTACTGAAAGCCCGAAAATTTCGCATTTAGTGTATTTTCATGCATATCAAGATTAATGCTGATTCTTATGTAAATTGATGTGTAGAATCATATGGATTCAATTAAAATTGATTCTGAGCAATATAAATGAGTGTACTGAAAGTCCGAAAATTGCGCATTTAGTGTATTTTCATGCATATCAAGATTAATGCTGATTCTTATGTAAATTGATGTGTAGAATCATATGGTCTCATTTAAAATTGATTCTGAGCAATATAAATGAGTGTATTGTAAGCCCGAAAATTGAGCATTTAGTGTATTTTCATGCATATCAAGATTAATGCTGATTCTTATGAAAATTGATGTGTAGAATCATACGGTCTCATTTAAAATTGATTCTGAGCAATATAAATGAGTGTACTGAAAGCCCGAAATTTCGCATTTACTGTATTTTCATGCATATCAAGATTAATGCTGATTCTTATGTAAATTGATGTGTAGAATCATATGGATTCAATTAAAATTGATTCTGAGCAATATAAATGAGTGTACTGAAAGTCCAAAAACTGCGCATTTAGTGTATTTTCATGCATATCAAGATTAATGCTGATTCTTATGTAAATTGATGTGTAGAATCATATGGTCTCATTTGAAATTGATTCTGATCAATATAAATGAGTGTACCGAAAGACCAAACACTGCGCATTTAGTGTATTTTCATGCATATCAAGATTAATGCTGATTCATATGTAAATTGATGTGTAGAATCATATGGTTTCATTTAAAATTGATTCTGAGCAATATAAATGAGTGTACTGAAAGCCCGAAAATTACGCATTTAGTGTATTTTCATGCATATCAAGATTAATGCTGATTCTTATGTAAATTGATATGTAGAATCATATGGTTTCATTTAAAATTGATTCTGAGCAATATAAATGTGTGTACTGAAAGCCCGAAAATTTCGCATTTAGTGTATTTTCATGCATATCAAGATTAATGCGGATTCTTATGTAAATTGATGTGTAGAATCATATTGTCTCACTTAAAATTGATTCTGAGCAATATAAATGATTGTACTGAAAGCCCGAAAATTGCGACATTTAGTGTATTTTCATTCATATCAAGATTAATGCTGATTCTTATGTAAATTGATGTGTAGAATCATACGGTCTCATTTAAAATTGATTCTGAGCAATATATATGAGTGTACTGAAAGCCCGAAATTGCGATTTTAGTGTAATTTCATGCATATCAAGATTAATGCTGATTCTTATGTAAATTGATGTGTAGAATCACATGGTTTCATTTAAAATTGATTCTGAGCAATATAAATGAGTGTACTGAAAGCCCGAAAATTGCGCATTTAGTGTATTTTCATGCATATCAAGATTAATGCTGATTCTTATGTAAATTGATGTGTAGAATCATATGGTTTCATTTAAAATTGATTCTGAGCAATATAAATGAGTGTACTGAAAGCCGGAACATTGCGCATTTAGTGTATTTTCATGCATATCAAGATTAATGCTGATTCTTATGTAAATTGATGTGTAGAATCATATGGTTTCAATTAAAATTGATTCTGAGCAATATAAATGAGTGTACTGAAAGCCGGAAAATTGCGCATTTAGTGTATTTTCATGCATATCAAGATTAATGCAGATTCTTATGTAAATTGATGTGTAGAATCATACGGTCTCGTTTAAAATTGATTCTGAGCAATATATATGAGTGTACTGAAAGCCCGAAAATTGCGATTTTAGTGTATTTTCATGCATATCAAGATTAATGCTGATTCTTATGTAAATTGATATGTAGAATCATATGGTTTCATTTAAAATTGATTCTGAGCAATATAAATGTGTGTACTGAAAGCCCGAAAATTGCGCATTTAGTGTATTTTCATGCATATCAAGATTAATGCGGATTCTTATGTAAATTGATGTGTAGAATCATATGGTCTCATTTAAAATTGATTCTGAGCAATATAAATGAGTGTACTGAAAGCCGGAAAATTGCGCATTTAGTGTATTTTCATGCATATCAAGATTAATGCTGATTCTTATGTAAATTGATGTGTAGAATCATACGGTCTCATTTAAAATTGATTCTGAGCAATATAAATGAGTGTACTGAAAGCCCGAAAATTGCGATTTTAGTGTATTTTCATGCATATCAAGATTAATGCTGATTCTTATGTAAATTGATGTGTAGAATCACATGGTTTCATTTAAAATTGATTCTGAGCAATATAAATGAGTGTACTGAAAGCCCGAAAATTGCGCATTTAGTGTATTTTCATGCATATCAAGATTAATGCTGATTCTTATGTAAATTGATGTGTAGAATCATATGGTTTCATTTAAAATTGATTCTGAGCAATATAAATGAGTGTACTGAAAGCCGGAAAATTGCGCATTTAGTGTATTTTCATGCATATCAAGATTGATGCTGATTCTTATGTAAATTGATGTGTAGAATCATATGGTCTCATTTAAAATTGATTCTGAGCAATATAAATGAGTGTACTGTAAGCCCGAAAATTGAGCATTTAGTGTATTTTCATGCATATCAAAATTAATGCTGATTCTTATGTAAATTGATGTGTAGAATCATACGGTCTCATTTAAAATTGATTCTGAGCAATATAAATGAGTGTACTGAAAGCTGGAATATTGCGCATTAAGTGTATTTTCATGCATATCAAGATTAATGCTGATTCTTATGTAAATTGATGTGTAGAATCATATGATCTCATTTGAAATTGATTCTGATCAATATAAATGACTGTACTGTAAGCCCGAAAATTGAGCATTTAGTGTATTTTCATGCATATCAAGATTAATGCTGATTCTTATGTAAATTGATGTGTAGAATCATACGGTCTCATTTAAAATTGATTCTGAGCAATATAAATGAGTGTACTGAAAGCCCGAAAATTGCGCATTTAGTGTATTTTCATGCATATCAAGATTAATGCTGATTCTTATGTAAATTGATGTATAGAATCATATGGTTTCAATTAAAATTGATTCTGAGCAATATAAATGAGTGTACTGAAAGCCCGAAAATTGCGCATTTAGTGTATTTTCATGCATATCAAGATTAATGCTGATTCTTATGTAAATTGATGTGTAGAATCATATGGTCTCATTTAAAATTGATTCTGAGCAATATAAATGAGTGTACTGAAAGCCGGAAAATTGCGCATTTAGTGTATTTTCATGCATATCAAGATTAATGCTGATTCTTATGTAAATTGATGTGTAGAATCATATGGTCTCATTTAAAATTGATCCTGAGCAATATAAATGAGTGTACTGAAAGCCCGAAAATTGCGATTTTAGTGTATTTTCATGCATATCAAGATTAATGCTGATTCTTATGTAAATTGATGTGTAGAATCTCATGGTTTCATTTAAAATTGATTCTGAGCAATATAAATGAGTGTACTGAAAGACCGAAAATTGCGCATTTAGTGTATTTTCATACATATCAAGATTAATGCTGATTCTTATGTAAATTGATGTGTAGAATCATATGGTTTCATTTAAAATTGATTCTGAGCAATATAAATGAGTGTACTGAAAGCCCGAAAATTGCGCATTTAGTGTATTTTCATGCATATCAAGATTAATGCTGATTCTTATGTAAATTGATGTGTAGAATCATATGATTCAATTAAAATTGATTCTGAGCAATATAAATGAGTGTACTGAAAGCCCGAAAATTGCGCATTTATTGTATTTTCATGCATATCAAGATTAATGCTGATTCTTATGTAAATTGATGTGTAGAATCATACGGTCTCATTTAAAATTGATTCTAATCAATATAAATGAGTGTACTGTAAGCCCGAAAATTGCGCATTTAGTGTATTTTCATGCATATCAAGATTAATGCTGATTCTTATGTAAATTGATGTGTAGAATCATATGGTCTCATTTAAAATTGATTCTGAGCAATATAAATGACTGTACTGAAAGACTGATAATTGCGCATTTAGTGTATTTTCATGCATATCAATATTAATGCTGATTCTTATGTAAATTGACGTGTAGAATCATATGGTATCATTTAAAATTGATTCTGATCAATATAAATGAGTGTACTGAAAGACCAAAAACTGCGCATTTAGTGTATTTTCATGCATATCAAGATTAATGCTGATTCTTATGTTAATTGAGGTGTAGAATCATACGGTCTCATTTAAAATTGATTCTGAGCAATATAAATGAGTGTACTGAAAGCTGGAATATTGCGCATTAAGTGTATTTTCATGCTTATCAAGATTAATGCTGATTCTTATGTAAATTGATGTGTAGAATCATATGGATTCAATTAAAATTGATTCTGATCAATATAAATGAGTGTACTGAAAGCCCGAAAATTGCGATTTTAGTGTATTTTCATGCATATCAAGACTAATGCTGATTCTTATGTAAATTGATGTTTAGAATCACGTGGTTTCATTTAAAATTGATTCTGAGCAAGATAAATGAGTGTACTGAAATCCCGAAAATTGCGCATTCAGTGTATTTTCATGCATATCAAGATTAATGCTGATTCTTATGTAAATTGGTGTGTAGAATCATATGGTTTCATTTAAAATTGATTCTGAGCAATATAAATGAGTGTACTGAAAGCCCGAAAATTGCGCATTTAGTGTATTTTCATGCATATCAAGATTAATGCTGATTCTTATGTAAATTGATGTGTAGAATCATATGGTCTCATTTAAAATTGATTCTGAGCAATATAAATGAGTGTACTGTAAGCCCGAAAATTGAGCATTTAGTGTATTTTCATGCATATCAAGATTAATGCTGATTCTTATGTAAATTGATGTGTAGAATCATACGGTCTCATTTAAAATTGATTCTGAGCAATATAAATGAGTGTACTGAAAGCTGGAATATTGCGCATTAAGTGTATTTTCATGCATATCAAGATTAATGCTGATTCTTATGTAAATTGATGTGTAGAATCATATGATCTCATTTGAAATTGATTCTGATCAATATAAATGAGTGTATTGTAAGCCCGAAAATTGAGCATTTAGTGTATTTTCATGCATATCAAGATTAATGCTGATTCTTATGTAAATTGATGTGTAGAATCATACGGTCTAATTTAAAATTGATTCTGAGCAATATAAATGAGTGTACTGAAAGCCCGAAAATTGCGCATTTAGTGTATTTTCATGCATATCAAGATTAATGCTGATTCTTATGTAAATTGATGTATAGAATCATATGGTTTCAATTCAAATTGATTCTGAGCAATATAAATGAGTGTACTGAAAGCCCGAAAATTGCGCATTTAGTGTATTTTCATGCATATCAAGATTAATGCTGATTCTTATGTAAATTGATGTGTAGAATCATATGGTCTCATTTAAAATTGATTCTGAGCAATATAAATGAGTGTACTGAAAGCCGGAAAATTGCGCATTTAGTGTATTTTCATGCATATCAAGATTAATGCTGATTCTTATGTAAATTGATGTGTAGAATCATATGGTCTCATTTAAAATTGATCCTGAACAATATAAATGAGTGTACTGAAAGCCCGAAAATTTCGCATTTAGTGTATTTTCATGCATATCAAGATTAATGCTGATTCTTATGTAAATTGATGTGTAGAATCATATGGTCTCATTTAAAATTGATTCTGATCAATATAAATGAGTGTACTTTAAGCCCGAAAATTGCGCATTTAGTGTATTTTCATGCATATCAAGATTAATGCTGATTCTTATGTAAATTGATGTGTAGAATCATACGGTCTCATTTAAAATTGATTCTGAGCAATATAAATGAGTGTACTGAAAGCCGGAAAATTGCGCATTTAGTGTATTTTCATTCATATCAAGATTAATGCTGATTCTTATGTAAATTGATGTGTAGAATCATATGGTTTCAATTAAAATTGATTCTGAGCAATATAAATGATTGTACTGAAAGCCCGAAAATTGCGCATTTATTGTATTTTCATGCATATCAAGATTAATGCTGATTCTTATGTAAATTGATGTGTAGAATCATATGGTCTCATTTAAAATTGATTCTAATCAATATAAATTAGTGTACTGTAAGCCCGAAAATTGCGCATTTAGTGTATTTTCATGCATATCAAGATTAATGCTGATTCTTATGTAAATTGATGTGTAGAATCATATGGTCTCATTTAAAATTGATTCTGAGCAATAGAAATGACTGTACTGAAAGACTGAAAATTGCGCATTTAGTGTATTTTCATGCATATCAAGATTAATGCTGATTCTTATGTAAATTGATGTGTAGAATCATATGGTATCATTTCAAATTGATTCTGATCAATATAAATGAGTGTACTGAAAGACCAAAAACTGCGCATTTAGTGTATTTTCATGCATATCAAGATTAATGCTGATTCTTATGTTAATTGATGTGTAGAATCATACGGTCTCATTTAAAATAATTCTGAGCAATATAAATGAGTGTACTGAAAGCTGGAATATTGCGCATTAAGTGTATTTTCATGCTTATCAAGATTAATGCTGATTCTTATGTAAATTGATGTGTAGAATCATAGGATCTCATTTGAAATTGATTCTGATCAATATAAATGAGTGTACTCTAAGCCCGAAAATTGCGCATTTAGTGTATTTTCATGCATATCATGATTAATGCTGATTCTTATGTAAATTGATGTATAGAATCATATGGTTTCAATTAAAATTGATTCTGAGCAATATAAATGAGTGTACTTAAAGCCCGAAAATTGCGCATTTAGTGTATTTTCATGCATATCAAGATTAATGCTGATTCTTATGTAAATTGATGTAGTATCATATGGTCTCATTTAAAATTGATCCTGAACAATATAAATGAGTGTACTGAAAGCCCGAAAATTGCGCATTTAGTGTATTTTCATGCATATCAAGATTAATGCTGATTCTTATGTAAATTGATGTGTAGAATCATATGGTCTCATTTAAAATTGATTCTGATCAATATAAATGAGTGTACTGTAAGACCGAAAATTGCGCATTTAGTGTATTTTCATGCATATCAAGATTAATGCTGATTCTTATGTAAATTGATGTGTAGAATCATATGGTCTCATTTAAAATTGATTCTAATCAATGTAAATGAGTGTACTGTAAGCCCGAAAATTGCGCATTTAGTGTATTTTCATGCATATCAAGATTAATGCTGATTCTTATGTAAATTGACGTGTAGAATCATATGGTCTCATTTAAAATTGATTCTGAGCAATATAAATGAGTGTACTGAAAGACCAAAAACTGCGCATTTAGTGTATTTTCATGCATATCAAGATTAATGTTGATTCTTATGTAAATTAATGTGTAGAATCATATGGTATCATTTAAAATTGATTCTGATCAATATAAATGAGTGTACTGAAAAACCAAAACTGCGCATTTAGTGTATTTTCATGCATATCCAGATTAATGCTGATTCTTATGTTAATTGATGTGTAGAATCATACGGTCTCATTTAAAATTGATTCTGAGCAATATAAATGAGTTTACTGAATGCTGGAATATTGCGCATTAAGTGTATTTTCATGCTTATCAAGATTAATGCTGATTTTTTGTAAATTGATGTGTAGAATCATATGATCTCATTTGAAATTGATTCTGATCAATATAAATGAGTGTACTGAAAGCCGGAAAATTGCGAATTTAGTGTATTTTCATGCATATCAAGATTAATGCTGATTCTTATGTAAATTGATGTGTAGAATCATATGGTCTCATTTAAAATTGATTCTGAGCAATAGAAATGAGTGTACTGAAAGCCCGAAAATTGCGCATTTAGTGTATTTTCATGCATATCAAGATTAATGCTGATTCTTATGTAAATTGATGTGTAGAATCATATGGTCTCATTTAAAATTGATTCTGATCAATATAAATGAGTGTACTGAAAGACCAAAAACTGCGCATTTAGTGTATTTTCATGCATATCAAGATTAATGCTGATTCTTTTGTAAATTGATGTGTAGAAACATACGGTCTCATTTAAAATTGATTCTGAGCAATATAAATGAGTGTACTTAAAGCCCGAAAATTGCGCATTTAGTGTATTTTCATGTATATCAAGATTAATGCTGATTCTTATGTAAATTGATGTGTAGAATCATACGGTCTCATTTAAAATTGATTCTGAGCAATATAAATGAGTGTACTGAAAGCTGGAATATTGCGCATTAAGTGTATTTTCATGCATATCAAGATTAATGCTGATTCTTATGTAAATTGATGTGTAGAATCATATGGTCTCATTTAAAATTGATTCTGATCAATATAAATGAGTTTACTGTAAGCCCGATAATTGCGCATTTAGTGTATTTTCATGCATAGCAAGATTAATGCTGATTCTTATGTAAATTGATGTGTAGAATCATATGGTCTCATTTAAAATTGACTCCGAGCGACATAAATGAGTGTACTGAAAGCCCGAAAATTGCGCATTTAGTGTATTTTCATGCATATCAAGATTAATGCTGATTCATATATGAATTGATATGTAGAATAATATGGACTCATTTAAAATTTATTCTGACCAATATAAATGAGTGTACTGAAAGCCGGAAAATTGCGCATTTAGTGTATTTTCATGCATATCAAGATTAATGCAGATTCTTATGTAAATTGATGTGTAGAATCAATGGTCTCATTTAAAATTGATTCTGATCAATATAAATGGGTGTACTGAAATATCAAAAACTGCGCATTTAGTGTATTTTCATGCATATCAAGATTAATGCTGATTCTTATGTAAATTGGTGTGTAGAATCATATGGTATCATTTAAAATTGATTCTAATCAATATAACTGAGTGTACTGAAAGACCAAAAACTGCGCATTTAGTGTATTTTCATGCATATCAAGATTAATGCTGATTCTTATGTAAATTGATGTGTAGAAACATACGGTCTCATTTGAAATTGATTCTGACCAATATAAATGAGTGTACTTAAAGCCCGAAAATTGCGCATTTAGTGTATTTTCATGCATATCAAGATTAATGCTGATTCTTATGTAAATTGATGTGTAGAATCATACGGTCTCATTTAAAATTGATTCTGAGCAATATAAATGAGTGTACTGAAAGCTGGAATATTGCGCATTAAGTGTATTTTCATGCATATCAAGATTAATGCTGATTCTTATGTAAATTGATGTGTAGAATCATATGGTCTCATTTAAAATTGATTCTGAGCAATATAAATGAGTGTACTGAAAGACCGAATATTGCGCGTTTAGTGTATTTTCATGCATATCAAGATTAATGCTGATTCTTATGTAAATTGATGTGTAGAATCATATGGTCTCATTTAAAATTGACTCCGAGCGACATAAATGAATGTACTGAAAGCCCGAAAATTGCGCATTTAGTGTATTTTCATGCATATCAAGATTAATGCTGATTCTTATGTAAATTGATGTGTAGAATCATACGGTCTCATTTTAAATTGATCCTGAGCAATATAAATGAGTGTACTGAAAGCCCGAATATTGCGCATTTATTCTATTTTCATGCATATCAAGATTAATGCTGATTCTTATGTAAATTGATGTGTAGAATCATACGGTCTCATTTAAAATTGATTCTGATCAATATAAATGAGTGTACTGTAAGCACGAAAATTGCGCATTTAGTGTATTTTCATGCATATCAAGATTAATGCTGATTCTTATGTAAATTGATGTGTAGAATCATATGGTCTCATTTGAAATTAATTCTGCTCAATATAAATGAGTGTACTGAAAGACCAAAAACTGCGCATTTAGTGTATTTTCATACATATCAAGATTAATGATGATTCTTATGTAAATTGATGTGTAGAATCATGTGGTCTTATTAAAATTGATTCTGAGCAATATAAATGCGTGTACTGAAAGCCCGAAAATTGCGCATTTTGTGTATTTTCATACATATCAAGATTTATGAAGATTCTTTTGTAAATTGATGTGTAGTATCATATGGTTTCATTTAAAATTGATTCTAAGCCATATAAATGAGTGTACTGAAAGCCCGAAAATTGCGCATTTAGTGTATTTTCATGCATATCAAGATTAATGCTGATTCTTATGTAAATTGTGGTGTAGAATCATATGGTCTCATTTAAAATTGATTCTGAGCAATAATAATGAGTGTACTGAAAGACCAAAAACTGCGCATTTAGTGTATTTTCATGCCTATCAAGATTAATGCTGATTCTTATGTAAATTGATGTGTAGAATCATACGGTCTCATTTAAAATTGATTCTGAGCAATATAAATGAGTGTACTGAAAGCCCGAAAATTGCGCATTTAGTGTATTTTCATGCATATCACGATTAATGCTGATTCTTATGTAAATTGATGTGTAGAATCATATGGTCTCTTTTGAAATTGATTCTGTTCAATATAAATGAGTGTACTGAAAGACCAAAATCTGCGCATTTAGTGTATTTTCATGCATATCAAGATTAATGCTGATTCTGATGTAAATTGATGTGTAGAATCATACGGTCTCATTTAAAATTGATTCTGAGCATTATAAATGAGTGTACTGAAAGCCCGAAAATTTCGCATTTAGTGTATTTTCATGCATGACAAGATTAATGCTGATTCTTATGTAAATTGATGTGTAGAAACATACGGTCTCATTTAAAATTGATTCTGAGCAATATAAATGAGTGTACTTAAAGCCCGAAAATTGCGCATTTAGTGTATTTTCATGTATATCAAGATTAATGCTGATTCTTATGTAAATTGATGTGTAGAATCATACGGTCTCATTTAAAATTGATTCTGAGCAATATAAATGAGTGTACTGAAAGCTGGAATATTGCGCATTAAGTGTATTTTCATGCATATCAAGATTAATGCTGATTCTTATGTAAATTGATGTGTAGAATCATATGGTCTCATTTAAAATTGATTCTGATCAATATAAATGAGTGTACTGTAAGCCCGATAATTGCGCATTTAGTGTATTTTCATGCATAGCAAGATTAATGCTGATTCTTATGTAAATTGATGTGTAGAATCATATGGTCTCAATTAAAATTGATTCTGAGCAATATAAATGAGTGTACTGAAAGCCGGAAAATTGCGCATTTAGTGTATTTTCATGCATATCAAGATTAACGCTGATTCTTATGTAAATTGATGTGTAGAATCATATGGTATCATTTAAAATTGATTCTAATCAATATAACTGAGTGTACTGAAAGACCAAAAACTGCGCATTTAGTGTATTTTCATGCATATCAAGATTAATGCTGATTCTTATGTAAATTGATGTGTAGAAACATACGGTCTCATTTGAAATTGATTCTGACCAATATAAATGAGTGTACTTAAAGCCCGAAAATTGCGCATTTAGTGTATTTTCATGCATATCAAGATTAATGCTGATTCTTATGTAAATTGATGTGTAGAATCATACGGTCTCATTTGAAATTGATTCTGAGCAATATAAATGAGTGTACTGAAAGCTGGAATATTGCGCATTAAGTGTATTTTCATGCATATCAAGATTAATGCTGATTCTTATGTAAATTGATGTGTAGAATCATATGGTCTCATTTAAAATTGATTCTGAGCAATATAAATGAGTGTACTGAAAGCCCGAAAATTGCGCGTTTAGTGTATTTTCATGCATATCAAGATTAATGCTGATTCTTATGTAAATTGATGTGTAGAATCATATGGTCTCATTTAAAATTGACTCCGAGCGACATAAATGAATGTTCTGAAAGCCCGAAAATTGCGCATTTAGTGTATTTTCATGCATATCAAGATTAATGCTGATTCTTATGTAAATTGATGTGTAGAATCATACGGTCTCATTTTAAATTGATCCTGAGCAATATAAATGAGTGTACTGAAAGCCCGAATATTGCGCATTTATTCTATTTTCTTGCATATCAAGATTAATGCTGATTCTTATGTAAATTGATGTGTAGAATCATACGGTCTCATTTAAAATTGATTCTGATCAATATAAATGAGTGTACTGTAAGCACGAAAATTGCGCATTTAGTGTATTTTCATGCATATCAAGATTAATGCTGATTCTTATGTAAATTGATGTGTAGAATCATATGGTCTCATTTGAAATTAATTCTGCTCAATATAAATGAGTGTACTGAAAGACCAAAAACTGCGCATTTAGTGTATTTTCATACATATCAAGATTAATGATGATTCTTATGTAAATTGATGTGTAGAATCATGTGGTCTTATTAAAATTGATTCTGAGCAATATAAATGCGTGTACTGAAAGCCCGAAAATTGCGCATTTTGTGTATTTTCATACATATCAAGATTTATGAAGATTCTTTTGTAAATTGATGTGTAGTATCATATGGTTTCATTTAAAATTGATTCTAAGCCATATAAATGAGTGTACTGAAAGCCCGAAAATTGCGCATTTAGTGTATTTTCATGCATATCAAGATTAATGCTGATTCTTATGTAAATTGTGGTGTAGAATCATATGGTCTCATTTAAAATTGATTCTGAGCAATAATAATGAGTGTACTGAAAGACCAAAAACTGCGCATTTAGTGTATTTTCATGCATATCAAGATTAATGCTGATTCTTATGTAAATTGATGTGTAGAATCATACGGTCTCATTTAAAATTGATTCTGAGCAATATAAATGAGTGTACTGAAAGCCCGAAAATTGCGCATTTAGTGTATTTTCATGCATATCACGATTAATGCTGATTCTTATGTAAATTGATGTGTAGAATCATATGGTCTCTTTTGAAATTGATTCTGTTCAATATAAATGAGTGTACTGAAAGACCAAAATCTGCGCATTTAGTGTATTTTCATGCATATCAAGATTAATGCTGATTCTGATGTAAATTGATGTGTAGAATCATACGGTCTCATTTAAAATTGATTCTGAGCATTATAAATGAGTGTACTGAAAGCCCGAAAATTTCGCATTTAGTGTATTTTCATGCATGACAAGATTAATGCTGATTCTTATGTAAATTGATGTGTAGAGTCATATGGTTACATTTAAAATTGATTCTGAGCAATATGAATGATTGTACTCTAAGCCCGAAATTTGCGCATTTAGTGTATTTTCATGCATATCAAGTTTAATGCTGATTCTTATGTAAATTGATGTGTAGAATCACTTGGTGTCATTTAAAATTGATTCTGAGCAATATATATCAATGTACTGAAAGCCCGAAAATTGCGCATTTAATGTATTTTCATGCATATCAAGATTAATGCTGATTCTTATGTAAATTGATGTGTAGAATCATATGGTCTCATTTAATATTGATTCTAAGCAATATAAATGAGTGTACTGAAAGACAGCAACTGCGCATTTAGTGTATTTTCATGCATATCAAGATTAATGCTGATTCTTATGTAAATTGGTGTGTAGAATCATATGTTTTCATTTAAAATTTATTCTGAGCAATATAAATGAGTGTACTGAAAGCCCGAAAATTGTGCATTTAGTGTATTTTCATGCATATCAAGATTAATTCTGATGCTTATGTAAATTGATGTGTAGAATCATATGGTTACATTTCAAATTGATTCTGAGCAATATAAATGGTGTACTGAAAGCCCGAAAATTGCGCATTTAGTGTATTTTCATGCATATCAAGATTAATGCTGATTCTTATGTAAATTGATGTGTAGAATCATATGGTCTCCTTTAAAACTTATTCTGTTCAATATAAATGAGTGTACAGAAAGACCAAATTCTGCGCATTTAGTGTATTTTCATGCATATCAAGATTAATGCTGATTCTGATGTAAATTGATGTGTAGAATCATACGGTCTCCTTTAAAATTGATTCTGAGCAATATAAATGAGTATACTGAGAGCCCGAAAATTGCGCATTTAATGTATTTTGATGCATATCAAGATTAATGCTGATTCTTATGTAAATTGATGTGTAGAATCATATGGTTTCATTTAAAATTGATTCTGAGCAATATGAATGAGTGTACTGAAAGCCCGAAAATTGCGCATTTAGTGTATTTTCATGCATATCAAGATTAATGCTGATTCTTATGTAAATTTACGTGTAGATTCATATGGTTTCATTTAAAATTGATTCTGAGCAATATAAATGAGTGTGCTGAAAGCCCGAAAATTGCGCATTTAGTGCATTTTCATGCATATCAAGATTAATGCTGATTCTTATGTAAATTGATGTGTAGAATCATATGGTCTCATTTAAAATTGATTCTGATCAATATAAATGAGTGTACTGAAAGACCGAAAACTGCGCATTTAGTGTATTTTCATGCATATCAAGATTAATGCTGATTCTTATATAAATTGATGTGTAGAATCATATGGTCTCAATTAAAATTGATTCTGAGCGATATAAATGATTGTACTGAAAGCCCGAAAATTGCGCATTTAGTGTATTTTCATGCATATCAAGATTAATGCTGATTCTTATGTAAATTGATGTGTAGAATCATATGGTCTCATTTAATATTGATTCTAAGCAATATAAATGAGTGTACTGAAAGACAGAAACTGCGCATTTAGTGTATTTTCATGCATATCTAGATGAATGCTGATTCTTATGTAATTTGGTGTGTAGAAGCATATGGTTTCATTTAAAATTTATTCTGAGCAATATAAATGAGTGTACTGAAAGCCCGAAAATTGCGCATTTAGTGTATATTCATGCATATCAAGATTAATGCTGATTCTTATGTAAATTGATGTGTAGAATCATATGGTTACATTTAAAATTGATTCTGAGCAATATAAATGGTGTACTGAAAGCACGAAAATTGCGCATTTAGTGTATTTTCATGCATATCAAGATTAATGCAGATTCTTATGTAAATTGATGTGTAGAATCATATGGTCTCATTTAAAATTTATTCTGTTCAATATAAATGAGTGTACTGAAAGACCAAAATCTGCGCATTTAGTGTATTTTCATGCATATCAAGATTAATGCTGATTCTTATGTAAATTGATGTGTAGAATCATATGGTTACATTTAAAATTGATTCTGAGCAATATGAATGAGTGTATTGTAAGCCCGGAAATTGCGCATTTAGTGTATTTTCATGCATATCAAGATTAATGCTGATTCTTATGTAAATTGATGTGTAGAATCATATAGTCTCATTTAAAATTGATTCTGAGCAATAGAAATGACTGTACTGAAAGACCGAAAATTGCGCATTAAATGTATTTTCATGCACATCAAGATTAATGCTGATTCTTATGTAAATTGATGTGTAGAATCATATGGTTTCATTTAAAATTGATTCTGAGCAATATAAATGAGTGTACTGAAAGCCCGAAAATTGCGCATTTAGTGTATTTTCATGCATATCAAGATTAATGCTGATTCTTATGTAAATTGATGTGTAGAATCATATGGTCTCATTTAAAATTGATTCTGATCAATATAAATGAGTGTACTGTAAGCCCGAAAATTGCGCATTTAGTGTATTTTCATGCATATCAAGATTAATGCTGATTCTTATGTAAATTGATGTGTAGAATCATATGGTCTCATTTAAAATTGATTCTGAGCAATATGAATGAGTGTACTGAAAGCCGGAAAATTGCGCATTTAGTGTATTTTCATGCATATCAAGATTAATGCTGATTCTTATGTAAATTGATGTGTAGAATCATATGGTTTCAATTAAAATTGATTCTGAGCAATATAAATGACTGTACTGAAAGACCACACACTGCGCATTTAGTGTATTTTCATGCATATCAAGATTAATGCTGATTCATATGTAAATTGATGTGTAGAATCATAGGGTCTCATTTAAAATTGATTCTGAGCAATATAAATGAGTGTACTGAAAGCAAGAAAATTGCGAATTTAGTGTATTTTCATGCATATCAAAATTAATGCAGATTCTTATGTAAATTGATGTGTAGAATCAATGGTCTCATTTCAAATTGATTCTGATCAATATAAATGACTGTACTGAAATATCTAAAACTGCGCATTTAGTGTATTTTCATGCATATCAAGATTAATGCTGATTCTTATGTAAATTGATGTGTAGAATCATACGGTCTCATTTAAAATTGATTCTGAGCAATATAAATGAGTGTACTGAAAGCCCGAAAATAGCGCATTTAGTGTATTTTCATGCATATCAAGATTAATGCTGATTCTTATGTAAATTGATGGGTAGAATCATATGGTTTCATTTAAAATTGATTCTGAGCAATATAAATGAGTGTACTGAAAGCCCGAAAATTGCGCATTTAGTGTATTTTCATGCATATCAAGATTAATGCTGATTCTTATGTAAATTGATGGGTAGAATCATATGGTTTCATTTAAAATTGATTCTGAGCAATATAAATGAGTGTACTGAAAGCCCGAAAATTGCGCATTTAGTGTACTTTCATGCATATCAAGATTAATGCTGATTCTTATGTAAATTGATGTGTAGAATCATATGGTCTCATTTAAAATTGATTCTGAGCAATATGAATGAGTGTACTGAAAGCCGGAAAATTGCGCATTTAGTGTATTTTCATGCATATCAAGATTAATGCTGATTCTTATGTAAATTGATGTGTAGAATCATATGGTTTCAATTAAAATTGATTCTGAGCAATATAAATGACTGTACTGAAAGACCACACACTGCGCATTTAGTGTATTTTCATGCATATCAAGATTAATGCTGATTCATATGTAAATTGATGTGTAGAATCATAGGGTCTCATTTAAAATTGATTCTGAGCAATATAAATGAGTGTACTGAAAGCAAGAAAATTGCGAATTTAGTGTATTTTCATGCATATCAAAATTAATGCAGATTCTTATGTAAATTGATGTGTAGAATCAATGGTCTCATTTCAAATTGATTCTGATCAATATAAATGACTGTACTGAAATATCTAAAACTGCGCATTTAGTGTATTTTCATGCATATCAAGATTAATGCTGATTCTTATGTAAATTGATGTGTAGAATCATACGGTCTCATTTAAAATTGATTCTGAGCAATATAAATGAGTGTACTGAAAGCCCGAAAATAGCGCATTTAGTGTATTTTCATGCATATCAAGATTAATGCTGATTCTTATGTAAATTGATGGGTAGAATCATATGGTTTCATTTAAAATTGATTCTGAGCAATATAAATGAGTGTACTGAAAGCCCGAAAATTGCGCATTTAGTGTATTTTCATGCATATCAAGATTAATGCTGATTCTTATGTAAATTGATGGGTAGAATCATATGGTTTCATTTAAAATTGATTCTGAGCAATATAAATGAGTGTACTGAAAGCCCGAAAATTGCGCATTTAGTGTACTTTCATGCATATCAAGATTAATGCTGATTCTTATGTAAATTGATGTGTAGAATCATATTGTCTCATTTCAAATTGATTCTGAGCAATATAAATGAGTGTGCTGAAAGCCCGAAAGTTGCGCATTTAGTGTATTTTCATGCATATCAAGATTAATGCTGATTCTTATGTAAATTGATGTGTAGAATCATTTGGTCTCATTTAAAATTGATTCTGATCAATATGAATGATTGTACTGAAAGTCCAAAATTGCGCATTTAGTGTATTTTCATGCATATCAAGATTAATGCTGATTCTTATGTAAATTGATGTGTAGAATCATATGGTTACATTCAAAAGTGATTCTGAGCAATATAAATGAGTGTACTGAAAGCCCGAAAATTGCGCATTTAGTGTATTTTCATGCATATCAAGATTAATGCTGATTCTTATGTAAATTGATGTGTAGAATCATATGGTCGCATTTAAAATTGATTCTGATCAATATAAATGAGTGTACTATAAGCCCGAAAATTGCGCATTTAGTGTATTTTCATGCATATCAAGATTAATGCAGATTCTTATGTAAATTGATGTGTAGAATCATATGGTCTCATTTAAAATTGATTCTGAGCAATATGAATGAGTGTACTGAAAGCCGGAAAATTGCGCATTTAGTGTATTTTCATGCATATCAAGATTAATGCTGATTCTTATGTAAATTGATGTGTAGAATCATATGGTTTCAATTAAAATTGATTCTGAGCAATATAAATGACTGTACTGAAAGGCCAAACACTGCGCATTTAGTGTATTTTCATGCATATCAAGATTAATGCTGATTCATATGTAAATTGATGTGTAGAATCATATGGTCTCATTTAAAATTGATTCTGAGCAATATAAATGAGTGTACTGAAGGCAAGAAAATTGCTAATTTAGTGTATTTTTATGCATATCAAAATTAATGCAGATTCTTATGTAAATTGATGTGTAGAATCAATGGTCTCATTTCAAATTGATTCTGATCAATATAAATGACTGTACTGAAATATCTAAAACTGCGCATTTAGTGTATTTTCATGCATATCAAGATTAATGCTGATTCTTATGTAAATTGATGTGTAGAATCATACGGTCTCATTTAAAATTGATTCTGAGCAATATAAATGAGTGTACTGAAAGCCCGAAAATTGCGCATTTAGTGTATTTTCATGCATATCAAGATTAATGCTGATTCTTATGTAAATTGATGTGTAGAATCATATGGTTTCATTTAAAATTGATTCCGAACAATATAAATGAGTGTACTGAAAGCCCGAAAATTGAGCATTTACTGTATTTTCATGCATATCAAGATTAATGCTGATTCTAATGTAAATTGATGTGTAGAATCATATGGTTACATTTAAAATTGATTCTGATCAATATAAATGAGTGTACTGAAAGACCAAAAACTGCGCATTTAGTGTATTTTCATGCATATCAAGATTAATGCTGATTCTTATGTAAATTGATGTGTAGAATCATATGGTCTCATTTATAATTGAATCCGAGCGACCTAATTGAGTGTACTGAAAGACCAAAAACTGCGCATTTAGTGTATTTTCATGCATATCAAGATTAATGATGATACTTATGTAAATTGATGTATAGAATCATATGGTTTCATTTAAAATTGATTCTGAGCAATATAAATGAGTGTGCTGAATGCCCGAAAATTGCGCATTTAGTGCATTTTCATGCATATCAAGATTAATGCTGATTCTTATGTAAATTGATGTGTAGAATCATATGGTCTCATTTAAAATTGATTCGGATCAATATAAATGAGTGTACTGAAAGACCGAAAACTGCGCATTTAGTGTATTTTCATACATATCAAGATTAATGCTGATTCTTATGTAAATTGATGTTTAGAATCATATGGTTACATTTAAAATTGATTCTGAGCAATATGAATGAGTGTATTGTAAGCCCGAAAATTGCGCATTTAGTGTATTTTCATGCATATCAAGATTAATGCTGATTCTTATGTAAATTGATGTTTAGAATCATATAGTCTCATTTAAAATTGATTCTGAGCAATAGAAATGACTGTACTGAAAGTCCGAAAATTGAGAATTTAGTGTATTTTCATGCATATCAAGATTAATGCTGATTCTTATGTAAATTGATATGTAGAATCATATGGTTTCATTTAAAATTGATTCTGAGCAATATAAATGAGTGTACTGAAAGCCCGAAAATTGCGCATTTAGTGTATTTTCATGCATATCAAGATTAATGCAGATTCTTATGTAAATTGATGTGTAGAATCAATGGTCTCATTTAAAATTGATTCTGATCAATATAAATGAGTGTACTGAAATATCAAAAACTGCGCATTTAGTGTATTTTCATGCATATCAAGATTAATGCTGATTCTTATGTAAATTGATGTGTAGAATCATACGGTCTCATTTAAAATTGATTCTGAGCAATATAAATGAGTGTACTGAAAGCCCGAAAATTGCGCATTTAGTGTATTTTCATGCATATCAAGATTAATGCTGATTCTTATGTAAATTGATGGGTAGAATCATATGGTTTCATTTAAAATTGATTCTGAGCAATATAAATGACTGTACTGAAAGCCTGAAAATTGCGCATTTAGTGTATTTTCATGCATATCAAGATTAATGCTGATTCTTATGTAAATTGATGTGTAGAATCATATGGTCTCATTTCAAATTGATTCTGAGCAATATAAATGAGTGTGCTGAAAGCCCGAAATTTGCGCATTTAGAGGATTTTCATGCATATCAAGATTAATGTTGATTCTTATGTAAATTTATGTGTAGAATCATTTGGTCTCATTAAAATTGATTCTGATCAATATGAATGAGTGTACTGTAAGCCCGAAAATTGCGCATTTAGTGTATTTTCATGCATATCAAGATTAATGCTGATTCTTATGTAAATTGATGTCTAGAATAATATGGTTTCATTTAAAATTGATTCTGAGCAATATAAATGTGTGTACTGAAAGCCCGAAAATTGCGCATTTAGTGTGTTTTCAGCATATCAAGATTAATGCTGATTCTTATGTAAATTGATGTGTAGAATCATATGGTCTCATTTCAAATTGATTCTGAGCAATATAAATGAGTGTGCTGAAAGCCCGAAATTTCTGCATTTAGTGTATTTTCATGCATATCAAGATTAATGCTGATTCTTATGTAAATTGATGTGTAGAATCATTTGGTCTCATTTAAAATTGATTCTGATCAATATGAATGAGTGTACTGAAAGTCCAAAAACTGCGCATTTAGTGTATTGTCATGCATATCGAGATTAATGCTGATTCTTATGTAAATTGATATGAAGAATCATATGGTTACATTTAAAAGTGATTCTGAGCCATATAAATGAGTGTACTGAAAGCCCGAAATTTGCGCATTTAGTGTATTTTCATGCATATCAAGATTAATGCTGATTCTTATGTAAATTGATGTGTAGAATCATATGGTTTCATTTAAAATTGATTCCGAACAATATAAATGAGTGTACTGAAAGCCCGAAAATTGAGCATTTACTGTATTTTCATGCATATCAAGATTAATGCTGATTCTAATGTCAATTGATGTGGAGAATCATATGGTTACATTTAAAATTGATTCTGATCTATATAAATGACTGTACTGAAAGACCAAAAACTGCGCATTTAGTGTATTTTCATGCATATCAAGATTAATGCTGATTCTTATGTAAATTGATGTGTAGAATCATATGGTCTCATTTATAATTGAATCCGAGCGACCTAATTGAGTGTACTGAAAGACCAAAAACTGCGCATTTAGTGTATTTTCATGCATATCAAGATTAATGCTGATTCTTATGTAAATTGATGTGTAGAATCATATGGTTTCATTTAAAATTGATTCTGGGCAATATAAATGAGTGTACTGAAAGACCGAAAATTGCGCATTTAGTGTATTTTCATGCATATCAAGATTAATGCTGATTCTTATGTAAATTGATGTGTAGAAGCATATAGTCTCTTTTAAAATTGATTCTGAGCAATATAAATGACTGTACTGAAAGACCGAAAATTGCGCATTTAGTGTATTTTCATGCATATCAAGATTAATGCTGATTCTTATGTAAATTGATGTGTAGAATCATATGGTCTCATTTAAAATTGATTCTGATCAATATAAATGAGTGTACTGTAAGCCCGAAAATTGCGCATTTAGTGTATTTTCATGCATATCAAGATTAATGCTGATTCTTATGTAAATTGATGTGTAGAATCATATGCTCTCATTTAAAATTGATTCTGAGCAATATAAATGAGTGTACTGAAAGCCGGAAAATTGCGCATTTAGTGTATTTTCATGCATATCAAGATTAATGCTGATTCTTATGTAAATTGATGTGTAGAATCATATGGTTTCAATTAAAATTGATTCTGAGCAATATAAATGACTGTACTGAAAGTCCAAACACTGCGCATTTAGTGTATTTTCATGCATATCAAGATTAATGCTGATTCTTATGTAAATTGATGTGTAGAATCATACGGTCTCATTTAAAATTGATTCTGAGCAATATAAATGAGTGTACTGAAAGCAAGAAAATTGCGAATTTAGTGTATTTTCATGCATATCAAGATTAATGCTGATTCTTATGTAAATTGGTATGCAGAATCATATGGTTTCATTTAAAATTGATTCTGAGCAATATAAATGAGTGTACTGAAAGCCCGAAAATTGCGCATTAATGTATTTTCATGCATATCAAGATTAATGCTGATTCTTATATGCATTGTATGTAGAATAATATGGTCTCATTTGAAATTGATTCTGAGCAATATAAATGAGTGTACTGAAAGCCGGAAAATTGCGCATTTAGTGTATTTTCATGCATATCAAGATTAATGCAGATTCTTATGTAAATTGATGTGTAGAATCAATGGTCTCATTTAAAATTGATTCTGATCAATATAAATGAGTGTACTGAAATATCAAAAGCAGCGCATTTAATGTATTTTCATGCATATCAAGATTAATGCTGATTCTTATGTAAATTGATGTGTAGAATCATACGGTCTCATTTAAAATTGATTCTGAGCAATATAAATGAGTGTACTGAAAGCCCGAAAATTGCGCATGTAGTGTATTTTCATGCATATCAAGATTAATGCTGATTCTTATGTAAATTGATGTGTAGAATCATATGGTTTCATTTAAAATTGATTTTGAGCAATATAAATGATTGTACTGAAAACCCGAAAATTGCGCATTTAGTGTATTTTCATGCATATCAAGATTAATGCTGATTCTTATGTAAATTGATGTGTAGAATCATATGGTCTCATTTCAAATAGATTCTGAGCAATATAAATGAGTGTGCTGAAAGCTCGCAATTTGCGAATTTAGTGTATTTTCATGCATATCAAGATTAATGCTGATTCTTATGTAAATTGATGTGTAGAATCATTTGATCTCATTTAAAATTGATTCTGATCAATATGAATGAGTGTACTGAAAGTCCAAAAACTGCGCATTTAGTGTATTTTCATGCATATCAAGATTAATGCTGATTCTTATGTGAATTGATGTGTAGAATCATATGGTTACATTTAAAAGTGATTCTGAGCAATATAAATGAGTGTACTGAAAGCCCGAAATTTGCGCATTTAGTGTATTTTCATGCATATCAAGATTAATGCTGATTCTTATGTAAATTGATGTGTAGAATCATATGGTTTCATTTAAAATTGATTCCGAACAATATAAATGAGTGTACTGAAAGACCGAAAATTGAGCATTTACTGTGTTTTCATGCATATCAAGATTAATGCTGATTCTAATGTAAATTGATGTGTAGAATCGTATGGTTACATTTAAAATTGATTCTGATCAATATAAATGACTGTACTGAAAGACCAAAAGCTGCGCATTAATGTATTTTCCTGCATATCAAGATTAATGCTGATTCTTATGTAAATTGATGTGTAGAATCATATGGTCTCATTTATAATTGTATCCGAGCGACCTAATTGAGTGTACTGAAAGACCAAAAACTGCGCATTTAGTGTATTTTCATGCATATCAAGATTAATGATGATTCTTATGTAAATTGATGTGTAGAATCATACGGTCTCATTTAAATTTGATTCTGAGCAATATAAATGAGTGTACTGAAAGCCCGAAAATTGCGCATTTAGTGTATTTTCATGCATATCAAGATTAATGCTGATTCTTATGTAAATTGATGTGTAGAATCATATGGTTTCATTTAAAATTTATTCTGAGCAATATAAATGAGTGTACAGAAAGCCCGAAAATTACGCATTTAGTGTATTTTCATGCATATCAAGATTAATGCAGATTCCTATGTAAATTGATGTGTAGAATCATATGGTCTCATTTATAATTGAATCCGGGCGAGCTAATTGAGTGTACTGAAAGACCAAAAACTGCGCATTTAGTGTATTTTCATGCATATCAAGATTAATGCTGATTCTTATGTAAATTGATGTGTAGAATCATATGGTTTCATTTAAAATTGATTCTGAGCAATATAAATGAGTGTACTGAAAGACCGAAAATTGCGCATTTAGTGCATTTTCATGCATATCAAGATTAATGCTGATTCTTATGTAAATTGATGTGTAGAATCATATGGTCTCATTTAAAATTGATTCTGATCAATATAAATGAGTGTACTGAAAGACCGAAAACTGCGCATTTAGTGTATTTTCATGCATATCAAGATTAATGCTGATTCTTATGTAAATTGATGTGTAGAATCATATGGTTACATTTAAAATTGATTCTGAGCAATATGAATGAGTGTATTGTAAGCCCGAAAATTGCGCATTTAGTGTATTTTCATGCATATCAAGATTAATGCTGATTCTTATGTAAATTGATGTGTAGAATCATATAGTCTCTTTTAAAATTGATTCTGAGCAATAGAAATGACTGTACTGAAAGACCGAAAATTGCGCATTTAGTGTATTTTCATGCATATCAAGATTAATGCTGATTCTTATGTAAATTGATGTGTAGAATCATATGGTCTCATTTAAAATTGATTCTGATCAATATAAATGAGTGTACTGTAAGCCCGAAAATTGCGCATTTAGTGTATTTTCATGCATATCAAGATTAATGCTGATTCTTATGTAAATTGATGTGTAGAATCATATGGTCTCATTTGAAATTGATTCTGAGCAATATAAATGAGTGTACTGAAAGCCGGAAAATTGCGCATTTAGTGTATTTTCATGCATATCAAGATTAATGCTGATTCTTATGTAAATTGATGTGTAGAATCATATGGTTTCAATTAAAATTGATTCTGAGCAATATAAATGACTGTACTGAAAGACCAAACACTGCGCATTTAGTGTATTTTCATGCATATCAGGATTAATGCTGATTCATATGTAAATTGATGTGTAGAATCATACGGTCTCATTTAAAATTGATTCTGAGCAATATAAATGAGTGTACTGAAAGCAAGAAAATTGCGAATTTAGTGTATTTTCATGCATATCAAGATTAATGCTGATTCTTATGTAAATTGATATGCAGAATCATATCGTTTCATTTAAAATTGATTCTGAGCAATATAAATGAGTGTACTGAAAGCCCGAAAATTGCGCATTTAGTGTATTTTCATGCATATCAAGATTAATGCTGATTCTTATATGAATTGATATGTAGAATCATATGGTCTCATTTGAAATTGATTCTGAGCAATATAAATTAGTGTACTGAAAGCCGGAAAATTGCGCATTTAGTGTATTTTCATGCATATCAAGATTAATGCAGATTCTTATGTAAATTGATGTGTAGAATCAATGGTCTCATTTAAAATTGATTCTGATCAATATAAATGAGTGTACTGAAATATCAAAAACAGCGCATTTAGTGTATTTTCATGCATATCAAGATTAATGCTGATTCTTATGTAAATTGATGTGTAGAATCATACGGTCTCATTTAAAATTGATTCTGAGCAATATAAATGACTGTACTGAAAGCCCGAAAATTGCGCATGTAGTGTATTTTCATGCATATCAAGATTAATGCTGATTCTTATGTAAATTGATGTGTAGAATCATATGGTTTCATTTAAAATTGATTTAGAGCAATATAAATGATTGTACTAAAAACCCGAAAATTGCGCATTTAGTGTATATTCATGCATATCAAGATTAATGCTGATTCTTATGTAAATTGATGTGTAGAATCATATGGTCTCATTTCAAATAGATTCTGAGCAATATAAATGAGTGTGATGAAAGCTCGAAATTTGCGAATTTAGTGTATTTTCATGCATATCAAGATTAATGCTGATTCTTATGTAAATTGATGTGTAGAATCATATGGTTTCATTTAAAATTGATTCCGAACAATATAAATGAGTGTACTGAAAAACCGAAAATTGAGCATTTACTGTGTTTTCATGCATATCAAGATTAATGCTGATTCTAATGTAAATTGATGTGTAGAATCGTATGGTTACATTTAAAATTGATTCTGATCAATATAAATGACTGTACTGAAAGACCAAAAGCTGCGCATTAGTGTATTTTCATGCATATCAAGATTAATGCTGATTCTTATGTAAATTGATGTGTAGAATCATATGGTCTCATTTATAATTGTATCCGAGCGACCTAATTGAGTGTACTGAAAGACCAAAAACTGCGCATTTAGTGTATTTTCATGCATATCAAGATTAATGATGATTCTTATGTAAATTGATGTGTAGAATCATACGGTCTCATTTAAATTTGATTCTGAGCAATATAAATGAGTGTACTGAAAGCCCGAAAATTGCGCAGTTAGTGTATTTTCATGCATATCAAGATTAATGCTGATTCTTAAGTAAATTGATGTGTAGAATCATATGGTTTCATTTAAAATTTATTCTGAGCAATATAAATGAGTGTACAGAAAGCCCGAAAATTACGCATTTAGTGTATTTTCATGCATATCAAGATTAATGCTGATTCTTATGTAAATTGATGTGTAGAATCATATGGTCTCATTTCAAATTGATTCTGAACAATATAAATGAGTGTGCTGAAAGCCCGAAAATTGCGCATTTAGTGTATTTTCATGCATATCAAGATTAATGCTGATTCTTATGTAAATTGATGTGTAGAATCATTTGGTCTCATTTAAAATTGATTCTGATCAATATGAATGAGTGTACTGAAAGTCCAAAAACTGCGCATTTAGTGTATTTTCATGCATATCAAGATTAATGCTGATTCTTATGTAAATTGATGGTAGAATCATATGGTTACATTTAAAAGTGATTCTGAGCAATATAAATGAGTGTACTGAAAGCCCGAAATTTGCGCATTTAGTGTATTTTCATGCATATCAAGATTAATGCTGATTCTAATGTAAATTGATGTGTAGAATCATATGGTTACATTTAAAATTGATTCTGATCAATATAAATGACTGTACTGAAAGACCAAAAGCTGCGCATTTAGTGTATTTTCATGCATATCAAGATTAATGCTGATTCTTATGTAAAATGATGTGTAGAATCATATGGTCTCATTTATAATTGAATCCGAGCGACCTAATTGAGTGTACTGAGAGACCAAAAACTGCGCATTTAGTGTATTATCATGCATATCAGGATTAATGATGATTCTTATGTAAATTGATGTGTAGAATCATACGGTCTCATTTAAAATTGATTCTGAGCAATATAAATGAGTGTACTGAAAGCCCGAAAATTGCGCATTTAGTGTATTTTCATGCATATCAAGATTAATGCTGATTCTTATGTAAATTGATGTGTAGAATCATATGGTTTCATTTAAAATTTATTCTGAGCAATATAAATGAGTGTACTGAAAGCCCGAAAATTGCGCATTTAGTGTATTTTCATGCATATCAAGATTAATGCAGATTCTTATGTAAATTGATGTGTAGAATCAATGGTCTCATTTAAAATTGATTCTGATCAATATAAATGAGTGTACTGAAATATCAAAAACTGCGCATTTAGTGTATTTTCATGCATATCAAGATTAATGCTGATTCTTATGTAAATTGATGTGTAGAATCATACGGTCTCATTTAAAATTGATTGTGAGCAATATAAATGAGTGTACTGAAAGCCCGAAAATTGCGCATTTAGTGTATTTTCATGCATATCAAGATTAATGCTGATTCTTATGAAAATTGATGTGTAGAATCATATGGTTTCATTTAAAATTGATTCTGAGCAATATAAATGAGTGTACTGAAAGCCCGAAAATTGCGCATTTAGTGTATTTTCATGCATATCAAGATTACTGCTGATTCTTATGTAAATTGATGTGTAGAATCATATGGTCTCATTTCAAATTGATTCTGAACAATATAAATGAGTGTGCTGAAAGCCCGAAATTTGCGCATTTAGTGTATTTTCATGCATATCAAGATTAATGCTGATTCTTATGTAAATTGATGTGTAGAATCATTTGGTCTCATTTAAAATTGATTCTGATCAATATGAATGAGTGTACTGAAAGTCCAAAAACTGCGCATTTAGTGTATTTTCATGCATATCAAGATTAATGCAGATTCTTATGTAAATTGATGTGTAGAATCATATGGTTTCATTTAAAATTGATTCCGAACAATATAAATGAGTGTACTGAAAGCCCGAAATTTGCGCATTTAGTGTATTTTCATGCATATCAAGATTAATGCTGATTCTAATGTCAATTGATGTGTAGAATCATATGGTTACATTTAAAATTGATTCTGATCAATATAAATGACTGTACTGAAAGACCAAAATCTGCGCATTTAGTGTATTTTCATGCATATCAAGATTAATGCTGATTTTTATGTAAATTGATGTGTAGAATAATATGGTCTCATTTAAAATTGATTCTGAGCAATATAAATGAGTGTACTGAAAGACCAAAAACTGCGCATTTAGTGTATTTTCATGCATATCAAGATTAATGCTGATTCTTATGTAAATTGATGTGTAGAATCATATGGTTTCATTTAAAATTGATTCTGAGCAATATAAATGAGTGTACTGAAAGCCCGAAAATTGCGCATTTAGTGTATTTTCATGCATATGAAGATTAATGCTGATTCTTATGTAAATTGATGTGTAGAATCATATGGTTTCATTTAAAATTGATTCTGAGCAATATAAATGAGTGTACTGAAAGCCCGAAAATTGCGCATTTAGTGTATTTTCATGCATATCAAGATTAATGCTGATTCTTATGTAAATTGATGTGTAGAATCATATGGTTTCATTTAAAATTGATTCTGAGCAATATAAATGAGTGTACTGAAAGCCCGAAAATTGCGCATTTAGTGTATTTTCATGCATATCAAGATTAATGCTGATTCTTATGTAAATTGATGTGTAGAATCATATGGTCTCATTTAAAATTGACTCCGAGCGACACAAATGAGTGTACTGAAAGCCCGAAAATTGCGCATTTATTGTATTTTCATGCATATCAAGATTAATGCTGATTTTTATGTAAATTGATGTGTAGAATAATATGGTCTCATTTAAAATTGATTCTGAGCAATATAAATGAGTGTACTGAAAGCCCGAAAATTGCGCATTTAGTGTATTTTCATGCATATCAAGATTAATGCTGATTCTTATGTAAATTGATGTGTAGAATCATATGGTCTCATTTAAAATTGACTCCGAGCGCCACAAATGAGTGTACTGAAAGCCCGAAAATTGCGCATTTAGTGTATTTTCATGCATATTATGATTAATGCTGATTCTTATGTAAATTGATATGTAGAATCATATGGTCTCATTTAAAATAGATTCTGAGCAATAGAAATGAGTGTGCTGAAAGCCTGAATATTTCGCATTTAGTGTATTTTCATGCATATCAAGATTAATGCTGATTCTTATGTAAATTGATGTGTAGAATCATATGGTCTCATTTAAAATTGATTCTGATCAATATAAATGAGTGTACTGAAAGACCAAAAACTGCGCATTTAGTGTATTTTCATGCATATCAAGATTAATGCTGATTCTCATGTAAATTGATGTGTAGACTCATACGGTCTCATTTAAAATTGATTCTGAGCAATATAAATGAGTGTACTGAAAGCCCGAAAATTGCGCATTTAGTGTATTTTCATGCATATCAAGATTAATGCTGATTCTTATGTAAATTGATGTGTAGAATCATATGGTTTCATTTAAAATTGATTCTGAGCAATATAAATGAGTGTACTGAAAGCCCGAAAATTGCGCATTTAGTGTATTTTCATGCATATCAAGATTAATGCTGATTCTTATGTAAATTGATGTGTAGAATCATATGGTCTCATTTAAAATTGACTCCGAGCGACACAAATGAGTGTACTGAAAGCCCGAAAATTGCGCATTTATTGTATTTTCATGCATATCAAGATTAATGCTGATTTTTATGTGAATTGATGTGTAGAATAATATGGTCTCATTTAAAATTGATTCTGAGCAATATAAATGAGTGTACTGAAAGCCCGAATATTGCGCATTTAGTGTATTTTCATGCATATCAAGATTAATGCTGATTCTTATGTAAATTGATGTGTAGAATCATATGGTCTCATTTAAAATTGATTCTGAGCAATATAAATGAGTGTACTGAAAGCCCGAAAATTGCGCATTTAGTGTATTTTCATGCATATGAAGATTAATGCTGATTCTTATGTAAATTGATGTGTAGAATCATATGGTCTCATTTAAAATTGACTCCGAGCGCCACAAATGAGTGTACTGAAAGCCCGAAAATTGCGCATTTAGTGTATTTTCATGCATATTATGATTAATGCTGATTCTTATGTAAATTGATATGTAGAATCATATGGTCTCATTTAAAATAGATTCTGAGCAATAGAAATGAGTGTGCTGAAAGCCTGAATATTTCGCATTTAGTGTATTTTCATGCATATCAAGATTAATGCTGATTCTTATGTAAATTGATGTGTAGAATCATATGGTCTCATTTAAAATTGATTCTGATCAATATAAATGAGTGTACTGAAAGACCAAAAACTGCGCATTTAGTGTATTTTCATGCATATCAAGATTAATGCTGATTCTCATGTAAATTGATGTGTAGACTCATACGGTCTCATTTAAAATTGATTCTGAGCAATATAAATGAGTGTACTGAAAGCCCGAAAATTGCGCATTTAGTGTATTTTCATGCATATCAAGATTAATACTGATTCTTATGTAAATTGATGTGTAGAATCATATGGTCTCATTTCAAATTGATTCTGAGCAATATAAATGAGTGTGCTGAAAGCCCGAAAATTGCGCATTTAGTGTATTTTCATGCATATCAAGATTAATGCTGATTCTTATGTAAATTGATGTGTAGAATCATATGGTTTCATTTAAAATTGATTTTGAGGAATATAAATGAGTGTACTGAAAGCCTGAAAATTGCGCATTTAGTGTATTTTCATGCATATCAAGATTAATGCTGATTCTTATGTAAATTGATGTGTAGAATCATATGGTTACATTTAAAAGTGATTCTGAGCAATATAAATGAGTGTACTGAAAGCCCGAAATTTGCGCATTTAGTGTATTTTCATGCATATCAAGATTAATGCTGATTCTTATGTAAATTGATGTGTAGAATCATATGGTCTCATTTAAAATTGTTTCCGAGCAATATAAATGAGTGTACTGAAAGCCCGAAAATTGAGGATTTACTGTATTTTCATGCATATCAAGATTAATGCTGATTCTAATGTAAATTGATGAGTAGAATCATATGGTTACATTTAAAATTGATTCTGATCAATATAAATGATTGTACTGAAAGACCAAAAATTGCGCATTTAGTGTATTTTCATGCATATCAAGATTAATGCTGATTCTTATGTAAATTGATGTGAAGAATCATACGGTCTCATTTAAAATCGATTCTGAGCAATATAAATGAGTGTACTGAAAGCCCGAAAATTGCGCATTTAGTGTATTTTCATGCATATCAAGATTAATGCTGATTCTTATGTAAATTGATGTGTAGAATCATATGGTTTCATTTAAAATTGATTCTGAGCAATATAAATGAGTGTACTGAAAGCCCGAAAATTGCGTAATTAGTGAATTTTCATGCATATCAAGATTAATGCTGATTCTTATGTAAATTGATGTGTAGAATCATATGGTTTCATTTAAAATTGATTCTGAGCAATATAAATGAGTGTACTGAAAGCCCGAAAATTGCGCATTTAGTGTATTTTCATGCATATCAAGATTAATGCTGATTCTTATGTAAATTGATGTGTAGAATCATATGGTCTCATTTAAAATAGATTCTGAGCAATAGAAATGAGTGGGCTGAAAGCCTGAAAATTTCGCATTTAGTGTATTTTCATGCATATCAAGATTAATGCTGATTCTTATGTAAATTGATGTGTAGAATCATATGGTCTCATATAAAATTGATTCTGATCAATATAAATGAGTGTACTGAAAGACCAAAAACTGCGCATTTAGTGTATTTTCATGCATATCAAGATTAATGCTGATTCTCATGTAAATTGATGTGTAGAATCATACGGTCTCATTTAAAATTGATTCTGAGCAATATAAATGAGTGTACTGAAAGCCCGAAAATTGCCCATTTAGTGTATTTTCATGCATATCAAGATTAATGCTGATTCTTATGTAAATTGATGTGTAGAATCATATGGTTACATTTAAAAGTGATTCTGAGCAATATGAATGAGTGTACTGAAAGACCGAAATTTGCGCATTTAGTGTATTTTCATGCATATCAAGATTAATGCTGATTCTTATGTAAATTGATGTGTAGAATCATATGGTCTCATTTAAAATTGATTCCGAGCAATATAAATGAGTGTACTGAAAGCCCGAAAATTGAAGATTTACTGTATTTTCATGCATATCAAGATTAATGCTGATTCTAATGTAAATTGATGTGTAGAATCATATGGTTACATTTCAAATTTATTCTGATCAATATAAATGACTGTACTGAAAGACCAAAGACTGCGCATTAAGTGTATTTTCATGCATATCAAGATTAATGCTGATTCTTATGTAAATTGATGTGTAGAATCATATGGTCTCATTTATAATTGATTCCGAGCGACATAAATGAGTGTACTGAAAGACCAAAAACAGTGCATTTAGTGTATTTTCATGCATATCAAGATTAATGCTGATTCTTATGTAAACTGATTTGTAGAATCATACGGTCTCATTTAAAATTGATTCTGATCAATATAAATGAGTGTACTGAAAGCCCGAAATTTCGTATTTAGTGTATTTTCATGCATATCAAGATTAATGCTGATTCTTATGTAAATTGATGTGTAGAATCATGTGGTTACATTTAAAAGTGATTCTGAGCAATATGAATGAGTGTACTGAAAGCCCGAAATTTGCGCATTTAGTGTATTTTCATGCATATCAAGATTAATGCTGATTCTTATGTAAATTGATGTGTAGAATCATATGGTCTCAGTTAAAATTGATTCCGAGCAATATAAATGAGTGTACTGAAAGCCCGAAAATTGAAGATTTACTGTATTTTCATGCATATCAAGATTAATGCTGATTCTAATGTAAATTGATGTGTAGAATCATATGGTTACATTTCAAATTTATTCTGATCAATATAAATGACTGTACTGAAAGACCAAAGACTGCGCATTAAGTGTATTTTCATGCATATCAAGATTAATGCTGATTCTTATGTAAATTGATGTGTAGAATCATATGGTCTCATTTATAATTGATTCCGAGCGACATAAATGAGTGTACTGAAAGACCAAAAACAGTGCATTTAGTGTATTTTCATGCATATCAAGATTAATGCTGATTCTTATGTAAACTGATTTGTAGAATCATACGGTCTCATTTAAAATTGATTCTGATCAATATAAATGAGTGTACTGAAAGCCCGAAATTTCGTATTTAGTGTATTTTCATGCATATCAAGATTAATGCTGATTCTCATGTAAATTGATGTGTAGAATCATATGGTCTCATTTCAAATTGATTCTGAGCAATATAAATGAGTGTGCTGAAAACCCGAAAATTGCGCATTTAGTGTATTTTCATGCATATCAAGATTAATGCTGATACTTATGTAAATTGATGTGTAGAATCATTTGGTCTCATTTAAAATTGATTCTGATCAATATGAATGAGTGTACTGAAAGTCCAAAAACTGCGCATTTAGTGTATTTTCATGCATATCAAGATTAATGCTGATTCTTATGTAAATTGATGTGTAGAATCATATGGTTACATTTAAAAGTGATTCTGAGCAATATAAATGAGTGTACTGAAAGCCCGAAATTTGCGCATTTAGTGTATTTTCATGCATATCAAGATTAATGCTGATTCTTATGTAAATTGATGTGTAGAATCATATGGTCTCATATAAAATTGATTCCGAGCAATATAAATGAGTGTACTGAAAGCCCGAAAATTGAGGATTTACTGTATTTTCATGCATATCAAGATTAATGCTGATTCTAATGTAAATTGATGTGTAGAATCATATGGTCTCATTTATAATTGACTCCGAGCGACATAAATGAGTGTACTGAAAGACCAAAAACTGCGCATTAATGTATTTTCATGCATATCAAGATTAATGCTGATTCTTATGTAAATTGATGTGTACAATCATATGGTTTCAAGTAAAATTGATTCTGATCAATATAAATGAGTGTACTGAAAACCAAAAACTGCGCATTTAGTGTATTTTCATGCATATCAAGATTAATGCTGATTCTTATGTAAATTGATGTGTAGAATCATATGGTCTCATTTAAAATTGATTCTGATCAATATAAATGAGTGTACTGAAAGACCAAAAACTGCGTATTTAGTGTATTTTCATGCATATCAAGATTAATGCTGATTCTAATGTAAATTGATGTGTAGTATCATAGGGTCTCATTTAAAATAGATTCTGAGCTATATAAATGAGTGTACTGAAAGCCCGAAAATTGCGCATTTAGTGTATTTTCATGCATATCAAGATTAATGTTGATTCTTATGTAAATTGATGTGTAGAATCATATGTTTTCAATTAAAATTGATTCTGAGCAATATAAATGAGTGTACTGAAAGCCCGAAAATTGCGCATTTAGTGTATTTTCATGCATATCAAGATTAATGCTGATTCTTATGTAAATTGATGTGTAGAATCATACGGTCTCATTTAAAATTGATTCTGAGCAATATAAATGAGTGTACTGAAAGCCCGAAAATTGCGCATTTAGTGTATTTTCATGCATATCAAGATTAATGCTGATTCTCATGTAAATTGATGTGTAGAATCACATGGTTTCAATTAAAATTGATTCTGAGCAATATAAATGAGTGTACTGAAAGCCCGACAATTGCGCATTTAGTGTATTTTCATGCATATCAAGATTAATGCTGATTCTTATGTAAATTGATGTGTAGAATCATATGGTCTCATTTAAAATTGATTCTGATCAATATAAATGAGTGTACTGAAAGCCCAAAAATTGCGCATTTAGTGTAATTTCATGCATATCAAGATTAATGCTGATTCTTATGTAAATTGATGTGTAGAATCATATGGGCTCATTTAAAATTGATTCTGAGCAATATAAACGAATGTACTGAAAGCCCGAAAATTTCGCATTTAGTGTATTTTCATGCATATCAAGATTAATGCTGATTCTTATGTAAATTGATGTGTAGAATCATATGGTTTCATTTAAAATTGATTCTGAGCAATATGAATGAGTGTACTGAAAGCCCGAAAATTGCGCATTTAGTGTATTTTCATGCATATCATGATTAATGCTGATTCTTTTGTAAATTGATGTGTAGAATCATATGGTCTCATTTGAAATTGTTTCTGAGCAATATAAATGAGTGTGCTGAAAGCCCGAAAATTGCGCACTTAGTGTATTTTCATGCATATCAAGATTAATGCTGATTCTTATGTAAATTGATGTGTAGAATCAAATGGTCTCATTTAAAATTGATTCTGATCAATATAAATGAATGTACTGAAAGTCCAAAAACTGCGCATTTAGTGTATTTTCATGCATATCAAGATTAATGCTGATTCTTATGTAAATTGATGTGTAGAATCATATGGTTACATTTAAAATTGATTCTGAGCAATATAAGTGAGTGTACTGAAAACCGGAATACTGCGCATTTAGTGTATTTTCATGCATATCAAGATTAATGCTGATTCTTATGTACATTGATGTGTACAATCATATGGTTTCATTTAAAATTGATTCTGATCATTATAAATGAGTGTACTGAAAGCCCGAAAATTGCGCATTTAGTGTATTTTCATGCATATCAAGATTAATGCAGATTCTTATGTAAATTGATGTGTAGAATCACTTGGTGTCATTTAAAATAGATTCTGATCAATATAAATGAGTGTACTGAAAGTCCAAAAACTGCGCATTAAGTGTATTTTCATGCATATCAAGATTAATGTTGATTCTTATGTAAATTGTTGTGTAGAATCATATGGTCTCATTTAAAAATAATTTTGAGCAAAATAAATGCGTGTACTGTAAGCCCGAAAATTGCGCATTTAGTGTATATTCATGCATATCAAGTTTAATGCTGATTCTTATGTAAATTGATGTGTAGAATCATATGGTTTCATTTAAAATTGATTCTGAGCAATATAAATGAGTGTACTGAAAGCCCAAATATGACGCATTTAGTGTATTTTCATGCATATCAAGATTAATGCTGATTCTTGTGTAAATTGATGTGTAGAATCATATGGTCTCATTTAAAATTAATTCTGAGCAATATAAATGAGTGTACTGAAAGCCCGAAAATTGCCAATTTAGTGTATTTTCATGCATATCAATATTAATGCTGATTCTTATGTAAATTGATGTGTAGAATCATATGGTTTCATTTAAAATTGATTCTGAGCAATATAAATGAGTGTACTGAAAGCCCGAAAATTGCGCATTTAGTGTATTTTCATGCATATCAAGATTAATGCTGATTATTATGTAAATAGATGTGTAGAATCATATGGTTTCATTTGAAATTGATTCTGAGAAATATAAATGAATGTACTGAAAGCCCAAATATGGCGCATTTAGTGTATTTTCATGCATATCAATATTAATGCTGATTCTTGTGTAAATTGATAGGTAGATTCATATGGTCTCATTGGAAATTAATTCTGAGCAATATAATTGAGTGTACTGAAAGACCAAAAACTGCGCATTTAGTGTATTTTCATGCATATCAATATTAATGCAGATTCTTATGTAAATTGTTGTGTAGAATCATAAGGTCTCATTTAAAATTGATTCTGAGCAATATAAATGAGTGTACTGAAAGCTCGAAAATTGCGCATTTAGTGTATTTTCATGCATATCAAGGTTTATGCTGATTCTTATGTAAATTGATGTGTAGAATCATATGGTCAGATTTAAAATTGTTTCTGAGCAATATAAATGAGTGTACTGAAAGCTCGAAAATTGCGCATTAATGTATTTTCATGCATATCAAAGTTTATGGTGATTCTTATGTAAATTGATGTGTAGAATCATATGGTCTCATTTAAAATTGTTTCTGAGCAATATAAATGAGTGTACTGAAAGCCCGAAAATTGCGCATTTATTGAATTTTCATGCATATCAAGATTAATGCTGATTCTTATGTAAATTGTTGTGTAGAATCATACGGTCTCATTTAAAATTGATTCTGAGCAATATAAATGAGTGTAATGAGAGCCCGGAAATTGCGCATTTAGTGTATTTTCATGCATATCAAGATTAATGCTGATTCTTATGTAAATTGATGTGTAGAATAATATGGTCTCATTTAAAAATAATTTTGAGCAATATAAATGATTGTACTGTAAGCACGAAAATTGCGCATTTCGTGTATATTCATGCATATCAAGTTTAATGCTGATTCTTATGTAAATTGATGGGTAGAATCATATGGTGTCATTTAAAATTGTTTCTAACCAATATAAATGATTGTACTGAAAGCCCGGAAATTGCGCATTTAGTGTATTTTCATGCATATCAAGATTAATGCTGATTCTTGTGTAAATTGATGTGTAGATTCATATAGTCTCATTTGAAATTAATTCTGAGCAATATAAATGAGTGTACTGAAAGACCAAAAACTGCGCATTTAGTGTATATTCATGCATATCAAGATTAATGCTGATTCTTATGTAAATTGATGTGTAGAATCATATGGTTTCATTTAAAATTGATGTTGAGTAATATAAATGAGTGTACTGAAACCCGAAATTTGTGCATTTAGTGTATTTTCATGAATATCAAGGTTAATGCTGATTCTTATGTAAATTGATGTGTAGAATCATATGGTCTCATTTAAAATTGATTCTGAGCAATATAAATGAGTCTACTGAAAGCACGAAATTGCGCATTTAGTGTATTTTCATGCATATCAAGATTAATGCTGATACTTATGTAAATTGATTTGTAGAATAATATGGTCTCAGTTAAAATTTATTTTTGAGCAATATATATGAGTGTACTGAAAGCCCGAAAATTGCCCTTTTAGTTTATTTTCATGCATATCAAGATTAATGCTGATTATTATGTATATTGATGTGTAGAATCATATGGTCTCATTTAAAAATAATTTTGAGCAATATAAATGTGTGTACTGAAAACCCGAAAATTGCGCATTTAGTGTATTTTCATGCATATCAAGATTAATGCTGATTCTTATGTAAATTGATGTGTAGAATCATATGGTTTCATTTAAAATTGATTCTGAGCAATATAAATGAGTGTACTGAAAGCCCAAATATGGCGCATTTAGTGTATTTTCATGATTGTCAAGCTTAATGCTGATTCTTATGTAAATTGATGCGTAGAATCATATGGTCTCATTTAAAATTGATTCAAAGCAATATAAATGAGTGTATTAAAAGCCCGAGAATTGGGCATTAATGTATTTTCATGCATATCAAGATTAATGTTGATTCTTATGTAAATTGATGTGTAGAATAATATGGTCTCATTTAAAATTTATTCTGAGCCATATAAATGAGTGTACGGAAAGACCAAAAACTGCGCATTTAGTGTATTTTCATGCATATCAAGATTAATGCTGAATCTTATGTAAATTGATGTGTAGAATAATACGGTCTCATTTAAAATTGATTCTGAGCAATATAAATGAGTGTACTCAAAGCCCGAAAATTGCGCATTTAGTGTATTTTCATGCATATCACGATTAATGCATATTCTTAAGGATATTGATGTTTAGAATCATATGGTCTCATTTGAAATTAATACTGAGCAATATAAATGATTGTACAGAAAGCCCGGATATTGCGCATTTAGTGTATTTTCATGCATATCAAGATTAATGCTGATTCTTGTGTAAATGGATGTGTAGATTCATATAGTCTCATTTGAAATTAATTCTGAGCAATATAAATGAGGGTACTGAAAGACCAAAAACAGCGCATTTAGTGTATTTTCATGCATATCAAGATTAATGCTGATTCTTATGTAAATTGATGTGTAGAATCATACGGTCTCATTTAAAATTGATTCTGAGCAATATAAATGAGTGTACTGAAAGCCCGAAAGTTGCGCATTTAGTGTATTTTCGTGCATATCAAGATTAATGCTGATTCTTATGTAAATTGATGTGTAGAATCATATGGATTCATTTAAAATTGATTTAGAGCAATATAAATGAGTGTACTGAAAGCCCAAATATGGCGCATTTAGTGTATTTTCATGCATATCAAGTTTAATGTTGATTCTTATGTAAATTGATGTGTAGAATCATATGGTCTCATTTAGAATTGATTCTAAGCAATATAAATGAGTGTATTGAAAGCCCGAAAATTGGGCATTAATGTATTTTCATGCATATCAAGATTAATGTTGATTCTTATGTAAATTGATGTGTAGAATAAAATGGTCACATTTAAAATTTATTCTGAGCCATATAAATGAGTGTAATGGAAGCCCGAAAATTGCCCATTTATTGTATTTGCATGCATATCAAGATTAATGCAGATTCTTATGGAAATTGATGTGTAGAATCATATGGTCTCATATAAAATTAATTCTGAGCAATATAAATGAGTGTACGGAAAGACCAAATCTGCGCATTTAGTGTATTTTCATGCATATCAAGATTAATGCTGATTCTTATGTAAATTAATGTGTAGAATCATACGGTCTCATTTAAAATTGATTCTGAGCAATATAAATGAGTGTACTGAAAGCCCGAAAATTGCGCATTTAGTGTATTTTCATGCATATCAATGTTCATGCTGATTCTTAAGTAAATTGATGTGTAGAATCATATAATCTCATTTAAAATTGATTATGAGCAATATAAATGAGTGTAATGAAAGCCCGAAAATTGCGCATTTAGTATATTTTCATGCATATCAAGATTAATGGTGATTCTTCTGTAAATTGATATGTAGATTCATATGGTCTCATTTGAAATTAATTCTGAACAATATAATTGAGTGTACTGAAAGACCAAAAACTGCGCATTTAGTGTATTTTCATGCATATCAAGATTAATGCTGATTCTTATGTAAATTGTTGTGTAGAATCATACGGTCCCATTTAAAATTGATTCTTTGCAATATAAATGAGTGTACTGAAAGCTCGAAAATTGCGCATTTAGTGTATTTTCATGCATATCAAGGTTTATGCTGATTCTTATGTAAATTGATGTGTAGAATCATATGGTCTCATTTATAATTGAATCCGAGCGACTTAATTGAGTGTGCTGAAAGACCAAAAACTGCGCATTTAGTGTATTTTCATGCATATCAAGATTAATGTTGATTCTTATGTAAATTGATGTGTAGAATCATATGGTCTCATTTAAAATTGATCCTGAGCAATATAAATGAATGTAGTGAAAGCCCGAAAATTGCGCATGTAATGTATTTTCATGCATATCAAGATTAATGCTGATTCTTATTTAAATTGATGTGTAGAATCATATAATCTCATTTAAAATTGATTCTCAGCAATATAAATGAGTGTACTGAAAGCCCAAAAATTGCTCATTTATTGTATTTTCATGCATATCAAGATTAATGCTGATTCTTGTGTCAATTGATGTGTAGATTCATATAGTCTCATTTGAAATTAATTCTGTGCAATATAAATGAGTGTACTGAAAGACCAAAAACTGCGCATTTAGTGTATTTTCATGCATATCAAGATTAATGCTGATTCTTATGTAAAGGGTTGTGTAGAATTATATGGTTTCATTTAAAATTTATTCTGAGCAATATAAATGAGTGTACTTAAAGCCCGAAAATTGCGCATTTATTGTATTTTCATGCATATCAAGATTAATGCTGATTCTTATGTTAATTGATGTGTAGTAGCATATGGTCTCATTTAAAATTGATTCTGATCAATATAAATGAGTGTACCGAAAGCCCGAAAATTGCGCGTTTAGTATATTTTCATGCATATCAAAATTAATCCTGATTCTTGTGTAAATTGATGTGTAGAAGCATATGGTCCCATTTGAAATTAATTCTGATCAATATAAATGAGTGTACTGAAAGCCCGAAAATTGCGCATTTAGTGTATTTTCATACATATCAAGATTAATGCTGATTCTTATGTAAATTGTTGTGTAGAATCACACGGTCTCATTTTAAATTCATTCTGAGCCATATAAATGAGTGTACTGAAAGCCCGAAAATTGCGCATTTAGTGTATTTTCATGCATATCAAGATTAATGCTGATTCTTATGTAAATTGATGTGTAGAATCATATGGTCTCATTTAAAATTGATTCTGATCAATATAAATGAGTGTACTGAAAGACCAAAAACTGCGCATTTAGTGTATTTTCATGCATATCAATATTAATGCTGATTCTTATGTCAATTGATGTGTAGAATCATATGGTCTCATTTCAAATTGATTCTAAGCAATATAAATGAGTGTACTGAAAGCCCGAAAATTGCGCATTTAGTGTATTTTCATACATATCAAGATTAATGCTGATTCTTATGTAAATGGTTGTGTAGAATTATATGGTTTCTTTTAAAATTTATTCTGCGCAATATAAATGAGTGTACTGAAAGCCCGAAAATTGCGCATTTATTGTATTTTCATGCATATCAAGATTAATGCTGATTCTTATGTAAATTGATGTGTAGTAGCATATGGTCTCATTTAAAATTAATTCTGATCAATATAAATGAGTGTACCGAAAGCCCGAAAAATGCGCGTGTGGTATATTTTCATGCATATCAAAATTAATCCTGATTCTTATGTAAATTGATGGGTAGAATCATATGGTGTCATTTAAAATTGTTTCTAACCAATATAAATGATTGTACTGAAAGCCCGGAAATTGCGCATTTAGTGTATTTTCATGCATATCAAGATTAATGCTGATTCTTGTGTAAATTGATGTGTAGATTCATATAGTCTCATTTGAAATTAATTCTGAGCAATATAAATGAGTGTACTGAAAGACCAAAAACTGCGCATTTAGTGTATATTCATGCATATCAAGATTAATGCTGATTCTTATGTAAATTGATGTGTAGAATCATATGGTTTCATTTAAAATTGATGTTGAGTAATATAAATGAGTGTACTGAAAGCCCGAAATTTGTGCATTTAGTGTATTTTCATGAATATCAAGGTTAATGCTGATTCTTATGTAAATTGATGTGTAGAATCATATGGTCTCATTTAAAATTGATTCTGAGCAATATAAATGAGTCTACTGAAAGCACGAAATTGCGCATTTAGTGTATTTTCATGCATATCAAGATTAATGCTGATACTTATGTAAATTGATTTGTAGAATAATATGGTCTCAGTTAAAATTTATTTTTGAGCAATATATATGAGTGTACTGAAAGCCCGAAAATTGCCCTTTTAGTTTATTTTCATGCATATCAAGATTAATGCTGATTATTATGTATATTGATGTGTAGAATCATATGGTCTCATTTAAAAATAATTTTGAGCAATATAAATGTGTGTACTGAAAACCCGAAAATTGCGCATTTAGTGTATTTTCATGCATATCAAGATTAATGCTGATTCTTATGTAAATTGATGTGTAGAATCATATGGTTTCATTTAAAATTGATTCTGAGCAATATAAATGAGTGTACTGAAAGCCCAAATATGGCGCATTTAGTGTATTTTCATGATTGTCAAGCTTAATGCTGATTCTTATGTAAATTGATGCGTAGAATCATATGGTCTCATTTAAAATTGATTCAAAGCAATATAAATGAGTGTATTAAAAGCCCGAGAATTGGGCATTAATGTATTTTCATGCATATCAAGATTAATGTTGATTCTTATGTAAATTGATGTGTAGAATAATATGGTCTCATTTAAAATTTATTCTGAGCCATATAAATGAGTGTACGGAAAGACCAAAAACTGCGCATTTAGTGTATTTTCATGCATATCAAGATTAATGCTGAATCTTATGTAAATTGATGTGTAGAATAATACGGTCTCATTTAAAATTGATTCTGAGCAATATAAATGAGTGTACTCAAAGCCCGAAAATTGCGCATTTAGTGTATTTTCATGCATATCACGATTAATGCATATTCTTAAGGATATTGATGTGTAGAATCATATGGTCTCATTTGAAATTAATACTGAGCAATATAAATGATTGTACAGAAAGCCCGGATATTGCGCATTTAGTGTATTTTCATGCATATCAAGATTAATGCTGATTCTTGTGTAAATGGATGTGTAGATTCATATAGTCTCATTTGAAATTAATTCTGAGCAATATAAATGAGGGTACTGAAAGACCAAAAACAGCGCATTTAGTGTATTTTCATGCATATCAAGATGAATGCTGATTCTTATGTAAATTGATGTGTAGAATCATACGGTCTCATTTAAAATTGATTCTGAGCAATATAAATGAGTGTACTGAAAGCCCGAAAGTTGCGCATTTAGTGTATTTTCGTGCATATCAAGATTAATGCTGATTCTTATGTAAATTGATGTGTAGAATCATATGGATTCATTTAAAATTGATTTAGAGCAATATAAATGAGTGTACTGAAAGCCCAAATATGGCGCATTTAGTGTATTTTCATGCATATCAAGTTTAATGTTGATTCTTATGTAAATTGATGTGTAGAATCATATGGTCTCATTTAGAATTGATTCTAAGCAATATAAATGAGTGTATTGAAAGCCCGAAAATTGGGCATTAATGTATTTTCATGCATATCAAGATTAATGTTGATTCTTATGTAAATTGATGTGTAGAATAAAATGGTCACATTTAAAATTTATTCTGAGCCATATAAATGAGTGTAATGGAAGCCCGAAAATTGCCCATTTATTGTATTTGCATGCATATCAAGATTAATGCAGATTCTTATGGAAATTGATGTGTAGAATCATATGGTCTCATATAAAATTGATTCTGAGCAATATAAATGAGTGTACGGAAAGACCAAATCTGCGCATTTAGTGTATTTTCATGCATATCAAGATTAATGCTGATTCTTATGTAAATTAATGTGTAGAATCATACGGTCTCATTTAAAATTGATTCTGAGCAATATAAATGAGTGTACTGAAAGCCCGAAAATTGCGCATTTAGTGTATTTTCATGCATATCAATGTTCATGCTGATTCTTAAGTAAATTGATGTGTAGAATCATATAATCTCATTTAAAATTGATTATGAGCAATATAAATGAGTGTAATGAAAGCCCGAAAATTGCGCATTTAGTATATTTTCATGCATATCAAGATTAATGGTGATTCTTGTGTAAATTGATATGTAGATTCATATGGTCTCATTTGAAATTAATTCTGAACAATATAATTGAGTGTACTGAAAGACCAAAAACTGCGCATTTAGTGTATTTTCATGCATATCAAGATTAATGCTGATTCTTATGTAAATTGTTGTGTAGAATCATACGGTCCCATTTAAAATTGATTCTTTGCAATATAAATGAGTGTACTGAAAGCTCGAAAATTGCGCATTTAGTGTATTTTCATGCATATCAAGGTTTATGCTGATTCTTATGTAAATTGATGTGTAGAATCATATGGTCTCATTTATAATTGAATCCGAGCGACTTAATTGAGTGTGCTGAAAGACCAAAAACTGCGCATTTAGTGTATTTTCATGCATATCAAGATTAATGTTGATTCTTATGTAAATTGATGTGTAGAATCATATGGTCTCATTTAAAATTGATCCTGAGCAATATAAATGAATGTAGTGAAAGCCCGAAAATTGCGCATGTAATGTATTTTCATGCATATCAAGATTAATGCTGATTCTTATTTAAATTGATGTGTAGAATCATATAATCTCATTTAAAATTGATTCTCAGCAATATAAATGAGTGTACTGAAAGCCCAAAAATTGCTCATTTATTGTATTTTCATGCATATCAAGATTAATGCTGATTCTTGTGTCAATTGATGTGTAGATTCATATAGTCTCATTTGAAATTAATTCTGTGCAATATAAATGAGTGTACTGAAAGACCAAAAACTGCGCATTTAGTGTATTTTCATGCATATCAAGATTAATGCTGATTCTTATGTAAAGGGTTGTGTAGAATTATATGGTTTCATTTAAAATTTATTCTGAGCAATATAAATGAGTGTACTTAAAGCCCGAAAATTGCGCATTTATTGTATTTTCATGCATATCAAGATTAATGCTGATTCTTATGTTAATTGATGTGTAGTAGCATATGGTCTCATTTAAAATTGATTCTGATCAATATAAATGAGTGTACCGAAAAGCCCGAAAATTGCGCGTTTAGTATATTTTCATGCATATCAAAATTAATCCTGATTCTTGTGTAAATTGATGTGTAGAAGCATATGGTCCCATTTGAAATTAATTCTGATCAATATAAATGAGTGTACTGAAAGCCCGAAAATTGCGCATTTAGTGTATTTTCATACATATCAAGATTAATGCTGATTCTTATGTAAATTGTTGTGTAGAATCACACGGTCTCATTTTAAATTCATTCTGAGCCATATAAATGAGTGTACTGAAAGCCCGAAAATTGCGCATTTAGTGTATTTTCATGCATATCAAGATTAATGCTGATTCTTATGTAAATTGATGTGTAGAATCATATGGTCTCATTTAAAATTGATTCTGATCAATATAAATGAGTGTACTGAAAGACCAAAAACTGCGCATTTAGTGTATTTTCATGCATATCAATATTAATGCTGATTCTTATGTCAATTGATGTGTAGAATCATATGGTCTCATTTCAAATTGATTCTAAGCAATATAAATGAGTGTACTGAAAGCCCGAAAATTGCGCATTTAGTGTATTTTCATACATATCAAGATTAATGCTGATTCTTATGTAAATGGTTGTGTAGAATTATATGGTTTCTTTTAAAATTTATTCTGCGCAATATAAATGAGTGTACTGAAAGCCCGAAAATTGCGCATTTATTGTATTTTCATGCATATCAAGATTAATGCTGATTCTTATGTAAATTGATGTGTAGTAGCATATGGTCTCATTTAAAATTAATTCTGATCAATATAAATGAGTGTACCGAAAGCCCGAAAAATGCGCGTGTGGTATATTTTCATGCATATCAAAATTAATCCTGATTCTTGTGTAAATTGATGTGTAGAAGCATATGGTCCCATTTGAAATTAATTCTGATCAATATAAATGAGTGTACTGAAAGCCCGAAAATTGCGCATTTAGTGTATTCTCATACATATCAAGATTAATGCTGATTCTTATGTAAATGGTTGTGTAGAATTATATGGTTTCTTTTAAATTTTATTCTGAGCAATATAAATGAGTGTACTGAAAGCCCGAAAATTGCGCATTTAGTGTATTTTCATGCATATCAAGATTAATGCTGATTCTTATGTAAATTGGTGTGTAGTAGCATATGGTCTCATTTAAAATTGATTCTGAGCAATATAAATGAATGTACCGAAAGCCCGAAAATTGCGCGTTTAGTATATTTTCATGCATATCAAAATTAATCCTGATACTTGTGTAAATTGATGTGTAGAAGCATATGGTCTCATTTAAAATTGAGTTTTCGAGCTTTCAGTACACTCATTTATATTGCTCAGAATCAATTTTAAATGCAACCATATGATTCTACACATCAATTTACATAAGAATCCGCGTTAATCTTGATGTGCATGAAAATACACTAAATGCGCAGTTTTTGGTCTTTCAGTACACTCATTTATATTGATCAGAACCAATTTAAAATGAGACCATATGATTCTACACATCAATTTACATAAGAATCAGCATTAATCTTGATATGCATGAAAATACACTAAATGCGCAGTTTTCGGACTTTCAGTACACTCATTTATATTGATCAGAATCAATTTTAAATGAGACCACATGATTCTACACATCAATTTACATAAGAATCAGCATTAATCTTGATATGCTGAAAATACACTAAATGCGCAATTTTCGGGCTTTCAGTACATTCATTAATATTTCAGAGAATCAATTTTAAATGAGACCATATGATTCTACACCACAATTTACATAAGAATCAGCATTAATCTTGATATGCATGAAAATACACTAAATGCGCAATTTTCGGGCTTTCAGTACACTCATTTATATGGCTTAGAATCAATGTTAAATGAGACCACATGATTCTACACATCAATTTACATAAGAATCATCATTAATCTTGATATGCATGAAAATACACTAAATGCGCAGTTTTTGGTCTTTCAGTACACTCATTTATATTGAGCAGAATCTATTTTAAATGAGACCGTATGATTCTACACATCAATTTACATAAGAATCAGCATTAATCTTGATATGCATGAAAATACACCTAATGCGCAATATTCCAGCTTTCAGTACACTCATTTATATTGCTCAGAATCAATTTTAAATGAGACCGTATGATTCTACACATCAATTTACATAAGAATCAGCATTAATCTTGATATGCATGAAAATACACTATATGCGAAATTTTCGGGCTTTCAGTACACTCATTTATATTGATCAGAATCAATTTTAAATGAAACCATATGATTCTGCACATCAATTTACATAAGAATCAGCATTAATCTTGATACGCATGAAAATACACTAAATGCGCAATTTTCCGGTTTTCAGTATACTCATTTATATTGCTCAGGACCACTTTTAAATGAGACGGTATGATTCTACACATCAATTTACATAAGAATCAGCATTAATCTTGATATGCATGAAAATGCACTAAATGCGCAATTTTCGGGCTTTCAGTACATTCATTTATGTCGCTCGGAGTCAATTTTAAATGAGACCATATGATTCTACACATCAATTTACATAAGAATCAGCATTAATCTTGATATGCATGAAAATACACTAAACGCGCAATTTTTGGTCTTTCAGTACACTCATTTATATTGCTCAGAATCAATTTTAAATGAGACCATATGATTCTACACATCAATTTAGATAAGAATCAGCATTAATCTTGATATGTATGAAAATACACTAAATGCGCAATTTTCGGGCTTTAAGTACACTCATTTATATTGGTCAGAATCAATTTCAAATGAGACCGTATGATTCTACACATCAATTTACATAAGAATCAGCATTAATCTTGATATGCATGAAAATACACTAAATGCGCAGTTTTTGGTCTTTCAGTACACTCAGTTATATTGATTAGAATCAATTTTAAATGATACCATATGATTCTACACACCAATTTACATAAGAATCAGCATTAATCTTGATATGCATGAAAATACACTAAATGCGCAGTTTTTGATATTTCAGTACACTCATTTATATTGATCAGAATCAATTTTAAATGAGACCATATGATTCTACACAACAATTTACATAAGAATCTGCATTAATCTTGATATGCATGAAAATACACTAAATGCGCAATTTTCCGGCTTTCAGTACACTCATTTATATTGGTCAGAATCAATTTTAAATGAGTCCATTTTACTCTACATATCAATTCATATAAGAATCAGCATTAATCTTGATATGCATGAAAATACACTAAATGCGCAATTTTCGGGCTTTCAGTACACTCATTTATGTCGCTCGGAGTCAATTTTAAATGAGACCATATGATTCTACACATCAATTTACATAAGAATCAGCGTTAATCTTGATATGCATGAAAATACACTAAATGCGCAATTTTCCGGCTTTCAGTACACTCATTTATATTGCTCAGAATCAATTTTGAGACCATAAGATTCTACACATCAATTTACAAAAGAATCAGCATTAATCTTGATATGCATGAAAATACACTAAATGCGCAATTGTCGGACTTACAGTACACTCATTTATATTGATCAGAATCAATTTTAAATGAGACCATATGATTCTACACATCAATTTACATAAGAATCAGCATTAATCTTGATATGCATGAAAATACACTTAATGCGCAATATTCCAGCTTTCAGTACACTCATTTATATTGCTCAGAATCAATTTTAAATGAGACCTTATGATTCTACACATCAATTTACATAAGAATCACCATTAATCTTGATATACATGAAAATACACTAAATGCGCAATATCCGGGCTTTAAGTACACTCATTTATATTGCTCAGAATCAATTTTAAATGAGACCGTATGTTTCTACACACCAATTTACATAAGAATCAGCATTAATCTTGATATGCATGAAAATACACTAAATGCGCAGTTTTTGGTCTTTCAGTACACTCATTTATATTGATCAGAATCAATTTTAAATGAGACCATATGATTCTACACATCAATTTACATAAGAATCAGCATTAATCTTGATATGCATGAAAATACACTAAATGCGCAATTTTCGGTCTTTCAGTACAGTCATTTCTATTGCTCAGAATCAATTTTTAATGAGACCATATGATTCTACACATCAATTTACATAAGAATCAGCATTAATCTTGATATGCATGAAAATACACTAAATGCGCAATTTTCCGGCTTTCAGTACACTCATTTATTTTGATCAGAATAAATTTCAAATGAGATCATATGATTCTACACATCAATTTACAAAAAATCAGCATTAATCTTGATAAGCATGAAAATACACTTAATGCGCAATATTCCAGCTTTCAGTACACTCATTTATATTGCTCAGAATCAATTTTAAATGAGACCGTATGATTCTACACATCAATTAACATAAGAATCAGCATTAATCTGGATATGCATGAAAATACACTAAATGCGCAGTTTTGGTCTTTCAGTACACTCATTTATATTGATCAGAATCAATTTTAAATGATACCATATGATTCTACACATCAATTTACATAAGAATCAGCATTAATCTTGATATGCATGAAAATACACTAAATGCGCAGTTTTTGGTCTTTCAGTACACTCATTTATATTGCTCAGAATCAATTTTAAATGAGACCATATGATTCTACACATCAATTTACATAAGAATCAGCATTAATCTTGATATGCATGAAAATACACTAAATGCGCAATTTTCGGGCTTACAGTACACTCATTTACATTAATTTGAATCAATTTGAAATGAAACCATATGATTCTACACATCAATTTACATAAGAATCAGCATTAATCTTGATATGCATGAAAATACACTAAATGCGCAATTTTCGGGCTTACAGTACACTCATTTATATTGATCAGAATCAATTTTAAATGAGACCATATGATTCTACACATCAATTTACATAAGAATCAGCATTAATCTTGATATGCATGAAAATACACTAAATGCGCAATTTTCGGGCTTTCAGTACACTCATTTATATTGTTCAGGATCAATTTTAAATGAGACCATATGATTCTACACATCAATTTACATAAGAATCAGCATTAATCTTGATATGCATGAAAATACACTAAATGCGCAATTTTCCGGCTTTCAGTACACTCATTTATATTGCTCAGAATCAATTTTAATGAGACCATATGATTCTACACATCAATTTACATAAGAATCAGCATTAATCTTGATATGCATGAAAATACACTAAATGCGCAATTTTCCGGCTTTAAGTACACTCATTTATATTGCTCAGAATCAATTTATTTGAAACCATTTGATTCTATACATCAATTTACATAAGAATCAGCATTAATCTTGATATGCATGAAAATACACTAAATGCGCAATTTTCGGGCTTTCAGTACACACATTTATATTGCTCAGAATCAATTTTAAATGAGACCGTATGATTCTACACATCAATTAACATAAGAATCAGCATTAATCTTGATATGCATGAAAATACACTAAATGCGCAGTTTTTGGTCTTTCAGCACACTCATTTATATTGATCAGAATCAATTTGAAATGATACCATATGATTCTACACATCAATTTACATAAGAATCAGCATTAATCTTGATATGATTAAAAATACACTTAATGCGCAATATTCCAGCTTTCAGTACACTCATTTATATTGCTCAGAATCAATTTTAAATGAGACCGTATGATTCTACACATCAATTTACATAAGAATCAGCATTAATCTTGATATACATGAAAATACACTAAATGCGCAATTTTCGGGCTTTAAGTACACTCATTTATATTGCTCAGAATCAATTTTAAATGAGACCGTATGTTTCTACACACCAATTTACATAAGAATCAGCATTAATCTTGATATGCATGAAAATACACTAAATGCGCAGTTTTCGGGCTTTCAGTACACTCATTTATATTGATCAGAATCAATTTTAAATGAGACCATATGATTCTACACATCAATTTACATAAGAATCAGCATTAATCTTGATATGCATGAAAATACACTAAATGCGCAATTTTCGGTCTTTCAGTACAGTCATTTCTATTGCTCAGAATCAATTTTAAATGAGACCGTATGATTCTACACATCAATTTACATAAGAATCAGCATTAATCTTGATATGCATGAAAATACACTAAATGCGCAATTTTCCGGCTTTCAGTACACTCATTTATATTGATCAGAATCAATTTCAAATGAGATCATATGATTCTACACATCAATTTACAAAAAATCAGCATTAATCTTGATAAGCATGAAAATACACTTAATGCGCAATATTCCAGCTTTCAGTACACTCATTTATGTTGCTCAGAATCAATTTTAAATGAGACCGTATGATTCTACACATCAATTAACATAAGAATCAGCATTAATCTGGATATGCATGAAAATACACTAAATGCGCATTTTGGTCTTTCAGTACACTCATTTATATTGATCAGAATCAATTTTAAATGATACCATATGATTCTACACATCAATTTACATAAGAATCAGCATTAATCTTGATATGCATGAAAATACACTAAATGCGCAGTTTTTGGTCTTTCAGTACACTCATTTATATTGCTCAGAATCAATTTTAAATGAGACCATATGATTCTACACATCAATTTACATAAGAATCAGCATTAATCTTGATATGCATGAAAATACACTAAATGCGCAATTTTCGGGCTTACAGTACACTCATTTACATTGATTAGAATCAATTTTAAATGAGACCATATGATTCTACACATCAATTTACATAAGAATCAGCATTAATCTTGATATGCATGAAAATACACTAAATGCGCAATTTTCGGGCTTACAGTACACTCATTTATATTGTTCAGGATCAATTTTAAATGAGACCATATGATTCTACACATCAATTTACATAAGAATCAGCATTAATCTTGATATGCATGAAAATACACTAAATGCGCAATTTTCCGGCTTTCGGTACACTCATTTATATTGCTCAGAATCAATTTTAATGAGACCATATGATTCTACACATCAATTTACATAAGAATCAGCATTAATCTTGATATGCATGAAAATACACTAAATGCGCAATTTTCGGGCTTTAAGTACACTCATTTATATTGCTCAGAATCAATTTTAATTGAAACCATATGATTCTATACATCAATTTACATAAGAATCAGCATTAATCTTGATATGCATGAAAATACACTAAATGCGGAATTTTCGGGCTTTCAGTACACTCATTTATATTGCTCAGAATCAATTTTAAATGAGACCGTATGATTCTACTCATCAATTTACATAAGAATCAGCATTAATCTTGATATGCATGAAAATACACTAAATGCTCAATTTTCGGGCTTACAGTACACTCATTTATATTGATCAGAATCAATTTCAAATGAGATCATATGATTCTACACATCAATTTACATAAGAATCAGCATTAATCTTGATAAGCATGAAAATACACTTAATGCGCAATATTCCAGCTTTCAGTACACTCATTTATATTGCTCAGAATCAATTTTAAATGAGACCGTATGATTCTACACATCAATTAACATAAGAATCAGCATTAATCTTGATATGCATGAAAATACACTAAATGCGCAGTTTTTGGTCTTTCAGTACACTCATTTATATTGATCAGAATCAATTTGAAATGATACCATATGATTCTACACATCAATTTACATAAGAATCAGCATTAATCTTGATATGCATGAAAATACACTAAATGCGCAATTTTCAGTCTTTCAGTACAGTCATTTCTATTGCTCAGAATCAATTTTAAATGAGACCATATGATTCTACACATCAATTTACATAAGAATCAGCATTAATCTTGATATGCATGAAAATACACTAAACGCGCAATTTTCGGGCTTACAGTACACTAATTTATATTGATTAGAATCAATTTTAAATGAGACCATATGATTCTACACATCAATTTACATAAGAATCAGCATTAATCTTGATATGCATGAAAATACAATAAATGCGCAATTTTCGGGCTTTCAGTACAATCATTTATATTGCTCAGAATCAATTTTAATTGAAACCATATGATTCTACACATCAATTTACATAAGAATCAGCATTAATCTTGATATGCATGGAAATACACTAAATGCGCAATTTTCCGGCTTTTCAGTACACTCATTTATATTGCTCAGAATCAATTTTAAATGAGACCGTATGATTCTACACATCAATTTACATAAGAATCAGCATTAATCTTGATATGCATGAAAATACACTAAATGCGCAGTTTTTGGTCTTTCAGTACACTCATTTATATTGATCAGAATCAATTTTAAATGAGACCATATGATTCTACACATCAATTTACAAAAGAATCAGCATTAATCTTGATATGCATGAAAATACACTAAATGCGCAATTTTCGGGCTTACAGTACACTCATTTACATTGATTAGAATCAATTTTAAATGAGACCATATGATTCTACACATCAATTTACATAAGAATCAGCATTAATCTTGATATGCATGAAAATACACTAAATGCGCAATTTTCGGGCTTACAGTACACTCATTTATATTGATCAGAATCAATTTTAAATGAGACCATATGATTCTACACATCAATTTACATAAGAATCAGCATTAATCTTGATATGCATGAAAATACACTAAATGCGCAATTTTCGGGCTTTCAGTACACTCATTTATATTGTTCAGGATCAATTTTAAATGAGACCATATGATTCTACACATCAATTTACATAAGAATCAGCATTAATCTTGATATGCATGAAAATACACTAAATGCGCAATTTTCCGGCTTTCAGTACACTCATTTATATTGCTCAGAATCAATTTTAATGAGACCATATGATTCTACACATCAATTTACATAAGAATCAGCATTAATCTTGATATGCATGAAAATACACTAAATGCGCAATTTTCGGGCTTTCAGTACACTCATTTATATTGCTCAGAATCAATTTTAAATGAGACCGTATGATTCTACTCATCAATTTACATAAGAATCAGCATTAATCTTGATATGCATGAAAATACACTAAATGCTCAATTTTCGGGCTTACAGTACACTCATTTATATTGATCAGAATCAATTTCAAATGAGATCATATGATTCTACACATCAATTTACATAAGAATCAGCATTAATCTTGATAAGCATGAAAATACACTTAATGCGCAATATTCCAGATTTCAGTACACTCATTTATATTGCTCAGAATCAATTTTAAATGAGACCGTATGATACTACACATCAATTAACATAAGAATCAGCATTAATCTTGATATGCATGAAAATACACTAAATGCGCAGTTTTTGGTCTTTCAGTACACTCATTTATATTGATCAGAATCAATTTGAAATGATACCATATGATTCTACACATCAATTTACATAAGAATCAGCATTAATCTTGATATGCATGAAAATACACTAAATGCGCAATTTTCAGTCTTTCAGTACAGTCATTTCTATTGTTCAGAATCAATTTTAAATGAGACCATATGATTCTACACATCAATTTACATAAGAATCAGCATTAATCTTGATATGCATGAAAATACACTAAATGCGCAATTTTCGGGCTTACAGAACACTAATTTATCTTGATTAGAATCAATTTTAAATGAGACCATATGATTCTACACATCAATTTACATAAGAATCAGCATTAATCTTGATATGCATGAAAATACAATAAATGCGCAATTTTCGGGCTTTCAGTACAATCATTTATATTGCTCAGAATCAATTTTAATTGAAACCATATGATTCTACACATCAATTTACATAAGAATCAGCATTAATCTTGATATGCATGGAAATACACTAAATGCGCAATTTTCCGGCTTTCAGTACACTCATTTATATTGCTCGGAATCAATTTTAAATGAGACCGTATGATTCTACACATCAATTTACATAAGAATCAGCATTAATCTTGATATGCATGAAAATACACTAAATGCGCAATTTTCGGGCTTAAAGTACACTCATTTATATTGATCAGAATCAATTTTAAATGAGACCATATGATTCTACACATCAATTTACATAAGAATCAGCATTAATCTTGATATGCAAGAAAATACAGTAAATGCGCAATTTTCGGGCTTTCAGTACACTCATTTATATTGTTCAGGATCAATTTTAAATGAGACCATATGATTCTACACATCAATTTACATAAGAATCAGCATTAATCTTGATATGCATGAAAATACACTAAATGCGCAATTTTCCGGCTTTCAGTACACTCATTTATATTGCTCAGAATCAATTTTAAATGAGACCATATGATTCTACACATCAATTTACATAAGAATCAGCATTAATCTTGATATGCATGAAAATACACTAAATGCGCAATTTTCGGGCTTTAAGTACACTCATTTATATTGCTCAGAATCAATTTTAATTGAAACCATATGATTCTATACATCAATTTACATAAGAATCAGCATTAATCTTGATATGCATGAAAATACACTTAATGCGCAATTTTCGGGCTTTTCAGTACACTCATTTATATTGCTCAGAATCAATTTTAAATGAGACCGTATGATTCTACTCATCAATTTACATAAGAATCAGCATTAATCTTGATATGCATGAAAAAACACTAAATGCTCAATTTTCGGGCTTACAGTACACACATTTATATTGATCAGAATCAATTTCAAATGAGATCATATGATTCTACACATCAATTTACATAAGAATCAGCATTAATCTTGATAAGCATGAAAATACACTTAATGCGCAATATTCCAGCTTTCAGTACACTCATTTATATTGCTCAGAATCAATTTTAAATGAGACCGTATGATACTACACATCAATTAACATAAGAATCAGCATTAATCTTGATATGCATGAAAATACACTAAATGCGCAGTTTTTGGTCTTTCAGTACACTCATTTATATTGATCAGAATCAATTTGAAATGATACCATATGATTCTACACATCAATTTACATAAGAATCAGCATTAATCTTGATATGCATGAAAATACACTAAATGCGCAATTTTCAGTCTTTCAGTACAGTCATTTCTATTGCTCAGAATCAATTTTAAATGAGACCATATGATTCTACACATCAATTTACATAAGAATCAGCATTAATCTTGATATGCATGAAAATACACTAAATACGCAATTTTCGGGCTTACAGTACACTAATTTATATTGATTAGAATCAATTTTAAATGAGACCATATGATTCTACACATCAATTTACATAAGAATCAGCATTAATCTTGATATGCATGAAAATACAATAAATGCGCAATTTTCGGGCTTTCAGTACAATCATTTATATTGCTCAGAATCAATTTTAATTGAAACCATATGATTCTACACATCAATTTACATAAGAATCAGCATTAATCTTGATATGCATGGAAATACACTAAATGCGCAATTTTCCGGCTTTCAGTACACTCATTTATATTGCTCAGAATCAATTTTAAATGAGACCGTATGATTCTACACATCAATTTACATAAGAATCAGCATTAATCTTGATATGCATGAAAATACACTAAATGCGCAATTTTCGGGCTTAAAGTGCACTCATTTATATTGATCAGAATCAATTTTAAATGAGACCATATGATTCTACACATCAATTTACATAAGAATCAGCATTAATATTGATATGCAAGAAAATACACTAAATGCGCAATTTTCGGGCTTTCAGTACACTCAATTATATTGTTCAGGATCAATTTTAAATGAGACCATATGATTCTACACATCAATTTACATAAGAATCAGTATTAATCTTGATATGCATGAAAATACACTAAATGCGCAATTTTCCGGCTTTCAGTACACTCATTTATATTGCTCAGAATCAATTTTAAATGAGACCATATGAATCTACACATCAATTTACATAAGAATCAGCATTAATCTTGATATGCATGAAAATACACTAAATGCGCAATTTTCGGGCTTTCAGTACACTCATTTATATTGCTCAGAATCAATTTTAATTGAAACCATATGATTCTATACATCAATTTACATAAGAATCAGCATTAATCTTGATATGCATGAAAATACACTAAATGCGCAATTTTCGGGCTTTCAGTACACTCATTTATATTGCTCAGAATCAATTTTAAATTAGACCGTATGATTCTACACATCAATTTACATAAGAATCAGCATTAATCTTGATATGCATGAAAATACACTAAATGCTCAATTTTCGGGCTTACAATACACTCATTTATATTGATCAGAATCAATTTCAAATGAGATCATATGATTCTACACATCAATTTACATAAGAATCAGCATTAATCTTGATATGCATGAAAATACACTTAATGCGCAATATTCCAGCTTTCAGTACACTCATTTATATTGCTCAGAATCAATTTTAAATGAGACCATATGAATCTACACATCAATTTACATAAGAATCAGCATTAATCTTGATATGCATGAAAATACACTAAATGCGCAATTTTCGGGCTTTCAGTACACTCATTTATATTGCTCAGAATCAATTTTAAATGAAACCACGTGATTCTACACATCAATTTACATAAGAATCAGCATTAATCTTGATATGCATGAAAATACACTAAATGCTCAATTTTCGGGCTTACAGTACACTCATTTATATTGATCAGAATCAATTTCAAATGAGATCATATGATTCTACACATCAATTTACATAAGAATCAGCATTAATCTTGATATGCATGAAAATACACTAAATGCTCAATTTTCAGGCTTACAGTACACTCATTTATATTGCTCAGAATCAATTTTAAATGAGACCATATGATTCTACACATCAATTTACATAAGAATCAGCATTAATCTTGATATGCATGAAAATACACTAAATGCGCAATTTTCGGGCTTTCAGTACACTCATTTATATTGCTCAGAATCAATTTTAAATGAAACCATATGATTCTACACATCAATTTACATAAGAATCAGCATTAATCTTGATATGCATGAAAATACACTAAATGCGCAATTTTCGGGCTTTCAGTACACTCATTTATATTGCTCAGAATCAATTTTAATTGAAACCATGTGATTCTACACATCAATTTACATAAGAATCAGCATTAATCTTGATATGCATGAAAATACACTAAAATCGCAATTTTCGGGCTTTCAGTACACTCATTTATATTGCTCAGGATCAATTTTAAATGAGACCATATGATTCTACACATCAATTTACATAAGAATCAGCATTAATCTTGATATGCATGAAAATACACTAAATGCGCAATTTTCCGGCTTGCAGTACACTCATTTATATTGCTCAGAATCAATTTTAAATGAGACCATATCATTCTACACATCAATTTACATAAGAATCAGCATTAATCTTGATATGCATGAAAATACACTAAATAAGCAATTTTCGTGCTTTCAGTACACTCATTTATATTGCTCAGAATCAATTTTAATTGAAACCATATGATTCTATACATCAATTTACATAAGAATCAGCATTAATCTTGATATGCATGAAAATACACTAAATGCGCAATTTTCGGGCTTTCAGTACACTCATTTATATTGCTCAGAATTAATTTTAAATGAGACCGTATGATTCTACACATCAATTTACATAAGAATCAGCATTAATCTTGATATGCATGAAAATACACTAAATGCTCAATTTTCGGGCTTACAGTACAGTCATTTATTGATCAGAATCAATTTCAAATGAGATCATATGATTCTACACATCAATTTACATAAGAATCAGCATTAATCTTGATATGCATGAAAATACACTAAATGCGCAATTTTCGGGCTTTCAGTACACTCATTTATATTGCTCAGAATCAATTTTAAATGAAACCATATGATTCTACACATCAATTTATATAAGAATCAGCATTAATCTTGATATGCATGAAAATACACTAAATGCGCAATTTTCGGGCTTTCAGTACACTCATTTATATTGCTCAGAATCAATTTTAATTGAATCCATATGATTCTACACATCAATTTACATAAGAATCAGCATTAATCTTGATATGCATGAAAATACACTAAATGCGCAATTTTCGGGCTTTCAGTACACTCATTTATATTGCTCAGAATCAATTTTAAATGAGACCGTATGATTCTACACATCAATTTACATAAGAATCAGCATTAATCTTGATATGCATGAAAATACACTAAATGCTCAATTTTCGGGTTTACAGTACACTCATTTATATTGATCAGAATCAATTTTAAATGAGACATTATGATTCTACACATCAATTTACATAAGAATCAGCATTAATCGTGATATGCATGAAAATACACTAAATTCGCAATTTTCGGGCTTTCAGTACACTCATTTATATTGCTCAGAATCAATTTTAAATGAAACCATATGATTCTACACATCAATTTACATAAGAATCAGCATTAATCTTGATATGCATGAAAATACACTAAATGCGTAATTTTCGGGCTTTCAGTACACTCATTTATATTGCTCAGAATCAATTTTAATTGAAACCATATGATTCTATACATCAATTTACATAAGAATCAGCATTAATCTTGATATGCATGAAAATACACTAAATGCGCAATTTTCGGGCTTTCAGTACACTCATTTATATTGCTCAGAATCAATTTTAAATGAGACCGTATGATTCTACACATCAATTTACATAAGAATCAGCATTAATCTTGATATGCATGAAAATACACTAAATGCTCAATTTTCGGGCTTACAGTACAGTCATTTATATTGATCAGAATCAATTTCAAATGAGATCATATGATTCTACACATCAGTTTACATAAGAATCAGCATTAATCTTGATATGCATGAAAATACACTTAATGCGCAATATTCCAGCTTTCAGTACAGTCATTTATATTCCTCAGAATCAATTTTAAATGAGACCGTATGATTCTACACATCAATTTACATAAGAATCAGCATTAATCTTGATATGCATGAAAATACACTAAATGCTCAATTTTCGGGCTTACAGTACACTCATTTATATTGCTCAGAATCAATTTTAAATGAGACCATATGATTCTACACATCAATTTACAAAAGAACCAGCATTAATCTTGATATGCATGAAAATACACTAAATGCTCAATTTTCGGGATTACAGTACACTCATTTATATTGATCAGAATCAATTTTAAATGAGACCATATGATTCTACACATCAATTTACATAAGAATCAGCATTAATCTTGATATGCATGAAAATACACTAAATTCTCAATTTTCGGGCTTTCAGTACACTCATTTATATTGCTCAGAATCAATTTTAAATGAAACCATATGATTCTACACATCAATTTACATAAGAATCAGCATTAATCTTGATATGCATGAAAATACACTAAATGCGCAACATCCGGGCTTTCAGCACACTCATTTATATTGCTCAGAATCAATTTTAAATGAGACCATATGATTCTACACATCACTTTACATAAGAATCAGCATTAATCTTGATATGCATGAAAATACACTAAATGCGCAATTTTCGGGCTTTCAGTACACTCATTTATATTGCTCAGAATCAATTTTAAATGTGACCGTATGATTCTACACATCAATTTACATAAGAATCAGCATTAATCTTGATATGCATGAAAATACACTAAATGCGCAATTTTCGGGCTTACAGTACACTCATTTATATTGCTCAGAATCAATTTTAAATGAGACCATATGATTCTACACATCAATTTACATAAGAATCAGCATTAATCTTGATATGCATGAAAATACACTAAATGCGCAATTTTCGGGCTTTCAGTACACTCATTTATATTGCTCAGAATCAATTTTAAATGAAACCATATGATTCTACACATCAATTTACATAAGAATCAGCATTAATCTTGATATGCATGAAAATACACTAAATGCGCAATTTTCGGGCTTTCAGTACACTCATTTATATTGCTCAGAATCAATTTTAAACGAAACCATGTGATTCTACACATCAATTTACATAAGAATCAGCATTAATCTTGATATGCATGAAAATACACTAAAATCGCAATTTTCGGGCTTTCAGTACACTCATTTATATTGCTCAGGATCAATTTTAAATGAGACCATATGATCCTACACATCAATTTACATAAGAATCAACATTAATCTTGATATGCATGAAAATACACTAAATGCGCAATTTTCCGGCTTTCAGTACACTCATTTATATTATAGAATCAATTTTAATTGAAACCATATGATTCTATACATCAATTTACATAAGAATCAGCATTAATCTTGATATGCATGAAAATACACTAAATGCGCAATTTCGGGCTTTCAGTACACTCATTTATATTGCTCCAGAATCAATTTTAAATGAGACCGTATGATTCTACACATCAATTTACATAAGAATCAGCATTAATCTTGATATGCATGAAAATACACTAAATGCTCAATTTTCGGGCTTACAGTACAGTCATTTATATTGATCAGAATCAATTTCAAATGAGATCATATGATTCTACACATCAATTTACATAAGAATCAGCATTAATCTTGATATGCATGAAAATACACTTAATGCGCAATATTCCAGCTTTCAGTACACTCATTTATATTGCTCAGAATCAATTTTAAATGAGACCGTATGATTCTACATCAATTTACATAAGAATCAGCATTAATCTTGATATGCATGAAAATACACTAAATGCTCAATTTTCGGGCTTACAGTACACTCATTTATATTGCTCAGAATCAATTTTAAATGAGACCATATGATTCTACACATCAATTTACATAAGAATCAGCATTAATCTTGATATGCATGAAAATACACTAAATGCGCAATTTCGGGCTTTCCAGTACACTCATTTATATTGCTCAGAATCAATTTTTAAATGAAACCACATGATTCTACACATCAATTTACATAAGAATCAGCATTAATCTTGATATGCATGAAAATACACTAAATGCGCAATTTTCGGGCTTTTAGTACACTCATTTATATTGCTCAGAATCAATTTTAAATGAGACCGTATGATTCTACACATCAATTTACATAAGAATCAGCATTAATCTTGATATGCATGAAAATACACTAAATGCTCAATTTTCGGGCTTACAGTACAGTCATTTATATTGATCAGAATCAATTTCAAATGAGATCATATGATTCTACACATCAATTTACATAGAATCAGCATTAATCTTGATATGCATGAAAAGCTACTAAATGCGCAATTTTCCGGCTTTCAGTACACTCATTTATATTGCTCAGAATCAATTTTAATTGAAACCATATGATTCTATACATCAATTTACATAAGAATCCAGCATTAATCTTGATATGCATGAAAAAATACACTAAATGCGCAATTTTCGGGCTTTCAGTACACTCATTTATATTGCTCAGAATCAATTTTAAATGAGACATGTAGTTCTACACATCAATTTACATAAGAATCAGCATTAATCTTGATATGCATGAAAATACACTAAATGCTCAATTTTCGGGCTTACAGTACAGTCATTTATATTGATCAGAATCAATTTCAAATGAGATCATATGATTCTACACATCAATTTACATAAGAATCAGCATTAATCTTGATATGCATGAAAATACACTTAATGCGCAATATTCCAAGCTTTCAGTACACTCATTTATATTGCTCCAGAATCAATTTTAAATGAGACCGTATGATCCTACTACATCAATTTACATAAGAATCAGCATTAATCTTGATATGCATGAAAATACGCACTAAATGCTCAATTTCCGGGCTTACAGTACACTCATTTATATTGCTCAGAATCAATTTTAAATGAGACCATATGATTCTACATCAATTTACATAGAATCAGCATTAATCTTGATATGCATGAAAATACACTAAATGCGCAATTTCGGGCTTTCAGTACACTCCATTTATATTGCTCAGAATCAATTTTAAATGAAACCATGATTCTACACATCAATTTACATAAGAATCAGCATTAATCTTGATATGCATGAAAATACACTAAATGCGCAATTTTCGGGCTTTCAGTACACTCATTTATATTGCTCAGAATCAATTTTAAATGAGACCGTATGATTCTACACATCAATTTACATAAGAATCAGCAGTAATCTTGATATGCATGAAAATACACTAAATGCTCAACTTTCGGGCTTACAGTACAGTCATTTATATTGATCAGAATCAATTTCAAATGAGATCATATGATTCTACACATCAATTTACATAAGAATCAGCATTAATCTTGATATGCATGAAAATACACTTAATGCGCAATATTCCAGCTTTCAGTACACTCATTTATATTGCTCAGAATCAATTTTTAAATGAGACCATATGATTCTACACATCAATTTACATAAGAATCAGCATTAATCTTGATATGCATGAAAATACACTAAATGCTCAATTTTCGGGCTTACAGTACACTCATTTATATTGCTCAGAATCAATTTTAAATGAGACCATATGATTCTACACATCAATTTACATAAGAATCAGCATTAATCTTGATATGCATGAAAATACACTAAATGCGCAATTTTCGGGCTTTCAGTACACTCATTTATATTGCTCGAATCAATTTTTAAATGAAACCATATGATTCTACACATCAATTTACATAAGAATCTGCATTAATCTTGATATGCATGAAAATACACTAAATGCGCAATTTTCGGGCTTTCAGTACACTCATTTATATTGCTCAGAATCAATTTTAAATGAAACCATGTGATTCTACACATCAATTTACATAAGAATCAGCATTAATCTTGATATGCATGAAAATACACTAAAATCGCAATTTTCGGGCTTTCAGTACACTCATTTATATTGCTCAGAATCAATTTTAAATGAGACCGTATGATTCTACACAACATTTTACATAAGAATCAGCATTAATCTTGATATGCATGAAAATACACTAAATGCGCAATTTTCGGGCTTTCAGTACACTCATTTATATTGCTCACAATCATTTTTAAATGAGACCATATGATTCTACACATCAATTTACATAAGAATCCGCATTAATCTTGATATGCATGAAAATACACTAAATGCGCAATTTTCGGGTTTTCAGTACACATATTTATATTGCTCAGAATCAATTTTAAATGAAACCATATGATTCTACATATCAATTTACATAAGAATCAGCATTAATCTTGATATGCGTGAAAATACACTAAATGCTCAATTTTCGGGCTTACAGTACACTCATTTATATTGCTCAGAATCAATTTTAAATGAGACCATATGATTCTACACATCAATTTACATAAGAATCAGCATTAATCTTGATATGCATGAAAATACACTAAATGCGCAATTTTCGGGCTTTCAGTACACTCATTTATATTGCTCAGAATCAATTTTAATTGAATCCATATGATTCTACACATCAATTTACATAAGAATCAGCATTAATCTTGATATGCATGAAAATACACTAAATGCGCAATTTTCGGGCTTTCAGTACACTCATTTATATTGCTCAGAATCAATTTTAAATGAGACCGTATTATTCTACACATCAATTTACATAAGAATCAGCATTAATCTTGATATGCATGAAAATACACTAAATGCGCAATTTTTCGGCTTTCAGTACACTCATTTATATTGTTCAGAATCAATTTTAAATGAGACCATATGATTCTACACATCAATTTACATAAGAATCCGCATTAATCTTGATATGCATGAAAATACACTAAATGCGCAATTTTCGGGCTTTCAGTACACACATTTATATTGCTCAGAATCAATTTTAAATGAAACCATATGGTTCTACATATCAATTTACATAAGAATCAGCATTAATCTTGATATGCATGAAAATACACTAAATGCTCAATTTTCGGGCTTACAGTACACTCATTTATATTGCTCAGAATCAATTTTAAATGAGACCATATGATTCTACACATCAATTTACATAAGAATCAGCATTAATCTTGATATGCATGAAAATACACTAAATGCGCAATTTTCGGGCTTTCAGTACACTCATTTATATTGCTCCGAATCAATTTTAAATGTAACCATATGATTCTACACATCAATTTACATAAGAATCAGCATTAATCTTGATATGCATGAAAATACACTAAATGCGCAATTTTCGGGCTATCAGTACACTCATTTATATTGCTCAGAATCAATTTTAAATGAAACCATGTGATTATACACATCAATTTACATAAGAATCAGCATTAATCTTGATATGCATGAAAATACACTAAATGCGCAACTTCCGGACTTTCAGCACTCTCATTTATATTGCTCAGAATCAATTTTAAATGAGACCATATGATTCTACACATCAATTTACTTAAGAATCAGCATTAATCTTGATATGCATGAAAATACACTAAATGCGCAATTTTCGGGCTTTCAGTACACTCATTTATATTGCTCAGAATCAATTTTAAATGAACCCATATGATTCTACACATCAATTTACATAAGAATCAGCATTAATCTTGATATGCATGAAAATACACTAAATGCGCAATTTTCGGGCTTTCAGTACACTCATTTATATTGCTCAGAATCAATTTTAAATGAAACCATGTGATTCTACACATCAATTTACATAAGAATCAGCATTAATCTTGATATGCATGAAAATACACTAAAATCGCAATTTTCGGGCTTTCAGTACACTCATTTATATTGCTCAGAATCAATTTTAAATGAGACCGTATGATTCTACACATCAATTTACATAAGAATCAGCATTAATCTTGATATGCATGAAAATACACTAAATGCGCAATTTTCCGGCTTTCAGTACACTCATTTATATTGCTCAGAATCAATTTTAAATGAGACCATATGATTCTACACATCAATTTACATGAGAATCCGCATTAATCTTGATATGCATGAAAATACACTAAATGCGCAATTTTCGGGCTTTCAGTACACACATTTATATTGCTCAGAATCAATTTTAAATGAAACCATATGATTCTACATATGAATTTACATAAGAATCAGCATTAATCTTGATATGCATGAAAATACACTAAATGCGCAATTCTCGGGCTTTCAGTACACTCATTTATATTGCTCAGAATCAATTTTAAATGAAACCATATGATTCTACACATCAATTTACATATGAATCAGCATTAATCTTGATATGCATGAAAATACACTAAATGCGCAGTGTTTGGTCTTTCAGTACACTCTTTTATATTGCTCAGAATCAATTTTAAATGAGACCATATGATTCTACACATCAATTTACATAAAAATCAGCATTAATCTTGATATGCATGAAAATACACTAAATGCGCAATTTTCGGGCTTTCAGTACACTCATTTATATTGTTCAGAATCAATTTTAATTGAATCCATATGATTCTACACATCAATTTACATAAGAATCAGCATTAATCTTGATATGCATGAAAATACACTAAATGCGCAATTTTCGGGCTTTCAGTACACTCATTTATATTGCTCAGAATCAATTTTTAATGAGACCGTATGATTCTACACATCAATTACATAAGAATCAGCATTAATCTTGATATGCATGAAAATACACTAAATGCGCAATTTTCGGGCTTTTAGTACACTCATTTATATTGCTCAGAATCAATTTTAAATGTAACCATATGATTCTACACATCAATTTACATAAGAATCAGCATTAATCTTGATATGCATGAAAATATACTAATGCGCAGTTTTTGGACTTTCAGTACACTCATTTATATTGATCAGAATCAATTTTAAATGAGACCATATGATTCTACACATCAATTTACATAACAATCAGCATTAATCTTGATATGCATGAAAATACACTTAATGCGCAATATTCCAGCTTTCAGAACACACATTTATATTGCTCAGAATCAATTTGAAATGAAACCATGTGATTCTACACATCAATTTACATAAGAATCAGCATTAATCTTGATATGCATGAAAATACACTAAAATCGCAATTTTCGGGCTTTCAGTACACTCATATATATTGCTCAGAATCAATTTTAAATGAGACCGTATGATTCTACACATCAATTTACATAAGAATCAGCATTAATCTTGATATGCATGAAAATACACTAAATGCGCAATTTTCCGGCTTTCAGTACACTCATTTATATTCAAAGAATCAATTTTAAATGAGACCATATGATTCTACACATCAATTTACATAAGAATCCGCATTAATCTTGATATGCATGAAAATACACTAAATGCGCAATTTTCGGGCTTTCTGTACACACATTTATATTGCTCAGAATCAATTTTAAATGAAACCATATGATTCTACATATCAATTTACATAAGAATCAGCATTAATCTTGATATGCATGAAAATACACTAAATGCGCAATTTTCGGGCTTTCAGTACACTCATTTATATTGCTCAGAATCAATTTGAAATAAAACCATGTGATTCTACACATCAATTTACATAAGAGTCAGCATTAATCTTGATATGCATGAAAATACACTAAATGCGCAATTTTCGGGCTTTCAGTACACTCATTTATATTGCTCAGAATCAATTTTAAATGAGACCATACGATTCTACACATCAATTTACATAAGAATCAGCATTAATCTTGATATGCATGAAAATACACTAAATGCGCAATTTTCGGGCTTTCAGTACACTCATTTATATTGCTCAGAATCAATTTTAATTGAATCCATATGATTCTACACATCAATTTACATAAGGATCAGCATTAATCTTGATATGCATGAAAATACACTAAATGCGCAATTTTTGGGCTTTCAGTACACTCATTTATGTTGCTCAGAATCAATTTTAAATGAGACCGTATGATTCTACACATCAATTTACATAAGAATCAGCATTAATCTTGATATGCATGAAAATACACTAAATGCTCAATTTTCGGGCTTTCAGTACACTCATTTATATTGATCAGAATCAATTTTAAATGAAACCATGTGATTCTACACATCAATTTACATAAGAATCAGCATTAATCTTGATATGCATGAAAATACACTAAATGCGCAGTGTTTGGTCTTTCAGTACACTCATTTATATTGCTCAGAATCAATTTTAAATGAGACCATATGATTCTACACATCAATTTACATAAGAATCAGCATTAATCTTGATATGCATGAAAATACACTAAATGCGCAATTTTCGGGCTTTCAGTACACTCATTTATATTGCTCAGAATCAATTTTAAATGAGACCGTATTATTCTACACATCAATTTACATAAGAATCAGCATTAATCTTGATATGCATGAAAATACACTAAACGCGCAATTTTTCGGCTTTCAGTACACTCATTTATATTGTTCAGAATCAATTTTAAATGAGACCATATGATTCTACACATCAATTTACATAAGAATCCGCATTAATCTTGATATGCATGAAAATACACTAAATGCGCAATTTTCGGGCTTTCAGTACACACATTTATATTGCTCAGAATCAATTTTAAATGAAACCATATGGTTCTACATATCAATTTACATAAGAATCAGCATTAATCTTGATATGCATGAAAATACACTAAATGCTCAATTTTCGGGCTTACAGTACACTCATTTATATTGCTCAGAATCAATTTTAAATGAGACCATATGATTCTACACATCAATTTACATAAGAATCAGCATTAATCTTGATATGCATGAAAATACACTAAATGCGCAATTTTCGGGCTTTCAGTACACTCATTTATATTGCTCAGAATCAATTTTAATTGAATCCATATGATTCTACACATCAATTTACATAAGAATCAGCATTAATCTTGATATGCATGAAAATACACTAAATGCGCAATTTTCGGGCTTTCAGTACACTCATTTATATTGCTCAGAATCAATTTTAAATGAGACCGTATGATTCTACACATCAATTTACATAAGAATCAGCATTAATCTTGATATGCATGAAAATACACTAAATGCTCAATTTTCGGGCTTACAGTACACTCATTTATATTGATCAGAATCAATTTTAAATGAGACCATATGATTCTACACATCAATTTACATAAGAATCAGCATTAATCTTGATATGCATGAAAATACACTAAATGCGCAATTTTCGGGCTTTCAGTACACTCATTTATATTGCTTAGAATCAATTTTAAATGAAACCATATGATTCTACACATCAATTTACATAAGAATCAGCATTAATCTTGATATGCATGAAAATACACTAAATGCGCAATTTTCGGGCTATCAGTACACTCATTTATATTGCTCAGTATCAATTTTAAATGAAACCATGTGATTATACACATCAATTTACATAAGAATCAGCATTAATCTTGATATGCATGAAAATACACTAAATGCGCAACTTCCGGACTTTCAGCACACTCATTTATATTGCTCAGAATCAATTTTAAATGAGACCATATGATTCTACACATCAATTTACTTAAGAATCAGCATTAATCTTGATATGCATGAAAATACACTAAATGCGCAATTTTCGGGCTTTCAGTACACTCATTTATATTGCTCAGAATCAATTTTAAATGAACCCATATGATTCTACACATCAATTTACATAAGAATCAGCATTAATCTTGATATGCATGAAAATACACTAAATGCGCAATTTTCGGGCTTTCAGTACACTCATTTATATTGCTCAGAATCAATTTTAAATGAAACCATGTGATTCTACACATCAATTTACATAAGAATCAGCATTAATCTTGATATGCATGAAAATACACTAAAATCGCAATTTTCGGGCTTTCAGTACACTCATTTATATTGCTCAGAATCAATTTTAAATGAGACCGTATGATTCTACACATCAATTTACATAAGAATCAGCATTAATCTTGATATGCATGAAAATACACTAAATGCGCAATTTTCCGGCTTTCAGTACACTCATTTATATTGCTCAGAATCAATTTTAAATGAGACCATATGATTCTACACATCAATTTACATGAGAATCCGCATTAATCTTGATATGCATGAAAATACACTAAATGCGCAATTTTCGGGCTTTCAGTACACACATTTATATTGCTCAGAATCAATTTTAAATGAAACCATATGATTCTACATATGAATTTACATAAGAATCAGCATTAATCTTGATATGCATGAAAATACACTAAATGCGCTATTCTCGGGCTTTCAGTACACTCATTTATATTGCTCAGAATCAATTTTAAATGAAACCATATGATTCTACACATCAATTTACATATGAATCAGCATTAATCTTGATATGCATGAAAATACACTAAATGCGCAGTGTTTGGTCTTTCAGTACACTCTTTTATATTGCTCAGAATCAATTTTAAATGAGACCATATGATTCTACACATCAATTTACATAAAAATCAGCATTAATCTTGATATGCATGAAAATACACTAAATGCGCAATTTTCGGGCTTTCAGTACACTCATTTATATTGTTCAGAATCAATTTTAATTGAATCCATATGATTCTACACATCAATTTACATAAGAATCAGCATTAATCTTGATATGCATGAAAATACACTAAATGCGAAATTTCGGGCTTTCAGTACACTCATTTATATTGCTCAGAATCAATTTTTAATGAGACCGTATGATTCTACACATCAATTACATAAGAATCAGCAAAAATCTTGATATGCATGAAAATACACTAAATGCGCAATTTTCGGGCTTTTAGTACACTCATTTATATTGCTCAGAATCAATTTTAAATGTAACCATATGATTCTACACATCAATTTACATAAGAATCAGCATTAATCTTGATATGCATGAAAATATACTAATGCGCAGTTTTTGGACTTTCAGTACACTCATTTATATTGATCAGAATCAATTTTAAATGAGACCATATGATTCTACACATCAATTTACATAACAATCAGCATTAATCTTGATATGCATGAAAATACACTTAATGCGCAATATTCCAGCTTTCAGAACACACATTTATATTGCTCAGAATCAATTTTAAATGAGACCGTATGATTCTACACATCAATTTACATGAGAATCTGCATTAATCTTGATATGCATGAAAATACACTAAATGCGCAATTTTCGGGCTTTCAGTACACTCATTTATATTGCTCAGAATCAATTTTAAATGAGACCATATGATTCTACACATCAATTTACATAAGAATCAGCATTAATCTTGATATGCATGAAAATACACTAAATGCGCAATTTTCGGGCTTTCAGTACACTCATTTATATTGCTCAGAATCAATTTGAAATGAAACCATGTGATTCTACACATCAATTTACATAAGAATCAGCATTAATCTTGATATGCATGAAAATACACTAAAATCGCAATTTTCGGGCTTTCAGTACACTCATATATATTGCTCAGAATCAATTTTAAATGAGACCGTATGATTCTACACAACAATTTACATAAGAATCAGCATTAATCTTGATATGCATGAAAATACACTAAATGCGCAATTTTCCGGCTTTCAGTACACTCATTTATATTCAAAGAATCAATTTTAAATGAGACCATATGATTCTACACATCAATTTACATAAGAATCCGCATTAATCTTGATATGCATGAAAATACACTAAATGCGCAATTTTCGGGCTTTCTGTACACACATTTATATTGCTCAGAATCAATTTTAAATGAAACCATATGATTCTACATATCAATTTACATAAGAATCAGCATTAATCTTGATATGCATGAAAATACACTAAATGCGCAATTTTCGGGCTTTCAGTACACTCATTTATATTGCTCAGAATCAATTTGAAATAAAACCATGTGATTCTACACATCAATTTACATAAGAGTCAGCATTAATCTTGATATGCATGAAAATACACTAAATGCGCAATTTTCGGGCTTTCAGTACACTCATTTATATTGCTCAGAATCAATTTTAAATGAGACCATACGATTCTACACATCAATTTACATATGAATCAGCATTAATCTTGATATGCATGAAAATACACTAAATGCGCAGTGTTTGGTCTTTCAGTACACTCATTTATATTGCTCAGAATCAATTTTAATTGAATCCATATGATTCTACATATCAATTTACATAAGAATCAGCATTAATCTTGATATGCATGAAAATACACTAAATGCGAAATTTTCGGGCTTTCAGTACACTCATTTATATTGCTCAGAATCAATTTTAAATGAGACCGTATGATTCTACACACCAATTTACATAAGAATCAGCATTAATCTTGATATGCATGAAAATACACTAAATGCGCAATTTTCGGGCTTTCAGTACACTCATTTATATTACTCAGAATCAATTTTAAATGAGACCGTATGATTCTACACATCAATTTACATATGAATCAGCATTAATCTTGATATGCATGAAAATACACTAAATGCGCAGTGATTGGTCTTTCAGTACACTCATTTATATTGATCAGAATCAATTGTAAATGAGACCATATGATTCTACACATCAATTTACATAAGAATCAGCGATAATCTTGATATGCATGAAAATACACTAAATGCGCAGTTTTTAGACTTTCAGTACACTCATTTATATTGCTCAGAATCAATTTTAAATGAGACCATACGATTCTACACATCAATTTACATAAGAATCAGCATTAATCTTGATATGCATGAAAATACACTAAATGCGCAATTTTCGGGCTTTCAGTACACACATTTATATTGCTCAGAATCAATTTTAAATGAAACCATATGATTCTACATATCAATTTACATAAGAATCAGCATTAATCTTGATATGCATGAAAATACACGAAATGCGCAATTTTGGGGCTTTCAGTACACTCATTTATATTGCTCAGAATCAATTCTAAATGAAACCATATGATTCTACACATCAATTTACATATGAATCAGCATTAATCTTGATATGCATGAAAATACACTAAATGCGCAGTGTTTGGTCTTTCAGTACACTCATTTATATTGCTCAGAATCAATTTTAAATGAGACCATATGATTCTACACATCAATTTACATAAGAATCAGCATTAATCTTGATATGCATGAAAATACAATAAATGCGCAATTTTCGGGCTTTCAGTACACACATTTTTATTGCTCAGTATCAATTTTAAATGAAACCATATGATTCTACATATCAATTTACATAAGAATCATCATTAATCTTGATATGCATGAAAATACACTAAATGCGCAATTTTCGGGCTTTCAGTACACTCATTTATATTGCTCAGAATCAATTTTAAATGAAACCATATGATTCTACACATCAATTTACATATGAATCAGCATTAATCTTGATATGCATGAAAATACACTAAATGCGCAGTGTTTGGTCTTTCAGTACACTCATTTATATTGCTCAGAATCAATTTTAATTGAATCCATATGATTCTACACATCAATTTACATAAGAATCAGCATTAATCTTGATATGCATGAAAATACACTAAATGCGAAATTTTCGGGCTTTCAGTACACTCATTTATATTGCTCAGAATCAATTTTAAATGAGACCGTATGATTCTACACACCAATTTACATAAGAATCAGCATTAATCTTGATATGCATGAAAATACACTAAATGCGCAATTTTCGGGCTTTCAGTACACTCATTTATATTACTCAGAATCAATTTTAAATGAGACCGTATGATTCTACACATCAATTTACATATGAATCAGCGATAATCTTGATATGCATGAAAATACACTAAATGCGCAGTTTTTAGACTTTCAGTACACTCATTTATATTGCTCAGAATCAATTTTAAATGAGACCATACGATTCTACACATCAATTTACATAAGAATCAGCATTAATCTTGATATGCATGAAAATACACTAAATGCGCAATTTTCCGGCTTTCAGTACACACATTTATATTGCTCAGAATCAATTTTAAATGAAACCATATGATTCTACATATCAATTTACATAAGAATCAGCATTAATCTTGATATGCATGAAAATACACGAAATGCGCAATTTTGGGGCTTTCAGTACACTCATTTATATTGCTCAGAATCAATTCTAAATGAAACCATATGATTCTACACATCAATTTACATATGAATCAGCATTAATCTTGATATGCATGAAAATACACTAAATGCGCAGTGTTTGGTCTTTCAGTACACTCATTTATATTGCTCAGAATCAATTTTAAATGAGACCATATGATTCTACACATCAATTTACATAAGAATCAGCATTAATCTTGATATGCATGAAAATACACTAAATGCGCAATTTTCGGGCTTTCAGTACACACATTTTTATTGCTCAGTATCAATTTTAAATGAAACCATATGATTCTACATATCAATTTACATAAGAATCATCATTAATCTTGATATGCATGAAAATACACTAAATGCGCAATTTTCGGGCTTTCAGTACACTCATTTATATTGCTCAGAATCAATTTTAAATGAAACCATATGATTCTACACATCAATTTACATATGAATCAGCATTAATCTTGATATGCATGAAAATACACTAAATGCGCAGTGTTTGGTCTTTCAGTACACTCATTTATATTGCTCAGAATCAATTTTAATTGAATCCATATGATTCTACACATCAATTTACATAAGAATCAGCATTAATCTTGATATGCATGAAAATACACTAAATGCGAAATTTTCGGGCTTTCAGTACACTCATTTATATTGCTCAGAATCAATTTTAAATGAGACCGTATGATTCTACACACCAATTTACATAAGAATCAGCATTAATCTTGATATGCATGAAAATACACTAAATGCGCAATTTTCGGGCTTTCAGTACACTCATTTATATTACTCAGAATCAATTTTAAATGAGACCGTATGATTCTACACATCAATTTACATATGAAACAGCGATAATCTTGATATGCATGAAAATACACTAAATGCGCAGTTTTTGACTTTCAGTACACTCATTTATATTGCTCAGAATCAATTTTAAATGAGACCATACGATTCTACACATCAATTTACATAAGAATCAGCATTAATCTTGATATGCATGAAAATACACTAAATGCGCAATTTTCCGGCTTTCAGTACACACATTTATATTGCTCAGAATCAATTTTAAATGAAACCATATGATTCTACATATCAATTTACATAAGAATCAGCATTAATCTTGATATGCATGAAAATACACGAAATGCGCAATTTTGGGGCTTTCAGTACACTCATTTATATTGCTCAGAATCAATTCTAAATGAAACCATATGATTCTACACATCAATTTACATATGAATCAGCATTAATCTTGATATGCATGAAAATACACTAAATGCGCAGTGTTTGGTCTTTCAGTACACTCATTTATATTGCTCAGAATCAATTTTAAATGAGACCATATGATTCTACACATCAATTTACATAAGAATCAGCATTAATCTTGATATGCATGAAAATACACTAAATGCGCAATTTTCGGGCTTTCAGTACACACATTTTTATTGCTCAGTATCAATTTTAAATGAAACCATATGATTCTACATATCAATTTACATAAGAATCATCATTAATCTTGATATGCATGAAAATACACTAAATGCGCAATTTTCGGGCTTTCAGTACACTCATTTATATTGCTCAGAATCAATTTTAAATGAAACCATATGATTCTACACATCAATTTACATATGAATCAGCATTAATCTTGATATGCATGAAAATACACTAAATGCGCAGTGTTTGGTCTTTCAGTACACTCATTTATATTGCTCAGAATCAATTTTAATTGAATCCATATGATTCTACACATCAATTTACATAAGAATCAGCATTAATCTTGATATGCATGAAAATACACTAAATGCGAAATTTTCGGGCTTTCAGTACACTCATTTATATTGCTCAGAATCACTTTTAAATGAGACCGTATGATTCTACACACCAATTTACATAAGAATCAGCATTAATCTTGATATGCATGAAAATACACTAAATGCGCAATTTTCGGGCTTTCAGTACACTCATTTATATTACTCAGAATCAATTTTAAATGAGACCGTATGATTCTACACATCAATTTACATATGAATCAGCATTAATCTTGATATGCATGAAAATACACTAAATGCGCAGTGATTGGTCTTTCAGTACACTCATTTATATTGATCAGAATCAATTGTAAATGAGACCATATGATTCTACACATCAATTTACATAAGAATCAGCGATAATCTTGATATGCATGAAAATACACTAAATGCGCAGTTTTTGGACTTTCAGTACACTCATTTATATTGCTCAGAATCAATTTTAAATGAGACCATACGATTCTACACATCAATTTACATAAGAATCAGCATTAATCTTGATATGCATGAAAATACACTAAATGCGCAATTTTCCGGCTTTCAGTTCACACATTTATATTGCTCAGAATCAATTTTAAATGAAACCATATGATTCTACATATCAATTTACATAAGAATCAGCATTAATCTTGATATGCATGAAAATACACGAAATGCGCAATTTTGGGGCTTTCAGTACACTCATTTATATTGCTCAGAATCAATTTTAAATGAAACCATATGATTCTACACATCAATTTACATAAGAATCAGCATTAATCTTGATATGCATGAAAATACACTAAATGCGCAATTTTCGGGCTTTCAGTACACTCATTTATATTGCTCAGAATCAATTTTAAATGAAACCATGTGATTCTACACATCAATTTACATAAGAATCAGCATTAATCTTGATATCCATGAAAATACACTTACATCGCAATTTTCGGGCTTTCAGTACACTCATTTATATTGCTCAGAATCAATTTTAAATGAGACCGTATGATTCTACACATCAATTTACATAAGAATCAGCATTAATCTTGATATGCATGAAAATACACTAAATGCGCAATATTCTGGCTTTCAGTACACTCATTTATATTCTCAGAATCAATTTTAAATGGGACCATATGATTCTACACATCAATTTACATAAGAATCCGCATTAATCTTGATATGCATGAAAATACACTAAATGCGCAATTTTCGGGCTTTCAGTACACTCATTTATATTGCTCAGAATCAATTTTAAATGAAACCATATGATTCTACATATCAATTTACATAAGAATCAGCATTAATCTTGATATGCATGAAAATACACTAAATGCGCAATTATCGGGCTTTCAGTACACTCATTTATATTGCTCAGAATCAATTTGAAATAAAACCATGTGATTCTACACATCAATTTACATAAGAATCAGCATTAATCTTGATATGCATGAAAATACACTAAATGCGCAATTTTCGGGCTTTCAGTACACTCATTTATATTGATCAGAATCAATTTTAAATGATACCATATGATTCTACACATCAATTTACATAAGTATCAGCATTACTCTTGATATGCATGAAAATACACTACATGCGCAATTTTCGGTCTTTTAGTGCAGTCATTTCTATTGCTCAGAATCAATTTTAAATGAGACCATATGATTCTACACATCAATTTACATAAGAATCAGCATTAATCTTGATATGCATGAAAATACACTAAATGCGCATTCTTTGGCCTTTCAGTACACTCATTTATATTGATCAGAATCAATTTTAAATGAAACCTTATGATTCTACACATCAATTTACATAAGAATCATCATTAATCTTGATATGCATGAAAATACACTAAATGCGCAATTTTCCGGTTTTCAGTACACTCATTTATATTGCTCAGAATCAATTTTAAATGAAACCATAAGATTCTACACATCAATGTACATAAGAATCAGCATTAATCTTTATATGCATGAAAATACACTAAATGCGCAATTTTCGGGCTTTCAGTACACTCATTTATATTGCTCAGAATTAATTTTAATTGAAACCATATGATTTTACACATCAATTTACATAAGAATCAGCATTAATCTTGATATGCATGAAAATACACTAAATGCGCAATTTTCTGGCTTTCAGTACACTCATTTATATTGCTCAGAATCAATTTCAAATGAGACCGTATGATTCTACACATCAATTTACATAAGTATCAGCATGAATCTTGATATGCATGAAAATACACTAAATGCGCAATTTTCGGGCTTTCAGTACACTCATTTATATTGATCAGAACCAATGTTAATTGAGACACTATGATTCTACACATCAATTTACATAAGTATAAGCATTAATCTTGATAAGCATGAAAATACACTAAATGCGCAATTTTCGGGCTTACAGTACAATCATTTATATTGAAAAGGACCAATTTTAATTGAGACACTATGATTCTACACATCAATTTACATAAGAATTAGCATTAATCTTGATATGCATGAAAATACACTAAATGCGCAATTTTCGGGCTTTCAGTACACTCATTTATATTGCTCAGAATCTATTTTAAATGAGACCGTATGATTCTACACATCAATTTACATAAGAATCAGCATTAATCTTGATATGCATGAAAATACACTAAATGCGCAATTTTCGGGCTTTCAATACACTCATTTATATTGATCAGAATCAATTTTAAATGAAACCATATGATTCTACACATCAATTTACATAAGAATCAGCATTAATCTTGATATGCATGAAAATACACTAAATGCGCAATTTTGGGCTTTCAGTACACTCATTTATATTGCTCAGGATCAATTTTAAATGAGACCGTATGATTCTACACATCAATTACATAAGAATCAGCATTAATCTTGATATGCATGAAAATACACTAAATGCGCAATATTCGGGCATTCAGTACACTCATTTATATTGCTCAGAATCAATTTTAAATGTGACCGTAAGATTCTACACATCAATTTACATAAGAATCAGCATTAATCTTGATATGCATGAAAATACACTAAATGCGCATTCTTTGGCCTTTCAGTACACTCATTTATATGGATCAGAATCAATTTTAAATGAAACCGTATGATTCTACACATCAATTTACATAAGAATCATCATTAATCTTGATATGCATGAAAATACACTAAATGCGCAATTTTCGGGCTTTCAGTACACTCATTTATATTGCTCAGAATTAATTTTAATTGAAACCATATGATTCTACACATCGATTAAAATAAGAATCAGCATTAATCTTGATATGCATGAAAATACACTAAATGCGCAATTTTCTGGCTTTCAGTACACTCATTTATATTGCTCAGAATCAATTTTAAATGAGACCGTATGATTCTACACATCAATTTACATAAGAATCAGCATTAATCTTGATATGCATGAAAATACACTAAATGCGCAATTTTCGGGCTTTCAGTACACTCATTTATATTGCTCAGAATCAATTTCAAATGAGACCGTATGATTCTACACAACAATTTACATAAGTATCAGCATTAATCTTGATATGCATGAAAATACACTAAATGCGCAATTTTCGGGCTTTCAGTACACTCATTTATATTGATCAGAACCAATTTTAATTGAGACACTATGATTCTACACATCAATTTACATAAGTATCAGCATTAATCTTGATATGCATGAAAATACACTAAATGCGCAATTTTCGGGCTTTCAGTACACTCATTTATATTGATCAGAATCAATTTCAAATGAGACCGTATGATTCTACACATCAATTTACATAAGAATCAGCATTAATCTTGATATGCATGAAAATACACTAAATGCGCAATATTCGGGCTTTCACAACACTCATTTATATTGTTCAGAATCAATTTTAAATGAAACCATATGATTCTACACATCAATTTACATAAGAATCAGCATTAATCTTGATATGCATGAAAATACACTAAATGCGCAATTTTCGGGCATTCAGTACACTCATTTATATTGCTCAGAATCAATTTTAAATGAGACCGTATGATTCTACACATCAATTTACATAAGAATCAGCATTAATCTTGATATGCATGAAAATACACTAAATGCGCATTCTTTGGCCTTTCAGTACACTCATTTATATTGTTCAGAATCAATTTTAAATGAGACCGTATGAATCTACACATCAATTTACATAAGAATCAGCATTAATCTTGATATGCATGAAAATACACTAAATGCGCAATTTTCGGCTTTCAGTACACTCCTTTATATTACTCAGAATTAATTTTAATTGAAACCATATGATTCTACACATTAATTTACATAAGAATCAGCATTAATCTTGATATGCATGAAAATACACTATATGCGCAATATTCGGGTTTCAGTACACTCATTTATATTGCTCAGAATCAATTTTAAATGAGACCGTATGATTCTACACATCAATTTACATAAGAATCAGCATTAATCTTGATATGCATGAAAATACATTAAATGCGCAGTTTTTGGTCTTTCAGTACACTCATTTATATTGATCAGAATCAATTTTAAATGATACCATATGATTCTACACATCAATTTACATAAGAATCAGCATTACTCTTGATATGCATGAAAATACACTACATGCGCAATTTTCGGTCTTTTAGTGCAGTCATTTCTATTGCTCAGAATCAATTTTAAATGAGACCATATGATTCTACACATCAATTTATATAAGAATCAGCATTAATCTTGATATGCATGAAAATACACTAAATGCGCAAATTTCGGGCTTTCAGTACACTCATTTATATTGCTCGGAATGAATTTTAAATGAGACCATATGATTCTTCACATCAATTTACATAAGAATCAGCATTAATCTTGATATGCATGAAAATACACTAAATGCGCAATTTTCTGGTTTTCAGTACACTCATTTATATTGCTCAGAATCAATTTTAAATGAGACCGTATGATTCTACACATCAATTTACATAAGTATCAGCATTAATCTTGATATGCATGAAAATACACTAAATGCTCAATTTTCGGGCTTACAGTACACTCATTTATATTGCTCAGAATCAATTTCAAATGAGATCATATGATTCTACACATCAATTTACATAATAATCAGCACTAATCTTGATACGCATGAAAATACACTAAATGCGCAATTTTCGGGCTTTCAGTACACTCATTTATGTCGCTCGGAGTCAATTTTAAATGAGAGCGTATGATTCTACACATCAATTTACATAAGAATCAGCATTAATCTTGATATGCATGAAAATACACTAAATGCGCAGTTTTTGGTCTTTCAGTACACTCATTTATATTGATCAGAATCAATTTTAAATGATACCATATGATTCTACACATCAATTTACATAAGAATCAGCATTACTCTGATATGCATGAAAATACACTACATGCGCAATTTTCGGTCTTTTAGTGCAGTCATTTATATTGCTCAGAATCAATTTTAAATGACATCATATGATTCTACACATCAATTTACATAAGAATCAGCACTAATCTTGATATGCATGAAAATACACTTAATGCGCAATATTCCAGATTTCAGTACACTCATTTATATTGCTCAGAATCAATTTTAAATGAGACCATATGATTGTACACATCAATTTACATAAGAATCAGCATTAATCTTGCTATGCATGAAAATACACTAAATGCGCAATTTTCGGGCTTACAGTACACTCATTTATATTGATCAGAATCAATTTTAAATGAGACCATATGATTCTACACATCAATTTACATAAGAATCAGCATTAATCTTGATATGCATGAAAATACACTAAATGCGCAATATTCGGGCTTTCAGTACACTCATTTATATTGCTCAGAATCAATTTTAAATGAGACCGTATGATTCTACACATCAATTTACATAAGAATCAGCATTAATCTTGATATGCATGAAAATACACTAAATGCGCAGTTTTTGGTCTTTCAGTACACTCATTTATATTGATCAGAATCAATTTTAAATGATACCATATGATTCTACACATCAATTTACATAAGAATCAGCATTACTCTTGATATGCATGAAAATACACTACATGCGAAATTTTCGGTCTTTTAGTGCAGTCATTTCTATTGCTCAGAATCATTTTAAATGAGACCATATGATTCTACACATCAATTTACATAAGAATCAGCATTAATCTTGATATGCATGAAAAGACACTAAATGCGCAATTTTCGGGCTTTCAGTACACTATTTTATATTGCTCGGAATGAATATTAAATGAGACCATATGATTCTACACATCAATTTACATAAGAATCAGCATTAATCTTGATATGCATGAAAATACACTAAATGCGCAATTTTCGGGCTTTCAGTACACTCATTTATATTGCTCAGAATCAATTTTAAATGAGACCGTATGATTCTACACATCAATTTACATAAGAATCAGCAGTAATCTTGATATGCATGAAAATACACTAAATGCTCAATTTTAGGGCTTACAGTACACTCATTTATATTGCCCAGAATCAATTTTAAATGAGATCATATGATTCTACACATCAATTTACATAAGAATCAGCACTAATCTTGATATGCATGAAAGTACACTTAATGCGCAATATTCCAGATTTCGGTACACTCATTTATATTGCTCAGAATCAATTTTAAATGAGACCATATGATTGTACATATCAATTTACATAAGAATCAGCATTAATCTTGATATGCATGAAAATACACTAAATGCGCAATGTTCGGGCTTACAGTACACACATTTATATTGATCAGAATTAATTTTAAATGAGACCATATGTTACTATACATCAATTTACATAAGAATCAGCATTAATCTTGATATGCATGAAAATACACTAAATGCGCAATTTTCGGGCTTTCAATACACTCATTTATATTGCTCAGAATCAATTTAAATGAGACTATAGGATTCTACACATCAATTTACATATGAATCAGCATTAATCTTGATATGCATGAAAATACACTAAATGCGCAGTGTTTGGTTTTTCAGTACAATCATTTATATTGCTCAGAATCAATTTTAAATGAGACCATATGATTCTACACATCAATTTATATAAGAATCAGCATTAGTCTTGACATGCTAGAAAATACACTAAATGCGGAATTTTCGGGATTTCAGTACACTCATTTATATTGCTCGGAAACAATTTCAAATGAGACCATATGATTCTACACATCAATTTACATAAGAATCAGCATTAATCTTGATATGCATGAAAATACACTAAATGCGCAATTTCCGGGTTTACAGTACACTCATTTATATTGATCAGAATCAAATTTAAATGAGACCATATGATTCTACACATCAATTTACATAAGAATCAGCATTAATCTTGATATGCATGAAAATACACTAAATGCGCAATTTTCGGGTTTTCAGTACACTCATTTATATTGCTCAGAATCAATTTTAAATGAAACCATATGATTCTACATATCAATTTACATAAGAATCAGCATTAATCTTGATATGCTTGAAAATACACTAAATGCGCAATTTTCCGGCTTTCAGTACACTCATTTATATTGCTCAGAATCAATTTTAAATGAGACCATATGATTCTACACATCAATTTACATAAGAATCAGCATTAATCTTGATATGCATGAAAACACACTAAATGCGCAATTTTCGGGCTTACAGTACACTCATTTATATTGATCAGAATCAATTTTAAATGAGACCATATGATTCTACACATCAATTTTCATAAGAATCAGCATTAATCTTGATATGCATGAAAATTCACTAAATGCGCAGTTTTTGGTCTTTCAGTACAGTCATTTATATTGATCAGAATCAATTTTAAATGAGACCATATGATTCTACACACTAATTTACATTAGAATCAGTATTACTATTGATATGCATGGAAATACACTAAATGCTCAATTTTAGGGCTTTCAGTACACTCATTTATATTGCTCAGAATCAATTTTAAATGAGACCATATGATTCTACACATCAATTTACATAAGAATCAGCATTAATCTTGATATGCATGAAAATACACTAAATGCGCAATTTTCGGGCTTTCAGTACACTCATTTATATTGCTCAGAATAAATTTTAAATGAGTCCATATGATTCTACACCTCAATTTACATAAGAATCAGCATTAATCTTGATATGCATGAAAATACAATAAATGCGCAATTTTCGGGCTTTCAGTACACTCAGTTATATTTCTCAAAATCAATTCTAAATGAGACCATATGATTCTACACACTAATTTACATTAGAATCAGTATTACTATTGATATGCATGGAAATACACTAAATGCTCAATTTTCGGGCTTTCAGTACACTCATTTATATTGCTCAGAATCAATTTTAAAGGAGACCATATGATTCTACACATCAATTTACATAAGAATCAGCATTAATCTTGATATGCATGAAAATACACTAAATGCGCAATTTTCGGGCTTTCAGTACACTCATTTATATTGCTCAGAATCAATTTTAAATGGAACCATATGATTCTACACATCAATTGACATAAGAATCAGCATTAATCTTGAGATGCATGAAAATACACTAAATGCCCAATATTCGGGCTTTCAGTACACTCATTTATATTGCTCAGAATCAATTTTAAATGAGACAGTATGATTCTACACATCAATTTACATAAGAATCAGCATTAAACTTGATATGCATGAATATGCACTAAATGCGCAGTTTTTGGTCTTTCAGTACACTCATTTATATTGATCAGAATTAATTTCAAATGAGACCATAGGATTCTACCCATCAATTTACACAAGAATCAGCTTTACTCTTCATATGCATGAAAATACACGAACTGCGCCATATTTGGGTTTTCAGTACACTCATTTATATTGCTCAGAATCAATTTTAATGAGACCATATGATTCTACACATAAATTAACATAAGAATCAGCATTAATCTTGATATGCATGAAAGTACACTAAATGCGCAATTTTCGGGCTTTCAGTACACTCATTTATATTGCCCAGAATCAATTTTGAATGAGACCATATGATTCTACACCTCAATTTACATAAGAATCAGCATTAATCTTGATATGCATGAAAAAACACTAAATGCGCAGATTTTTGTCTTTCAATACACTCAGTTATATTGATCAGAATCAATTTTAAATAAGACCATATGATTCTACACATCAATTTTCATAAGAATCAATATTACTCTTGATATGCATGGAAATACACTAAATGCGCAATTTTCGGGCTTTCAGTACACTCATTTATATTGCTCAGAATCAATTTTAAATGAGACCATATGATTCTACACATCAATTTACATAAGAATCAGCATTAATCGAGATATGCTTGAAAATACACAAAATGCGCAATTTTCGGGCGTTCAGTACACTCATTTATATTGCTCAGAATCAATTATAAATCAGACCATATGATTCTACACATCAATTTACATAAGAATCAGCATTAATCTTGATATGCATGAAAATACACTAAATGGGCAATTTTCGGGCTTTCAGTACACTCATTTATATTGCTCAGAAGCAATTTTAAATGAGACCATATTATTCTACACATCAATTTACATAAGAATCAGCATTAATCTTGATATGCATGAAAATACACTAAATGTCCAGTTTTCGGGCTTTCAGTACACTCATTTATGTTGCTCAAAACCAATTTTAAATGAAACCATATGATACTACACATCAATTTACATAAGAATCAGCATTAATCTTGATATGCATGAAAATACACTAAATGCGCCATATTTGGGCTTTCAGTACACTCATTTAAATTGCTCAGTATCAAATTTAAATGAGACCATATGATTCTACACATCAATTTACATAAGAATCAGCATTAATCTTGATATGCATGAAAATACACTAAATGCGCAGTTTTTGGTCTTTCAGTACACTCATTTATATTGCTCAAAATAATTTCAAATGAGACCATATGATTCTACACATCAATTTACACAAGAATCAGCATAAATCTTGATATGCATGAAATACACTAAATGCGCAATTTTCGGGCTTTCAGTACACTCATTTATATTGCTCAGAATTAATTATAAATCAGAACATATGATTCTACACATCAATTTACATAAGAATTAGCATTAATCATGATATGCATTAAAATACACTAAATGCGCAATTTTCGGGCTTTCAATACACTCATTTATATTGCTCAGAATCAATTTTAAATGAGACCATATGATTCTATACATCAATTTCCATAAGAATCTGCATTAATCTTGATATGCATGAAAATACACTAAATGCGCAATTTTCGGGCTTTCAGTGCACTCATTTATATTGCTCTGAATCAATTTTAAATGAAACCATATGAATCTACACATCAATTTACATAAGAATCAGCATTAATCTTGATATGCATGAAAATACATTAATGCGCAGTTTTTGGACTTTCAGTACACTCATTTATATTGCACAGAATTAATTTCAATGAGACCATATGATTCTACACATCAATATACACAAGAATCAGCATTAATCTTGATATGCATGAAAATACACTAAATGCGCAATTTCTGGGCTTTCAGTACACTCATATATATTGCTCAGAATCAATTTTAAATAAGACCATATGATTCTACACATCAATTTACATAAGAATCATCATTAATCTTGATATGCATCAAAATACACTAAATGCGCAATTTTCGGGCTTTCAGTACACTCATTTATATTCCTCTGAATCAATTTTAAATGAGACCATATGATTCAACACATCAATATACACAATAATCAGCATTAATCTTGATATGCATGAAAATACACTAAATGCGCAATTTCCGGGCTTTCAGTACACTCATATATATTGCTCAGAATCAATTTTAAATGAGACCATATGATTCTACACATCAATTTACATAAGAATCAGCATTAAACTTGATATGCATGAATATACACGAAATGCGCAATTTTCGGGCTTACAGTACACTCATTTATATTGTTCAAAATTATTTTTAAATGAGACCATATGATTCTACACTTCAATTTACTTAAGAATCAGCATTAATCTTGATATGCATGAAAATACACTAAATGCGTAATTTTAGGGCTTTCAGTACACTCATTTCTATAGCTCAGAATCAATTTTAAAATGAGATTATATGATTCTACACATCAATTTACATAAGAATCAGCATTAATCTTGATATGCATGAAAATACACTAAATGCGCAATTTTGGGCTTTCAGTACACTCATTTATATTGCTCAGAATCAATTTTAAATGAGACCGTATGATTCTACACATCAATTTACATAAGAATCAGCATTAATCTTGATATGCATGAAAATACACTAAATGCGCAGTTTTTGGTCTTTCAGTACACTCATTTATATTGCTCAGAATTAATTTCAAATGAGACCATATTATTCTACAAATCAATTTACATAAGAATCAGCATTAATCTTGATATGCATGAAAATACACTAAATGCCCAATTTTCGGGCTTTCAATACACTCATTTATATTGCTTAGAATCAATTTTAAATGAGACCATATGATTCTACACATCAATTTACATAAGAATCAGCATTAATCTTGATATGCATGAAAATACACTAAATGCGCCATATTTGGGCTTTCAGTACACTCATTTATATTGCTCAGACTCAATTTTAAATGAGATTATATTATTATACACATCAATTTACATATGAATCAGCATTAATCATGATATGCATGAAAATACACTAAATGCGCCATATTTGAGCTTTCAGTACACTCATTTATATTGCTCAGAATCAATTTTAAATGGGACCATATGATTCTACACATCAATTTACATAAGAATCAGCCTTAATCTTGATATGCATGAAAATACACTAAATGCGCAATTTTCGGGCTTTCAGTACACTCATTTATATTGCTCAAAATCAATTTTAAATGAAACCATATGATTCTACACATCTATTTACATAAGAATCAGCATTAATCTTGATATGCTTGAAAATACACTAAATGCACAATTTTCGGGCTTTCAGTATACTCATTTATATTGCTCAGAATCAATTTTAAATGAGCCCGTATGATTCTACACATCAATTTACATGGGAACCAGCATTAATCTTGATATGCATGAAAATACACTAAATGCGCAGTTTTTGGTCTTTCAGTACACTCATTTATATTGCTCAGAATTAATTTTAAATGAGACCATATGATTCTACAGATCAATTTACATAAGAATCAGCATTAATCTTGATATGCCTGAATATACACTAAATACGCCATTATTGGGCTTTCCGTACACTCATTTATATTGCTCAGAATCAATTTTAATTGAGACCATATGATTCTACACATCAATTTCCATAAGAATCAGCATTAATCTTGATATGCATGAAAATAAAATAAATGGGCAATTTTCGGGCTTTCATTACACTCATTTATATGGCTCAGAATAAATTTTAAATGAGACCATATGATTCTACACATCAATTTACATCAGAATCAGCATTAATCTTGATATGCATCAAAATACACTAAATGCCCAATTTTCGGGCTTTCAATACACTCATTTATATTGCTTAGAATCAATTTCAAATGAGACCATATGATTCTACACATCAATTTACATAAGAATCAGCATTAATCTTGATATGCATGAAAATACACTAAATGCGCCATATTTGGGCTTTCAGTACACTCATTTGTATTGCTCAGAATCAATTTTAAATGAGACCATATGATTCTACACATCAATTTACATAAGAATCCGCATTAATCTTGATATGCATGAAAATACACTAAATGCGCAATTTTCGGGCTTTCAGTACACTCATTTATATTGCTCAAAATCAATTTTAAATGAAACCATATGATTCTACACATCATTTTACATAAGAATCAGCATTAATCTTGATATGCATGAAAATACACTAAATGCGCAATTTTCGGGCTTTCAGTACACTCATTTATATTGCGCAGAATCAATTTTAAATGAGATTATATGATTCTACATATCAATATATATAAGAATCAGCATTAATCTTGATATGCATGAAAATACACTAAATGCGCAGTTTTTGGACTTTCAGTACACTCATTTGTATTGCTCAGAATTAATTTCAATTGAGACCATATGATTCTACACATCAATTTACACAAGAATCAGCATTAATCTTGATATGCATGAAAATACATTAAATCCGCAATTTCCGGGCTTTCAGTACACTCATTTATATTGCACAGAATCAATTTTAAATGAGACCATATGATTCTACACATCAATTTACATAAGAATCAGCATTAAACTTGATATGCATGAATATACACGAAAGGCGCAATTTTGGGGCTTACAGTACACTCATTTATATTGCTCAGAATTAATTTTAAAAGAGACCATATGATTCTACACATCCATTTTACATAAGAATCAGCATTAATCTTGATATGCATGAAAATACACTAAATGCGCAGTTTTTGGTCTTTCAGTACAATCATTTATATTGCTCAGAAATAGTTTCAAATGAGACCATATGATTCTACACATCATTTTAAATAAGAATCAGCATTAATCTTGATATGCATGAAAATACACTAAATGCGCCATATTTGGGCTTTCAGTACACTCATTTGTATTGCTCAGAATCAATTTTAAATGAGACCATATGATTCTACACATCAATTTACATAAGAATCAGCATTAATCTTGATATGCATGAAAATACACTAAATGCGCAATTTTCGGGCTTTCAGTACACTCATTTATATTGCTCAAAATCAATTTTAAATGAAACCATATGATTCTACACATCAATTTACATAAGAATCAGCATTAATCTTGATATGCATGAAAATACACTAAATGCGTAATTTTCGGGCTTTCATTACACACATTTATATTGCTCAGAATCAATTTTAAATGATATCATATGATTCTACACATCAATTTAAATAAGTATCAGCATTAACCTTGATATGCATGAAAATACACTTAATGCGCAATATTCCAGCTTTCAGTGCACTCATTTATATTGCTCACAATCAATTTTAAATGAGACCGTATGATTCTACACATCAATTTACATAAGAATCAGCATTAATCTTGATATGCATGAAAATACACTAAATGCGCAATTTTCGGGCTTTCAGTACACTCATTTATATTGCTCAGAATCAATTTTAAATGAGACCGTATGATTCTACACATCAATTTACATAAGAATCAGCATTAATCTTGATATGCATGAAAATACACTAAATGCGCAGTTTTTGGTCTTTCAGTACACTCATTTATATTGATCAGAATCATTTTTAAATGATACCATATGATTCTACACATCAATTTACATAAGAATCAGCATTAATCTTGATATGCATGAAAATACACTAAATGCGCAATTTTCGGGCTTTCAGTAAACTCATTTATGTCGCTCGGAGACAATTTAAAATGAAACCATATGATTCTACACATCAATTTACATAAGAATCAGCATTAATCTTGATATGCATGAAAATACACTAAATGCGCAATTTTGCGGCTTTCAGTACACTCATTTATATTGCTCAGAATCAATTTTAAATGAGACCATATGATTCTACACATCAATTTACATAAGAATCATCATTAATCTTGATATGCATGAAAATACACTAAATGCGCAAATTTCGGGCTTTCAGTACACTCATTTATATTGCTCAGAATCAATTTTAAATGAGACCCTGTGATTCTACACGTCAATTTACATAAGAATCAGCATTAATCTTGATATGCATGAAAATACACTAAATGCGCAGTTTTTGGTCTTTCAGTACACTCATTTATATTGCTCAGAATCAATTTTAAATGAGACCATATGATTCTACATATCAATTTACATAAGAATCAGCATTAATCTTGATATGCATGAAAATACACTAAAAGCGCAATTTTCGGGCTTTCAGTACACTCATTTATATTGCTCAGAATCAATTTTAAATGAAACCATGTGATTCTACACATCAATTTACATAAGAATCAGCATTAATCTTGATATGCATGAAAATACACTAAATGCGCAATTTTCGGGCTTTCAGTACACTCAATTATATTGCTCAGAATCAATTTTAAATGAAAGCATATGATTCTACACATCAATTTACATAAGAATCAGCATTAATCTTGATATGCATGAAAATACACTAAATGCTCAATTTTCGGGCTTTCAGTACACTAATTTATATTGCTCAGAATCAATTTTAAATGAGACCGTATGAGTCTACACATCAATTTACATTAGAATCAGCATTAATCTTGATATGCATGAAAATACACTAAATGCGCAGTTTTTGGACTTTAGGTACACTCATTAATATTGATCAGAATCAATTTTAAATGTGACCATATGATTGAACACATCAATTTACATAAGAATCAACATTAATCTTGATATGCATGAAAATACAGTAAATGCTCAATTTTCGGGCTTTCAGTACACTCATTTATATTGCTCAGAATCATTTTAAATGTAACCATATGATTCTACACATCAATTTACATAAGAATCAGCATTAATCTTGATATGCATGAAAATACACTAAATGCGCAGTTTTTGGACTTTCAGTACACTCATTTATGTCGCTCGGAGTCAATTTTAAATGAGACCATAAGATTCTACACATCAATTTACATAAGAATCAGCATTAATCTTGATATGCATGAAAATACACTAAATGCGCAATTTTCGGGCTTTCAGCACACTCATTTATATTGCTCAGAATCAATTTTAAATGAGACCATATGATTCTACACATCAATTTACATAAGAATCAGCATTAATCTTGATATGCATGAAAATACACTAAATGCGCAATTTTCGGGCTTTCAGTACACTCATTTATATTGCTCAGAATCAATTTTAATTGAAACCATATGATTCTACACATCAATTTACATAAGAATCAGCATTAATCTTGATATGCATGAAAATACACTAAATGCGCAATTTTCGGGCTTTCAGTACACTCATTTATATTGCTCAGAATCAATTTTAAATGAGACCGTATGATTCTACACATCAATTTACATAAGAATCATCATTCATCTTGATATGCATGAAAATACACTAAATGCGCAGTTTTAGGTCTTTCAGCACATTCATTTCTATTGCTCAGAATCAATTTTAAATAAGACCATATGATTCTACACATCAATTTACATAAGAATCAGCATTACTCTTGATATGCATGAAAATACACTAAATGCGCAATTTTCGGGCTTTCAGTACACTCATTTATATTGATCAGAATCAATTTTAAATGAGACCATATAATTCTACACACCAATTTACATAAGAATCAGCATTAATCTTGATATGCATGAAAATACACTAAATGCGCAAATTTCGGGCTTTCAGCACACTCATTTATATTGCTCAGAATCAATTTTAAATGAACCCATATGATTCTACACATCAATTTACATAAGAATCAGCATTAATCTTGATATGCATGAAAATACACTAAATGCGCAATTTTTCCAGCTTTCAGTACACTCATTTATATTGCTCAGAATCAATTTTAAATGAGACCGTATGATTCTACACATCAATTTACATAAGAATCAGCATTAATCTTGATATGCATGAAAATACACTAAATGCGCAGTTTTGGTCTTTCAGTACACTCATTAATATTGATCAGAATCAATTTTAAATGAGACCATATGATTCTACACATCAATTTACATAAGAATCAGCATTAATCTTGATATGCATGAAAATACACCAAATGCGCAATTTCCAGGCTTTCAGTACACTCATTTATATTGCTCAGAATCAATTTTAAATGAAACCATGAGATTCTACACATCAATTTACATAAGAATCAGCATTAGTCTTGATATGCATGAAAATACACTAAATGCTCAGTTTCTGTCTTTCACTACACTCATTTATATTGCTTAGAATCAATATGAAATGAGACCGTATGATTCTACACATCAATTTACATAAGAATCAGCATTAATCTTGATATGCATGAAAATACACTAAATGCGCAATTTACGGGCTTTCAGTACACACATTTATATTGCTCAGAATCAACTTCAAATGTAACCATATGATTCTACACATCAATTTACACAAGAATCAGCATTAATCTTGATATGCATGAAAATACACTAAATGCGCAATTTTCGGGCTTTCAGTACACTCATTTATATCGCTCAGAATCAATTTTAAATGAAACCATATGATACTACACATCAATTTACATAAGAATCAGCATTAATCTTAATAGGCATGAAAATACATTAATGCGCAATTTTCGGGCTTTCAGTACACACATTTATATTGCTCAGAATCAATTTTAAATGAGATTATATGATTCTACACATCAATTTACATAAGAATCAGCATTAATCTTGATATGCATGAAAATACATTAAATGCGCAATTTTCGGGCTTTCAGTACATTCATATATATTGCTCAGAAGCAATTTGAAATGACATCAAGTGATTCTACACATCAATTTACATAAGAATCAGCATTAATCTTGATATGCATGAAAATACACTAAATGCGCAATTTTCGGGCTTTCAGTACACTCATTTATATTGGTCAGAATTATTTTCAAATAAGACCATATGATTCTACACATCAATTTCCACAAGAATCACCATTAATCTTGATATGCATGAAAATACACTAAATGCGCAATTTTCGGGCTTTCAGTACACTCATTTATATTGATCAGAATCAATTTTAAATGAAACCATATGATACTACACATCAATTTACATAAGAATCAGCATTAATCTTGATATGCATGAAAATACACTAAATGCGCAATTTTCGGGCTTTCAGTACACTCATTTATATTGCTCAGAATCAATTTTAAATGAAACCACATGATTCTACAAAACACTTTACATATGAATCAGCATTAATATTGATATGCATGAAAATACACTAAATGCGAAATTTTCGGGCTTTCAGTACACTCATTTATATTGCTCAGAATCAATTTTAAATGAGACCGTATGATTCTACACATCAATTTACATAAGAATCAGCATTAATCTTGATATGCATGAAAATACACTAAATGCGCAGTTTTTGATATTTCAGTACACACATTTATATTGCTCAGAATCAATTTTAAATGAGACCATATGATTGTACACATCAATTTACATAAGAATCAGCATTAATCTTGATATGAATGAAAATACACTAAATGCGCAATTTTCGGGCTTTCAGTACACTCATTTATATTGCTCAGAATGTATTTTACATGAGACCGTATGATTCTACACATCAATTTACATAAGAATCAGCATTAATCTTGATATGCATGAAAATACACTAAATGCGCAATTTTCGGGCTTTCAGTACACTCATTTATATTGATCAGAATCAATTTTAAATGAAACCATATGATTCTGCACATCAATTTACATAAGAATCAGCATTAATCTTGATATGCATGAAAATACACTTAATGCGCAATTTTCGGTTTTTCAGTACAGTCATTTCTATTGCTCAGAATCAATTTTAAATGAGACCATATGATTCTACACATCAATTTCCATAAGAATCAGCATTAATCTTGATATGCATGAAAATACACTAAATGCGCAATTTTCGGGCTTTCAGTACAATCATTTATGTCGCTCGGAATCAATTTTAAATGAGACCATATGATTCTACACATCAATTTACATAAGAATCAACATTAATCTTGATATGCATGAAAATACACTAAATGCGCAGTTTTTGGTCTTTCAGTACAGTCACTTATATTTATCAGAATCAATTTGAAATGTAACCATATGATTCTACACATCGATTTACATAAGAATCAGCATTAACCTTGATATGCATGAAAATACATTACGTGCACAATTTTCGGGCTTTCAGTACACTCATTTATATTGCTCAGAATCAATTTTAAATGAGACCATATGATTCTACACGTCAGTTTACATAAGAATCAGCATTAATCTTGATATGCATGAAAATACACTAAATGCGCAATTTTCGGGCTTTCAGTACACACATTTATATTGCTCAGAATCAACTTCAAATGTAACCATATGATTCTACACATCAATTTACACAAGAATCAGCATTAATCTTGATATGCATGAAAATACACTAAATGCGCAATTTTCGGGCTTTCAGTACACTCATTTATATTGCTCAGAATCAATTTTAAATGAAACCATATGATTCTACACATCAATTTACATAAGAATCAGCATTAATCTTGATATGCATGAAAATACACTAAATGCGCAGTTTTTGGTCTTTCAGTACACTCATTTATATTGCTCAGAATCAATTTTAAATGAGACCGTATGATTCTACACAACAGTTTACATAAGAATCAGCAGTAATCTTGATATGCACGAAAATACACTAAATGCGCAATTTTCTGGCTTTCAGTACACTCATTTATATTGGTGAGAACCAATTTTGAATGAGACCATATGATTCTACACATCAATTTACATAAGAATCAGCATTAATCTTGATATGCATGAAAATACACTAAATGCTCAATTTTCGGGGTTTCAGTACACTCATTTATATTGCTCAGAATCAATTGTAAATGAAACCATATGATTCTACACATCAATTTACATAAGAAATAGCATTAATCTTGATATGCATGAAAACACTAAATGCGCAGTTTTTGGACTTTCAGTACACACATTTTTGTTGATCAAAACTAATTTCAAATGAGACCATATGATTCTACACATCAATTTACACAAGAATCAGCATTAATCTTGATATGCATGAAAATACTCTAAATGAGCAATTTTCGGGTTTTCAGTACTCTCATTTATATTGCTTAGAATCAATTTTAAATGAGATTATATGATTCTACACATCAATTTACATAAGAATCAGCATTAATCTTGATATGCATGAAAATACACTAAATACGCAATTTTCGGGCTTTCAATACACTCATTGATACTACTCAGAATCAATTTTAAATGAAACCATATGATTCTACACATCAATTTACATAAGAATCAGCATTAATCTTGATATGCATGAAAATACATTAATGCGCAATTTTCGGGGTTTCAGTACACTCGTTTATATTGTTCAGAATCAATTTTAAATGAGACCGTATGATTCTACACATCAATTTACATAAGAATCAGCATTAATCTTGATATGCCCGAAAATTGCGCATTTAGTGTATTTTCATGCATATCAAGATTAATGCTGATTCTTATGTAAATTGACGTATAGAATCATATGGTCTCATATAAAATTGATTCTGAGCAACATAAATGAGAGTACTGAAAGCCCGAAAATTGCGCATTTAGTGTATTTTCATGCATATCAAGATTAATGCTGATTCTTATGTAAATTGATGTGTAGAATCATATGGTTTCATTTAAAATTGATTTTGAGCAATATAAATGAGTGTACTGAAAGCCCGAAAATTGCGCATTTAGTGTATTTTCATGCATATCAAGATTAATGCTGATTCTTAAGTAAATTGATGTGTAGATTCATATGGTCTCATTTAAATTTGATTCTGGGCAATATAAATGAGTGTACTGAAAGCCCGAATATGGCGCATTTAGTGTATTTTCATGCATATCAATATTAATACTGATTCTTATGTAAATTGATGTGTAGAATCATATGGTCTCATTTAAAATTGAATCTGAGCAATATAAATGAGTGTACTGAAAGCCCAAATATGGCGCATTTAGTGTATTCTCATACATATCAAGATTAATTCTGATTCTTATGTAAATTGATGTGTAGAATCATATGGTCTCATTTAAAATTGATTCTAAGCAATATAAATGATTGTACTGAAAGCCCGGAAATTGCGCATTTAGTGTATTTTCATGCATATCAAGATTAATGCTGATTCTTGTGTAAATTGATGTGTAGATTCATATAGTCTCATTTGAAATTAATTCTGAGCAATATAAATGAGTGTACTGAAAGACCAAAAACTGCGCATTTAGTGTATTTTCATGCATATCAAGATTAATGCTGATTCTTATGTAAATTGATGTGTAGAATCATACGGTCTCATTTAAAATTGATTCTGAGCAACATAAATGAGTGTACTGAAAGCCCGAAAACTGCGCATTTAGTGTATTTTCATGCATATCAAGATTAATGCTGATTCTTATGTAAATTGATGTGTAGAATCATATGGTTTCATTTAAAATTGATTTTGAGCAATATAAATGAGTGTACTGAAAACCCGAAAATTGCGCATTTAGTGTATTTTCATGCATATCAAGATTAATGCTGATTCTTATGTAAATTGATGTGGAGATTCATATGGTCTCATTTAAAATTGATTCTGAGCAATATAAATGAGTGTACTGAAAGCCCGAATATGGCGCATTTAGTGTATTTTCATGCATATCAATATTAATACTCATTCTTATGTAAATTGATGTGTAGAATCATATGGTCTCATTTAAAATTGATTCTGATCAATATAAATGAGTTTACTGAAAGCCCGAAAATTGCGCATTTAGTGTACTTTCATGCATATCAAGATTAATGATGTTTGTTATGTAAATTGATGCGTAGAATCATATGGTGTCATTTAAAATTGATTCTGAGCAATATAAATGAGTGTGCTGAAAGCCCGACAATTGCGCATTTAGTGTATTTTCATGCATATCAAGATTAGTACTGATTCTAATGTAAATTGATGTGTAGAATTATATAATCTCATTTAAAATTGATTCTGAGCAATATAAATGAGTGTACTGAAAGCCCAAAAATTACGCATTTAGTGTATTATCATGCATATCAAGATTAATGCTGATTCTTATGTAAACTGATGTGTAGAATAATATAGTCTGAATTAAAAATGATTTTGAGCCATATAAATTAGTGTAATGAAAGCCCGATTATTGCGCAGTTAGTGTATTTTCATGCATATCAATGTAAATGCTGATTCTTATGTAAATTGATGTGTAGAATCATATGGTCTAAGTTGAAATTAATTCTGAGCAATATAAATGAGTGTACTGAAAGTCCAAAAACTGCGCATTAATGTATTTTCATGCATATCAAGATTAATGCTGATTCTTATGTAAATTGATGTGTAGAATAATACGGTCTCATTTAAAATTGATTCTGAGCAATATAAATGAGTGTACTGAAAGCCCGAAAATTGCGCATTTAGTGTATTTTCATGCATATCAAGATTAATGCTGATTCTTATATAAATTGATGTGTAGAATCATATAATCTCATTTAAAATTGATTCTGAGCAATATAAATGTGTGTACTGAAAGACCGAAAACTGCGCATTTAGTGTATTTTCATGCATATCAAGATTAATGCTGATTCCTATGTAAATTGTTGTATAGAATCATACGGACTGATTTAAATTTGATTCTGAGCAATATAAATGAGTGTACTGAAAGCCCGAAAACTGCGCATTTAGTGTATTTTCATGCATATCAAGATTAATGCTGACACTTATGTAAATTGATGTGTAGAATCATATGGTCTCATTTAAATTTGATACTGAGCAATTTAAATGAATTTACCGAAAGCCCAAATATGGCACATTTAGTGTATTTTCATGCATATCAAGATTAATGCTGATTCTTATGTAAATTGATGTGTAGAATCATATGGTCTCATTTAAAATTAATTCTGAGCAATATAAATGAGTGTACTGAAGGACCAAAAACTGCGCATTTAGTGTATTTTCATGCATATCAAGATTAATGCTGATTCTTATGTAAATTGATGTGTAGCATCATACGGTCTCATTTAAAATTGATTCTGAGCAATATAAATGAGTGTACTGAAAGACAGAAACTGCGCATTTAGTGTATTTTCATGCATATCAAGATTAATGCTGATTCTTATATAAATTGATATGTAGAATCATATGGTCTCATTTAAAATTTATTCTGAGCAATATAAATGAGTGTAATGAAAGCCGGAAAATTTCGGATTTAGTGTATTTTCATGCATATCAAGATTAATGCTGATTCTTATGTAAATTGATGTGTAGAATCATATGTCTCATTTAAAATTGATTCTGATCAATATAAATGAGTGTACTGTAAGCCCGAAAATTTCGCATTTAGTGTATTTTCATGCATATCAAGATTAATGCTGATTCTTATGTAAATTGATGTGTAGAATCATATGGTCTCATTTAAAATTGATTCTGAGCAATATAAATTAGTGTACTGAAAGACCAAACACTGCGCATTTAGTGTATTTTCATGCATATCAAGATTAATGCAGATTCTTATATAAATTGATATGTAGAATCATATGGTCTCATTTAAAATTTATTCTGAGCAATATAAATGAGTGTAATGAAAGCCGGAAAATTTCGCATTTAGTGTATTTTCATGCATATCAAGATTAATGCTGATTCTTATGTAATTTGATGTGTAGAATCATATGTCTCATTTAAAATTGATTCTGATCAATATAAATGAGTGTACTGAAATATCAAAAACTGCGTATTTAGTGTATTTTCATGCACATCAAGATTAATGCTGATTCTTATGTAAATTGATGTGTAGAATAATATGGTCTCATTTCAAATTGACTCCGAGCAATATAAATGAGAGTAGTGAAAGCCCGAAAATTGCGCATTTAGTGTATTTTCATGCATATCAAGATTAATGCTGATTCTTATGTAAATTGATGTGTAGATTCATATGGTCTCATTTAAAATTGATTCTGAGCAATATAAATGAGTGTGCTGAAAGCCCGAAAATTGCGCATTTAGTGCATTTTCATGCATATCAAGATTAATGCTGATTATTTGTAAATTGTTGTGTAGAATCATATGGTCTCATTTAAAATTGATTCTGATCAATATAAATGAGTGTACTGAAAGACCAAAAACTGCGCATTTAGTGTATTTTCATGCATATCAAGATTAATGCTGATTGTTATGTAAGTTGATGTTTAGAATCATATGGTTACATTTAAAATTTATTCTGAGCAATATAAATGAGTGTACTGAAAGCCGGAAATTTGCGCAGTTAGTGTATTTTCATGCATATCAAGATTAATGCTGATACTTATGTAAATTGATGTGTAGAATTATATAATCTCATTTAAAATTGATTCTGAGCAATATAAATGAGTGTACTGAAAGCCCAAAAATTACGCATTTAGTGTATTATCATGCATATCAAGATTAATGCTGATTCTTATGTAAACTGATGTGTAGAATAATATAGTCTGAATTAAAAATGATTTTGAGCCATATAAATTAGTGTAATGAAAGCCCGATTATTGCGCAGTTAGTGTATTTTCATGCATATCAATGTAAATGCTGATTCTTATGTAAATTGATGTGTAGAATCATATGGTCTCATTTAAAATTGATTCTGAGCAATATAAATGAGTGTACTGAAAGCCCGAAAATTGCGCATTTAGTTTATTTTCATGCATATCAAGATTAATGCTGATTCTTATGTAAATTGATGTGTAGAATCATATGGTTTCATTTAAAATTGATTTTGAGCAATATAAATGAGTGTACTGAAAGACCAAAAACTGCGCATTTAGTGTATTTTCAGGCATATCAAGATTAATGCTGATTCTTATGTAAATTGATGTGTAGAATCATATGGTCTAAGTTGAAATTAATTCTGAGCAATATAAATGAGTGTACTGAAAGTCCAAAAACTGCGCATTAATGTATTTTCATGCATATCAAGATTAATGCTGATTCTTATGTAAATTGATGTGTAGAATAATACGGTCTCATTTAAAATTGATTCTGAGCAATATAAATGAGTGTACTGAAAGCCCGAAAATTGCGCATTTAGTGTATTTTCATGCATATCAAGATTAATGCTGATTCTTATATAAATTGATGTGTAGAATCATATAATCTCATTTAAAATTGATTCTGAGCAATATAAATGTGTGTACTGAAAGACCGAAAACTGCGCATTTAGTGTATTTTCATGCATATCAAGATTAATGCTGATTCCTATGTAAATTGTTGTATAGAATCATACGGACTCATTTAAATTTGATTCTGAGCAATATAAATGAGTGTACTGAAAGCCCGAAAACTGCGCATTTAGTGTATTTTCATGTATATCAAGATTAATACTGATTCTTATGTAAATTGATGTGTAGAATCATATGGTCTCATTTAAATTTGATACTGAGCAATTTAAATGAATGTACCGAAAGCCCAAATATGGCACATTTAGTGTATTTTCATGCATATCAAGATTAATGCTGATTCTTATGTAAATTGATGTGTAGAATCATATGGTCTCATTTAAAATTAATTCTGAGCAATATAAATGAGTGTACTGAAAGACCAAAAACTGCGCATTTAGTGTATTTTCATGCATATCAAGATTAATGCTGATTCTTATGTAAATTGAAGTGTAGCATCTTACGGTCTCATTTAAAATTGATTCTGAGCAATATAAATGAGTGTACTGAAAGACAGAAACTGCGCATTTAGTGTATTTTCATGCATATCAAGATTAATGCTGATTCGTATATAAATTGATATGTAGAATCATATGGTCTCATGTAAAATTTATTCTGAGCAATATAAATGAGTGTAATGAAAGCCGGAAAATTTCGCATTTAGTGTATTTTCATGCATATCAAGATTAATGCTGATTCTTATGTAAATTGATGTGTAGAATCATATGTCTCATTTAAAATTGATTCTGATCAATATAAATGAGTGTACTGTAAGCCCGAAAATTGCGCATTTATTGTATTTTCATGCATATCAAGATTAATGCTGATTCTTATGTAAATTGATGTGTAGAATCATATGGTCTCATTTAAAATTGATTCTGAGCAATATAAATTAGTGTACTGAAAGACCAAACACTGCGCATTTAGTGTATTTTCATGCATATCAAGATTAATGCTGATTCTTATATAAATTGATATGTAGAATCATATGGTCTCATTTAAAATTTATTCTGAGCAATATAAATGAGTGTTATGAAAGCCGGAAAATTTCGCATTTAGTGTATTTTCATGCATATCAAGATTAATGCTGATTCTTATGTAAATTGATGTGTAGAATCATATGTCTCATTTAAAATTGATTCTGATCAATATAAATGAGTGTACTGAAATATCAAAAACTGCGCATTTAGTGTATTTTCATGCACATCAAGATTAATGCTGATTCTTATGTAAATTGATGTGTAGAATAATATGGTCTCATTTCAAATTGACTCCGAGCAATATAAATGAGAGTAGTGAAAGCCCGAAAATTGCGCATTTAGTGTATTTTCATGCATATCAAGATTAATGCTGATTCTTATGTAAATTGATGTGTAGATTCATATGGTCTCATTTAAAATTGATTCTGAGCAATATAAATGAGTGTACTGAAAGCCGGAAATTTGCGCAGTTAGTGTATTTTCATGCATATCAAGATTAATGCTGATTGTTATGTAAATTGATGTGTAGAATCATATGGTCTCATTTAAAATTGATTCCGAGCAATATAAATGAGTGTACTGAAAGCCCGAAAATTGCGCATTTAATGTATTTTCATGCATATCAAGATTAATGCTGATTTTATGTAAATTGATTTGTAGAATCATATGGTTACATATAAAATTGATTCTGATCAATATAAATGAGTGTGCTGAAAGCCCGAAAATTGCGCATTTAGTGTATTTTCATGCATATCAAGATTAATGCTGATTCTTATGTAAATTGATGTGTAGAATCATACGGTCCCATTTAAAATAGATTCTGAGCAATATAAATGAGTGTACTGAAAGCCCGAAAATTGCGCATTTAGTGTTTTTTCATGCATATCAAGATTAATGCTGATTCTTATGTAAATTGATTTGTAGAATCATATGGTTACATTTAAAATTTATTCTGAGCAATATAAATGAGTGCAATGAAAGCCGGAAAATTTCGCATTTAGTGTATTTTCATGCATATCAAGATTAATGCTGATTCTTATGTAAATTGATGTGTAGAATCATATGTCTCATTTAAAATTGATTCTGATCAATATAAATGAGTGTACTGAAATATCAAAAACTGCGCATTTAGTGTATTTTCATGCACATCAAGATTAATGCTGATTCTTATGTAAATTGATGTGTAGAATAATATGGTCTCATTTCAAATTGACTCCGAGCAATATGAATGAGTGTACTGAAAGCCCGAAAATTGCGCATTTAGTGTATTTTCATGCATATCAAGATTAATGCTGATTCTTATGTAAATTGATTTGTAGAATCATATGGTTACATTTAAAATTGATTCTGATCAATATAAATGATTGTACTGAAAATCCAAACACTGCGCATTTAGTGTATTTTCATGCATATCAAGATTAATGCTGATTCATATGTAAATTTATGTGTAGAATCATATGGTCTCATTTAAATTGATTCTGAGCAATATAAATGAGTGTATTGAAAGCCCGAAAATTGCGCATTTAGGTGTATTTTCATGCATATCAATGATTAATGCTGATTCTTATGTAAATTGATGTGTAGATTCATATGGTCTCATTTAAAATTGATTCTGAGCAATATAAATGAGTGTACTGAAAGCCCGAGAATTGCGCATTTAGTGTATTTTCATGCATATCAAGATTAATGCTGATTCTTATGTAAATTGATGTGTAGAATCATATGGTCTCATTTAACATTGATTCTGATCAATATAAATGAGTGTACTGAAAGTCCAAAAACTGCGCATTTATTGTATTTTCATGCATATCAAGATTAATGCTGATTTTTATGTAAATTGATGTGTAGAATCATATGGTTACATTTAAAATTGATTCTGAGCAATATAAATGAGTGTACTGAAAGCCCGAAATTTGCGCATTTAGTGTATTTTCATGCATATCAAGATTAATGCTGATTCTTATGTAAATTGATGTGTAGAATCATATGGTCTCATTTAAAATTCCTTCCGAGCAATATAAATGAGTGTACTGAAAGCCTGAAAATTGAGCATTTAGTGTATTTTCATGCATATCAAGATTAATGCTGATTCTTATGTAAATTGATGTGTAGAATCATATGGTCTCATTTAAAATTGATTCTGAGCAATATAAATGATGCACTAAAAGACCGAAAATTGCGCATGTAGTATATTTTCATGCATATCAAGAGTAATGCTGATTCTTATGTAAATTGATGTGTAGAATCATATGGTATCATTTAAAATTGATTCTGATGAATATAAATGAGTGTACTGAAAGACCAAATACAGCGCATTTAGTGTATTTTCATGCATATCAAGATTAATGCTGATTCTTATGTAAATTGATGAGTAGAATCATACGGTCTCATTTAAAAGTGATTCGGAGCAATATAAATGAGTGTACTGAAAGCCCGAATATTGCGCATTTAGTGTATTTTCATGCATATCAAGATTAATGCTGATTCTTATGTAAATTGATGTGTAGAATCATATGGTTTCAATTAAAATTGATTCTGAGCAATATAAATGAGTGTACTGAAAGCCCGAAAATTGCGCATTTAGTGTATTTTCATGCATATCAAGATTAATGCTGATTCTTATATAAATTGATGTGTAGAATCATATGGTCTCATTTAAAATTGATTCTGAGCAATATAAATGAGTGTACTGAAAGCCGGAAAATTGCGCATTTAGTGTATTTTCAAACATATCAAGATTAATGCTGATTCTTATGTAAATTGATGTGTAGAATCATATGGTCTCATTTAAAATTGATTCTGATCAATATAAATGAGTGTACTGTAAGCCCGAAAATTGCGCATTTAGTGTATTTTCATGCATATCAAGATTAATGCTGATTCTTATGTAAATTGATGTGTACAATCATATGGTCTCATTTAAAATTGATTCTGAGCAATATAAATGAGTGTACTGAAAGCTGGAATATTGCGCATTAAGTGTATTTTCATGCATATCAAGATTAATGCTGATTCTTATGTAAATTGTTGTGTAGAATCATACGGTCTCATTTAAAATTGATTCTGAGCAATATAAATGAGTGTACTGAAAGCCCGAAAATTGCGCATTTAGTGTATTTTCATGCATATCAAGATTAATGCTCATTTTTATGTAAATTGATGTGTAGAATCTTATGGTTTCATTTAAAATTGATTCTGAGCAATATAAATGAGTGCACTAAAAGACCGAAAATTGCGCATGTAGTGTATTTTCATGCATATCAAGAGTAATGCTGATTCTTATGTAAATTGATGTGTAGAATCATATGGTATCATTTAAAATTGATTCTGATGAATATAAATGAGTGTACTGAAAGACCAAATACTGCGCATTTAGTGTATTTTCATGCATATCAAGATTAATGCTGATTCTTATGTAAATTGATGAGTAGAATCATACGGTCTCATTTAAAAGTGATTCTGAGCAATATAAATGAGTGTACTGAAAGCCCGAATATTGCGCATTTAGTGTATTTTCATGCATATCAAGATTAATGCTGATTCTTATGTAAATTGATGTGTAGAATCATATGGTTTCAATTAAAATTGATTCTGAGCAATATAAATGAGTGTACTGAAAGCCCGAAAATTGCGCATTTAGTGTATTTTCATGCATATCAAGATTAATGCTGATTCTTATATAAATTGATGTGTAGAATCATATGGTCTCATTTAAAATTGATTCTGAGCAATATAAATGAGTGTACTGAAAGCCGGAAAATTGCGCATTTAGTGTATTTTCAAACATATCAAGATTAATGCTGATTCTTATGTAAATTGATGTGTAGAATCATATGGTCTCATTTAAAATTGATTCTGATCAATATAAATGAGTGTACTGTAAGCCCGAAAATTGCGCATTTAGTGTATTTTCATGCATATCAAGATTAATGCTGATTCTTATGTAAATTGATGTGTACAATCATATGGTCTCATTTAAAATTGATTCTGAGCAATATAAATGAGTGTACTGAAAGCTGGAATATTGCGCATTAAGTGTATTTTCATGCATATCAAGATTAATGCTGATTCTTATGTAAATTGTTGTGTAGAATCATACGGTCTCATTTAAAATTGATTCTGAGCAATATAAATGAGTGTACTGAAAGCCCGAAAATTGCGCATTTAGTGTATTTTCATGCATATCAAGATTAATGCTCATTTTTATGTAAATTGATGTGTAGAATCTTATGGTTTCATTTAAAATTGATTCTGAGCAATATAAATGAGTGCACTAAAAGACCGAAAATTGCGCATGTAGTGTATTTTCATGCATATCAAGAGTAATGCTGATTCTTATGTAAATTGATGTGTAGAATCATATGGTATCATTTAAAATTGATTCTGATGAATATAAATGAGTGTACTGAAAGACCAAATACTGCGCATTTAGTGTATTTTCATGCATATCAAGATTAATGCTGATTCTTATGTAAATTGATGAGTAGAATCATACGGTCTCATTTAAAAGTGATTCTGAGCAATATAAATGAGTGTACTGAAAGCCCGAATATTGCGCATTTAGTGTATTTTCATGCATATCAAGATTAATGCTGATTCTTATGTAAATTGATGTGTAGAATCATATGGTTTCAATTAAAATTGATTCTGAGCAATATAAATGAGTGTACTGAAAGCCCGAAAATTGCGCATTTAGTGTATTTTCATGCATATCAAGATTAATGCTGATTCTTATATAAATTGATGTGTAGAATCATATGGTCTCATTTAAAATTGATTCTGAGCAATATAAATGAGTGTACTGAAAGCCGGAAAATTGCGCATTTAGTGTATTTTCAAACATATCAAGATTAATGCTGATTCTTATGTAAATTGATGTGTAGAATCATATGGTCTCATTTAAAATTGATTCTGATCAATATAAATGAGTGTACTGTAAGCCCGAAAATTGCGCATTTAGTGTATTTTCATGCATATCAAGATTAATGCTGATTCTTATGTAAATTGATGTGTACAATCATATGGTCTCATTTAAAATTGATTCTGAGCAATATAAATGAGTGTACTGAAAGCTGGAATATTGCGCATTAAGTGTATTTTCATGCATATCAAGTTTAGTGCTGATTCTTATGTAAATTGATGTGTAGAATCATATGATCTCATTTAAAATTGATTCTGATCAATATAAATGAGTGTACTGTAAGCCCGAAAATTGAGCATTTAGTGTATTTTCATGCATATCAAGATTAATGCTGATTCTTATGTAAATTGATGTGTAGAATCATACGGTCTCATTTAAAATTGATTCTGAGCAATATAAATGAGTGTACTGAAAGCCCGAAAATTGCGCATTTTGTGTATTTTCATGCATATCAAGATTAATGCTCATTCTTATGTAAATTGAAGTGTAGAATCTTATGGTTTCATTTAAAATTGATTCTGAGCAATATAAATGAGTGTACTGAAAACCGGAAAATTGCGCATTTAGTGTATTTTCATGCATATCAAGATTAATGATGATTCTTATGTAAATTGATGTGTAGAATCATACGGTTTCGTTTAAAATTGATTCTGATCAATATAAATGAGTGTACTGAAAGGCCAAAGAATGCGCATTTAGTGTATTTTCATGCATATCAAGATTAATGCTGATTCTTATGTAAATTGATGTGTAGAATCATAAGGTCTCATTTAAAATTGATTCTGAGCAATATAAATGAGTGTACTGAAAGCCCGAAAATTGCGCATTTAGAGTATTTTCATGCATATCAAGATTAATGCTGATACTTATGTAAATTGATGTGTAGAATCATACGGTCTCTTTTAAAATAGATTCTGAGCAATATAAATGAGTGTACTGAAAGCCCGAAAATTGCGCATTTAGTGTATTTTCATGCATATCAAGATTAATGCTAATTCTTATGTAAATTGATGTGTAGAATTATAGTGTCTCAATTAAAATTGGTTCTGATCAATATAAATGATTGTACTGTAAGCCCGAAAATTGCGCATTTAGTGTATTTTCATGCATATCAAGATTAATGCTGATTCTTATGTAAATTGATGTGTAGAATCATATGGTCTCATTTAAAATTAATTCTGATCAATATAAATAGAGTGTACTGAAAGACCAAAAACTGCGCATTTAGTGTATTTTCATGCATATCAAGATTAATGCTGATTCTTATGTAAATTAATGTGTAGAATCACACGGTCTCATTTAAAATTGATTCTGAGCAATGTAAATGAGTGTACTGAAAGCACGAAAATTGCGCATTTAATGTATTTTCATGCATATCAAGATTAATGCTGATTCTTATGTAAATTGATGTGTAGAATCATATGGTCTCATTTGAAATTAATTCTGCTCAATATAAATGAGTGTACTGAAAGACCAAAAACTGCGCATTTACTGTATTTTCGTGCATATCAAGATTAATGATGATTCTTTTGTAAATTGATGTGTAGTATCATGTGGTCTCATTTAAAATTGATTCTGAGCAATATAAATGCGTGTAATGAAAGCCGAAATTTGCGCATTTAGTGTATTTTCATACATATCAAGATAAATTAAGATTCTTTTCTAAATTGATGTGGAGAATCATATGGTTTCATTTAAAATTGATTCTGAGCAATATAAATGAGTGTACTGAAAGTCCGAAAATTGCGCATTTAGTGTATTTTCATGCATATCAAGATTAATGCTGATTCTTATGTATATTGATGTGTAGAATCATATGGTTTCATTTAAAATTGATTCTGATCCATACAAATGAGTGTACTGAAATCTCGAAAATTGCGCATTTAGTGTATTTTCATGCATATCACGATTAATGCTGATTCTTATGTAAATTCATGTGTAGAATCATATGGTCTCATTTAAAATTGATTCTAAGCCATATAAATGAGTGTACTGAAACCCGAAAATTGCGCATTTAGTGTATTTTCATGCATATCAAGATTAATGCTGATTCTTATGTAAATTGAGGTGTAGAATCATATGGTCTCATTTAAAATTGATTCTGAGCAATATAAATGAGTGTACTGTAAGACCAAATACGGCCCATTTAGTGTATTTTCATGCATATCAAGATTACTGCTGATTCTTATGTAAATTGATGTGTAGAATCATACGGTCTCATTTAAAACTGATTCTGAGCAATATAAATGAGTGTACTGGAAGCCCGAAAATTGCGCATTGAGTGTATTTTCATGCATATCAAGATTAATGATGATTCTTATGTAAATTGATGTGTTGAATCATATGGTGTCATTTAAAATTGATTCTGAGCAATATAAATGAGTGTACTGAAAGCCAGAAAATTGCGCATTTAGTGTATTTTCATGCATATCAAGATAAATGCTGATTCTTATGTAAATTGATGTGTAGAATCTTATGGTTTCATTTAAAATTGATTCTGAGCAATATAAATGAGTGTACTGAAAACCGGAAAATTGCGCATTTAGTGTATTTTCATGCATGTCAAGATTAATGCTGATTCTTATGTAAATTGATGTGTAGAATCATATGGTGTCATTTAAAATTGATTCTGATCAATATAAATGAGTGTACTCTAAGCCCGAAAATTGAGCATTTAGTGTATTTTCATGCACATCAAGATCAATGCTGATTCTTATGTAAACTGATGTGTAGAATCATACGGTCTCATTTAAAATTGATTCTGAGCAATATAAATGAGTGTATTGAAAGCCAGAAAATTGCGCATTTAGTGTATTTTCATGCATATCAAGATTAATGCTTAATCTTATGTAAATTGATGTGTAGAATCTTATGGTTTCAATTAAAATTTATTCTGCGCAATATAAATGAGTGTACTGAAAGACCGAAAATTGCGCATTTAGTGTATTTTCATGCATATCAAGATTAATGCTGATAATTATGTAAATTGATGTGTAGAATCATACGGTCTCATTTAAAATAGATTCTGAGCAATATAAATGAGTGTACTGAAAGCTGGAATATTGCGCATTATGTGCATTTTATTGCATATCAAGATTAATGCTGATTCTTATGTAAATTGATGTGTGGAATCATATGGTCTCATTTAAAATTGGTTCTGATCAATATAAATGAGTGTACTGTAAGCCCGAAAATTGCGCATTTAGTGTATTTTCATGCATATCAAGATTAATGCTGATTCTTATGTAAATTGATGTGTAGAATCATATGGTCTCATTTAAAATTGATTCTGATCAATATAAATGAGTGTACTGAAAGACCAAAAACTGCGCATTTAGTGTATTTTCATGCATATCAAGATTAATGCTGATTCTTATGTAAATTAATGTGTAGAATCACACGGTCTCATTTAAAATTGATTCTGAGCAATATAAATGAGTATACTGAAAGCACGAAAATTGCGCATTTAGTGTATTTTCATGCATATCAAGATTAATGCTGATTCATATGTAAATTGATGTGTAGAATCTTATGGTTTCATTTAAAATTGATTCTGAACAATATAAATGAGTGTACAGAAAAACGGAAAATTGCGCATTTACTGTATTTTCATGCATATCAAAATTAATGCTGATTCTTAGGGAAATTGATGTGTAGAATCATATGGTCTCATTTAAAATTTATTCTGAGCAATATAAATGAGTGTACTGGAAGACGAAAACTGCGCATTTAGTGTATTTTCATGCATATCAAGATTAATGCTGATTCTTATGTAAATTGATGTGTAGAATCATATGGTTTCATTTAAAATTGATTCTGAGCAATATAAATGAGTGTACTGAAAGCCCGAAAATTGAGCATTTTGTGTATTTTCATGCATATCAAAATTAATGCTGATTCTTATTTAAATTGATGTGTAGAATCATATGGTCTCATTTAAAATTTATTCTGAACAATATAAATGAGTGTACTGAATGCCCGAAAATTGCCCATTAATGTATATTGATGCATATCAAGATTAATGCAGATTCTTGTGTAAATTGATGTGAAGAATCATATTGTCTCATTGGAAATTAATTATGAGCAATATAAATGAGTGTACTGAAAGACCAAAAACTGCGCATTTAGTGTATTTTCATGCATATCAAGATTAATGATTATTCTTTATAAATTGTTGTGTAGAATCATATGGTCTCATTTGAAATTAATTCTGAGCAATATAAATGAGTGTACTGAAAGACCAAACACTGCGCATTTAGTGTATTTTCATGCATATCAAGATTAATGCTGATTCTTATGTAAATTGATGTACAGAATCAGACGGTCTCATTTAAAATTGATTCTGAGCAATATAAATGATTTTACTGAAAGCCCGAAAATTGCGCATTTAGTGTATTTTCATGCATATCAAGAATAATGATGATTCTTATGTAAATTGATGTGTAGAATCATATGGTCTCATTTAAAATTGATTCTGAGCAATATCAATGAGTGTACTGAAAGCCGGAAAATTGCGCATTTAGTGTATTTTCATGCCTATCAAGATTAATGCTGATTCTTGCCTAAATTAATGTATAGAATAATATGGTCTCATTTGAAATTAATTCTGATCAATATAAATGAGTGTACTGAAAGACCAAAAACTGCGCGTTTAGTGTATTTTCATGCATATCAAGATTAATGCTGATTCTTATGTAAATTGATGTGTAGAATCATATGGTTGCATTTTAAATTGATTCTGAGCGATATAAATGAGTGTACTGAAAGCCCGAAAATTGCGCATTTAGTGTATTTTCATGCATATCAAGATTAATGCTGATTCTTATGAAAATTGATGTGTAGAATCATATGGTTTCATTTAAAATTGATTCTAAGCAATATAAATGAGTGTACTGAAAGCCCGAAAATTGCGCATTTAGTGTATTTTCATGCATATCAAGATTAATGCTGAATCTTATGTAAATTGATGTGTAGAATAATATGGTCTCATTTCAAATTAGTTCTGAGCGATATAAATGAGTGTACTGAAAAACCGAATATTGCGCATTTAGTGTATTTTCATGCATATCAAGATTAATGCTGATTCTTATGTAAATTGATGTTTAGAATCATATGGTCGCATTTAAAATTGATTGTAAGGAATATAAATGAGTGTACTGAAAGCCCGAAAATTGCGCGTTTAGTGTATTTTCATGCATATCAAAATTAATGCTGATTCTTGTGTAAATTGATGTGTAGAAGCATATGGTCTCATTTGAAATTATTTCTGGTCAATATAAATGAGTGTACTGAAAGACCAAAAACTGCGCATTTAGTGTATTTTCATGCATATCAAGATTAATGCTGATTCCTATGTAAATTGATGTGTACAATCATACGGTCTCATTTAAAATTGATTCTGAGCAATATAAATTAGTGTACTGAAAGCCCGAAAATTACGCATTTAGTGTATTTTCATGCATATCAAGATTAATGCTGATTCTTATGTAAATTGATGTGTAGAATCATATGGTTTAATATCAAATTGATTCTGATCAATATAAATGAGTGTACTGAAAGTCCAAAAACTGCGCATTTAGTGTATTTTCATGCATATCAAGGTTAATGCAGATTCTTATGTAAGTTGATGTGTAGAATCATATGGTCTCATTTGAAATTGGTTCTGATCAATAAAAATGAGTTTACTGAAGGCCACAAAACTGCGCATTTAATATATTTTCATGCACATCAAGATTAATGCTGATTCTTATGTAAATTGATGTGTAGAATCATATGGTTGCATTTAAAATTTATTCTGAGCGATATAAATGAGTGTACTGAAAGCCCGAAAATTGCGCATTTAGTGTATTTTCATCCATATCAAGATTAATGCTGATTCTTATGTAAATTGATGTGTAGAATCATATGGTCTCATTTAAAATTGATTCCGAGCAATATAAATGAGTGTACTGAAAGCCCGAAAATTGCGCATTTAGTGTATGTTCATGCATATCAAGATTAATGCTGATTCTTATGTAAATTGATGTGTAGAATCATATGGTCTCATTTAAAATTGATTCTGAGCAATATAAATGAGTGTACTGAAAGACCGAAAATTGTGCATTAAGTGTATTTTCATGCATATCAAGATTAATGCTGATTCTTATGTAAATTGATGTGTAGAATCATATGGTCTCGTTTAAAATTGATTCTGAGCAATATAAATGAGTGTACTGAAAGCCGGAAAATTGCGCATTTAGTGTATTTTCATGCATATCAAGATTAATGTTGATTCTTATGTAAATTGATGTGTAGAATCATATGGTTTCATTTAAAATTGTTTCTGAGCAATATAAATGAGTGTACTGAAAGCCCGAAAATTGCGCATTTAGTGTATTTTCATGCATATCAAGATTAATGCTGATTCATATGTAAATTGATGTGTAGAATCATATGGTTACAATTCAAATTGATTCTGAGCAATATAAATGAGTGTACTGAAAGCCCGAAAATTGCGCATTTAGTGTATTTTCATACATATCAAGATTAATGCTGATTCTTATGTAAATTGATGTGTAGAATCATATGGTTACATTTAAGATTGATTCTGAGCAATATAAATGTGTGTACTGAAAGCCCGAAATTTGCGCATTTAGTGTATTTTCATGCATATCAAGATTAATGTTGATTCTTATGTAAATTGATGTGTAGAATCACATGGTCTCGTTTAAAATTGATTCCGAGCAATATAAATGAGTGTACTGAAAGCCGGAAAATTGCGCATTTAGTGTATTTTCATGCATATCAAGATTAATGTTGATTCTTATGTAAATTGATGTGTAGAATCATATGGTTTCATTTAAAATTGTTTCTGAGCAATATAAATGAGTGTACTGAAAGCCCGAAAATTGCGCATTTAGTGTATTTTCATGCATATCAAGATTAATGCTGATTCTTATGTAAATTGATGTGTAGAATCATACGGTCTCATTTAAAATTTATTCTGATCAATATAAATGAGTGTACTGAAAGACCAAAAACTGCGCATTTAGTGTATTTTCATGCATATCAAGATTATTGCTGATTATTATGTAAATTGATGTGTAGAATCATACGGTCTCATTTAAAATTTATTCTGATCAATATAAATGAGTGTACTGAAAGACCAAAAACTGCGCATTTAGTGTATTTTCATGCATATCAAGATTATTGCTGATTCTTATGTAAATTGATGTGTAGAATCATACGGTCTCATTTAAAATTGATTCTGAGCAATATAAATGAGTGTACTGAAAGCCCGAAAGTTGCGCATTTAGTGTATTTTCATGCATATCAAGATTAATGCTGATTCTTATGTAAATTGATGTGTAGAATCATATGGTTTCATTTAAAATTGATTCTGAGCAATATAAATGAGTGTACTGAAAGACCAAACTCAGCGCATTTAGTGTATTTTCATACATATCAAGATTAATGCTGATCCTTATGTAAATTGATGTGTAGAATCATATGGTCTCATTTAAAATTGATTCTGATCAATATAAATGTGTGTACTGTAAGCCCGAAAATTGCGCATTTAGTGTATTTTCATGCATATCAAGATTAATGCTGATTCTTATGTAAATTGATGTGTAGAATCATATGGTCTCATTTAAAATTGATTCTGAGCAATATAAATGTGTGTACTGAATGCCGGAAAATTGCGCATTTAGTGTATTTTCATGCATATCAAGATTAATGCTGATTCTTATGTAAATTGATGTGAAGAATCATATGGTCTCATTTAAAATTGATTCTGATCAATATAAATGAGTGTACTAAAATATCAAAAACTGCGCATTTAGTGTATTTTCATGCATATCAAGATTAATGCTGATTCTTATGTAAATTGATGTGTAGAATCATACGGTCTCATTTAAAATTGATTCTGTGCAATATAAATGAGTGTACTGAAAGCCCGAAAATTTCGCATTTAGTGTATTTTCATGCATATCAAGATTAATGCTGATTCTTATGTAAATTGATGTGTAGAATCATGTGGTTTCATTTAAAATTGATACTGAGTAATATAAATGATTGTACTGAAAGCCCGAAAATTGCGCATTTAGTGTATTTTCATGCATATCAAGATTAATGCTGATTCTTATGTAAATTGATGTGTAGAATCATAAGGTTTCATTAAAATTGATTCTGAGCAATATAAATGAGTGTACTGAAATCCCGAATATTGCGCATTTAGTGTATTTTCATGCATATCAAGATTAATGCTGATTCTTATGTAAATTGATGTGTAGAATCATACGGTCTCATTTAAAATTGATTCTGAGCAATATAAATGAGTGTACTGAAAGCCCGAAAATTTCGCATTTAGTGTATTTTCATGCATATCAAGATTAATGCTGATTCTTATGTAAATTGATGTGTAGAATCATATAATCTCATTTAAAATTGATTCTGAGCAATATAAATGTGCGTACTGAAAGCCCGAAAATTGCGCATTAATGTATTTTCATGCCTATTAAGATTAATGCTGATTCTTATGTAAATTGATGTGTAGAATCATATGGTCTCAATTAATATTGATTCTAAGCACTATAAATGAGTGTACTGAAAGACAGAAACTGCGCATTTAGTGCATTTTCATGCATATCAAGATTAATGCTGATTCTTATGTAAATTGATGTGTAGAATCATATGGTCTCATTTAAAATTGATTCTGACCAATATAAATGAGTGTACTGAAAGCCCTAAAATTGCGCATTTAGTGTATTTTCATGCATATCAAGATTAATGCTGATTCTTATGTAAATTGATGTGTACAGTCATATGGTTTCATTTAAAATTGATTCTGAGCAATATAAATGAGTGTACTGAAAGCCCGAAAATTGCGCATTTAGTGTATTTTCATGCATATCAAGATTAATGCTGATTCTTATGTAAATTGATGTGTAGAATCATATGGTCTTATTTAAAATTGATTCTGAGCGATATAAATGAGTGTACTGAAAAACCAAAAACTGCGCATTTAGTGTATTTTTATGCATATCAAGATTAATGCAGATTCTTATGTAAATTGATGTGTAGAATCATACGGTGTCATTTAAAATTGATTCTGAGCAATATAAATGAGTGTACTGAAAGCCCGAAAATTGCGCATTTAATGTATTTTCATGCATATCAAGATTAATGCTGATTCTTATGTAAATTGATGTTTAGAATCATATGGTTTCATTTCAAATTGATTCTGAGCAATATAAATGAGTGTACTGTAAGCCCGAAAATTGCGCAATTATTGTATTTTCATGCATATCAAGATTAATGCTGATTCTTATGTAAATTGATGTGTAGAATCATATGGTCTCATTTAAAATTGATTCTGTTCAATATAAATGAGTGTACTGAAAGACCAAAGTCTGCGCATTTAGTGTATTTTCATGCATATCAAGATGAATGATGATTCTTATGTAAATTGATGTGTAGAATCATATGGTCTCATTTAAAATTGACTCCGAGCGACATAAATGAGTGTACTGAAAGCCCGAAAATTGGGCATTTAGTGTATTTTCATGCATATCAAGATTAATGCTGATTCTTATGTAAATTGATATGTAGAATAATACGGTTTCATTTAAAACTGAATCTGAGCAATATAAATGAGTGTACTGAAAGCCCGAAAATTGCGCATTTAGTGTATTTTCATGCATATCAAGATTAATGCTGATTCTTATGTAAATTGATGTGTAGAATCATATGGTCTCATTTAAAATTGATTCTGAGCAATATAAATGAGTGTACTGAAAGCCGGAAAATTGCGCATTTAGTGTATTTTCATGCATATCAAGATTAATGCTGATTCTTATGTAAATTGATGTGTAGAATCATATGGTCTCATTTAAAATTGATTCTGATCAATATAAATGATTATACTGAAATATCAAAAACTGCGCATTTAGTGTATTTTCATGCATATCAAGATTAATGCTGATTCTTATGTAAATTGATGTGTAGAATCATACGGTCTCATTTAAAATTGCTGCTGAGGAATATAAATGAGTGTACTGAAAGCCCAAATATTGCGCATTTAGTATATTTTCATGCATATCAAGATTAATGCTGATTCTTATGTAAATTGATGTGTAGAATCATACAGGCTCATTTAAAATTGATTCTGAGCAATATAAATGAGTGTACTGAAAGCCCGAAAATTGCGCATTTAGTGTATTTTCATGCATATCAAGATTAATGCTGTTTCTTATGTAAATTGATGTGTAGAATCATATGGTTTCATTTAAAATTGATTCTGAGCAATATAAATGAGTGTACTGAAAGACCGAAAATTGCGCATTTAGTGTATTTTCATGCATATCAAAATTAATGCTGATTCTTATGTAAATTGATGTGTAGAATCATATGGTTACATTTAAAATTGATTCAGAGCAATATAAATGAGTGTGCTGAAAGCCCGAAAATTGCGCATTTAGTGTATTTTCATGCATATCAAGATTAATGCTGATTCTTATGTAAATTGGTGTGTAGAATCATATGGTCTCATTTTAAATTGATTCCGAGCAATATAAATGAGTGTACTGAAAGCCCGAAAATTGCGCATTTAGTGTATTTTCATGCATATCAAAGATTAATGCTGATTCTTATGTAAATTGATGTGTAGAATAATATGGCCTCATTTAAAATTGATTCGGAGCAATATAAATGAGTGTACTGAAAGCCGGAAAATTGCGCATTTAGTGTATTTTCATGCATATTAAGATTAATGCTGATTCTTATGTATATTGATGTGTAGAATCATATGGTCTCATTTAAAATTGATT